>JBBBDQ010001629.1:1470000-1850000 GCA_037127315.1 Ascarosepion bandense | reverse complement strand
AGAGAAAGAAAATGTAAAGGGGGTTAAGCCTATGAGAAGAAGCACCTCACCCAGTAAAGAGCAACATGTCCAACAGGTGTCACCTGACTGTTATCCAGCGACTGTTTGCATCAAACAAAATATATCATCCCAAAAGAAAACGGACATAGAAGCAAAAATGAAATGGATCACAAACAAGATTTGCAACATGATGCAAAGGAGACAGAAAACAATGCCAAGATATAAAACAGAATACAGAAAACTGCAGAAGAAAATAAGGAACAAATGCAGACAGGCAAAAGAAGAATGGCTCAATGAAAAATATGCAGAAATAGAGAGATAGGCAAAACAAAAAAAAAAAAAGGGATCCCTTGAGAGATGTTTCTGCTTGTGATCTTTAAAGCAATTCACAGGTTTTGTACTGTCAAACAGTTATATATATATATATATATTATAATTTATGTTTTAGAACATGTACAAATTTCTTTTATATACACAATAATTGTACATTGTTTTGACATTGAAATTACAATGTCTCATCAGGCCTTTTTTTTTTTATATTTGGCGAGTTGTGTGTGGGATGTAAAAAAAAAAAGAGGGAGAGAGAGAGACCAGGACAGAAGTCATGATCATCAACAGGACACATAAAATCCAAGGACGGAAAGTAAAAATTCTACAGCAATAGAACGAATACATCGGAGATCTATTCCACAATGAAAGAAAACAACTAGCAATACACAGAAATGCTGGTGAACCAGAAATATTAAAAACCAGAGTGGAAGCTGTTCTGGCCAAACTGAATAGAAATAAAGCAGCAGGACCAGATGGCATGGTGACAGAGATGCTGACAGCCTTAAAAGATTTCAGCATCGGCAAGATTACAGAAATAATAAATGAAATCTACAACAGGGGTGATATACAGACCTAAGTAGATTGATTTTCACAGCACTGCCTAAGAAACAAGGCGCAAAGAAATGTGAACTCAACTCAACAATCAGCTTAATGAGCCACATAACAAAACTAATCAACCAAATTCTGATGAATAGAGCCTGCAGCAGAATCAGGCCAGAGATGGGACAAGAACACTGTGGGTTCCTTAAAAACCACCAGAATAAGGAATGTGATGTTTATGTTCAGAATTCTATCAGAAAGTGCAATACAAATGCAGAAGGACATGTACCCGTGTTTTACAGACTACGCAAAAGTGTTTGACAAAGTACGCCACAAATATCTGCTAGAGCTTCTCAACAACCTTGACATATTCGAGAAAGACATTAGAATAATCAAGAATCTATATTGGTAGCAAACCACTTACATATGAACGGGAAATGAATTCAGTCGATATATGAAAACGGAATGAAGTGTAAGACAAAGACGTGTCTTCTCAACGGATTTATTTAAACTTATACATCAAAGCAATTCTGAGAGAACTGGAAATCCTACCAGGATTCTTCATTGGCAGTTAATCTTAATATAAGATATGCAGATGACACAGTGATGATAGCAGACACAGTGCTGATAGCAGACACAGAAAGGAAACTACAGAAGCTAGTGAAGGAAAGCGAGAGGATAGGATTAAACATAAATTATGAGACCAATTCAGTGACGTAATGCTGAGTGAACTGGAAGCCAAGCCAGGATTTGTCGGTGGAACACAATCTTAACAATATAAGATACGAAGATGACACAGTGTTGGTAGCAGACACAGAAAGGAATCTATAGAAGCTAGCGAAGGAAAACGAGAAGAAAGGATTAAACATAAAAGATTAAAGATACAGACCGATTCAGTGACGTAATGCTGAAAGTACTAGAAGCACAGCCAGGATTTGTCGTTGGTGGAACACAATCTTAGTATAAAATATGCAGATGACACAGTGATGATAGCAGACACAGAAAGGAAGCTATGAAACCTTACAGAAGGTAGTGAATAAACGTGAGAAGAAAGGACTAAACATAAACCACAAGAAAACTGAATGCACGGTCATCAGTAAAAAGAGAATCCCAAAATGCCAACTACAGGCTGGAGATACTAAAATCAAGCAGGTGCAGAAAATTAAATATCTGGGAAGTGTTCTAACAGAGGACAGAAAGTGTGATATCAACATCTGAAGGGGCATATTGGGATAGCCAAAGGTGCATTCCAAAAGCTAAGTAAAGTATTAAGAGATGGGAAAATTTCATTAGAAGCAAAAAAAAAAAAAAAAAAAAAAAAAAGAGTGCTGAACTGTTGTGACATCTGTCTTCCTGTATGGAAGTGAATGTGGAACAATCCCCTCAAAGATGGAGGCTTAAAGAAACAGAAATGTGGTGCTCCAGGAGGTTGCTGAGAATACCAAACATCTGCAACAAGGTTTAAGAAAAAATAGAAACAAGAAGGAAACATACTTAACATCTGGAAGAGACAGTTGAAATTTCTGGAGTGCGTAATGAGGTAGGAGGGCTTGATGAATCTGATACTCACAAGGTAGATAGAGGGAGAAAGCAGTGCATGGCATACTTGATTTGCTTGAGCAAATGGATGGCAGAGCAGAGTTTAAGAGAAATAACAAGACAAAATTTATTAAGAACTACATGAGACAGGAAGATGTATAGGGCCATGATTGCCTACATCCTGAATGGACACGGCACATAAAAGATGTAATATGTTTCTGATGTGTGTGTATAGTTGGTAAAATTGTTATTAGAAATTCTAACAACTTAAAGAATTTTTTTTTAGGGTGGTGTTGTAATTAAAAGAGATGCATGGGAAGAAAAAGTGTCGTGAGAAAAAAAGGACCTCCCTTAGAAATGTCCACACGTATGTGCATTGAGTTAATTGCAAATAGCAAAACCAACATGGCGGCGCACAACAGCTTTATGCTGGTTAGTTCTCATGAAATAACAAAAAGTCTTGTTGCTCATATGCAGATTACATGGCCCTAAGCTGTATTAAAGGAAGCCGTTTTCTGAACAACGGGGGGGGGGGGGGGGATAGGAAGAAAGCTAAAGCTGCGCACATGGATCGTGTTTAGGAATGACTCACATTATTTACATTTTAACTTTCTTAACACTTGAAGCTATGAGAATTCGTGTGAGTGCGCAAGGTAGGAGAAGAGCGTTTGTTTTTGAAATGCTGGGCAGTCTTTTCGAGTTGACAGAGACGGGGACAATTAGAAAGCGATTGTTTGGATCAGCTTCAAAACAGGTGACAAGTGTAAAATTCACGGTACTAACTTACCAAAGGGAGATCGCTCATGCTGTAAATAATCACTCCTTGAAATTGTGGTGTTCCTTCAGTAATTCTTCCAAGACCTGCTTTCATCACATGGTTTCCATACAGAAACTGTTGTTCAGCATTGGGCTTTAACCAGATTTTAAACTGAAAGAATCAGAAAGAAAAAAAAAAAATTTAAACAACATTGACATGCAACAAAGAATTTTTTTTAGTGTTTTTTTTTTTTTTTTTCATAAGCTGAAAATTCTTAATAGTATTTCATCAAACTCATCAGTCAGTTAAGTGCCATACATGATACACACTTGGGCGATCATGTCTTGAAAGAGACATGACTGACTGGGCAGAAGATTATCCCACAGTAGGTTGCCATTACTTTCTGCAGTAGACTAGTTGCCAGCCAAAGCTATAGAACCCAATCTGTCCTGTTATTTAACCCATAACTGGAAACATAGTATACCTTAAAACTAGTTTTAAGGTATGCTATGTTTATGGGTAAAAATATTCAAAGACAAAGTGTCTGTGAATATAAAAATGGACACTGAGGTCAACATCAAACCCAGACAGTCATGTTTTATGCTTCAACACAACCTTTGGGCTTAACAATAGCTTTGAAGCATGAAAAAGAACGTCAATGCTTAGTGATGAACTCAGTGTCCACTTACATATTTATTTATATAAATATATCTTATTATATATCTCTGAAAGAGAGGTGAAAATTTCTTCCAAAATCTAGCTAAATGATCAAAACATCAGAATTTGGAAGGAAGGCTTTCTGGGTCAAGCTGAGAACATTTTTAGCAGCAACCTTTAGCATAAATAAATGTAGGTCAACGGTCAGTCAGTCAGTTAAATGTTATATGTGATACACGTTTGGGCGATCATGTCTCAAAAAAGACATGACTGACTGGGCAGAAATTTTCCAGCAGTAGGCTATAGAACCCAATCTGTCCTGCTATTTAACCCATAGCAGGAAAGAGAAGCGTCAGATTAATACCTTTCCCAAGGGATTTTGCATGTAAATGAATGCAACAAATTCAACTGGAATTCGAACTGAAGTGATTTCTCGTTCTGAGCCGATATCCACTACACCACAACACATATACAGATCAATGATAGGACAATTTGGGCCTGAAATTTATACTGTACAATGTTCAATTAATTTGATTAATGGAAAAGTGTTGGGTTACATTGACAAAAAAGAAAAATATTTTTCATGCAAAATAAATATTTTTTCATTAGGCTCTCTCTCATATATATATATATATATATATATATATATATATGATTCATGAAAGTTTGTTACTTCAAAACTGTGGAAGTTCGAATCCAAGGAGACTGTCGGTCGAATTTTTTCGCCATCAAAATCTTCAGCTGCTTATAACTCTTGATGCCACCACCAGTAAATATGAAAATTTTTTTTTAAAAGTTATTAATTACCTTTTTTTTTAAAAGTTATTAATTACCTTTTTTTTAAGTTATTAATTACCTTTTTTTAAAGTTATTAATTACCCTTTTTTTAAAGTTATTAATTACCTTTTTTTTTAAAGTTATTAATTACCCTTTTTTTTAAAGTTATTAATTACCCTTTTTTTTTAAGTTATTAATTACCCTTTTTTTAAAGTTATTAATTACCTTTTTTTAAGTTATTAATTACCTTTGCATACGGTGCCAAGAAGTCTAAGGCTGTGATATGAAGACGGAATTTACTGGACTTAGTAAACTTGCCAAAACAAGTACCAAAACTTAATAAATGGTCCCTTGAAATATGTCCAGCTTTTTTCATCAGTTGTTCCCTGGAGAGAAAAAGAAAAAGAGAAATGAATATGAAACACGAAACATTTTTTTCTCAAAAATTGACATTAGTTTCATGAAACACTAAATTCAATTTGCATTGAGAAAGCTTAGATTTAGAAATAAAATCTTAACAGTTACAAGACTACAAGAAAAGTTACAAGACTCTCCTTAAAACCATACCAAACAATAATTCTTTAGATATAAAGGATCCACTTTTTTTGAGAATTGGTTTCTGTCAAACCAGAGCTTCTCAAATCAGTCTTATATATATAATATTTCAGTATTTGCAAAAAATGAAGTATAGTATTTGTTGTGGCCAGGAAGAAAGACACGAAAAGAAGAAGGTAGGTTAAGCCAGTCTATTGGAATAACAGAACCCATATACAAAATAAAAGTGTTTTTAGTCAGAAGATAGAAATGTTTATCTGAAATGTCAAGTTACGCTGCGTCTCAACCGCCTCCTTCAGGAAGTCAAGTAGCTTAGTATTTATGAACGAGGAAGAGTTCATTCCAATATAGATAGGCACCCTAACAGTATTTCAAATGAAATTGACTGTACCATATATATCATTTTGAACTTCACAATTCAATGTTCCCTATACAAACATCAAAGGTAAGTAAAAGCTTCAACTTAACACTCTACTCTTAGGGCTTCCCAAACTAAGAATCCCATTGGAACAAAAATTATTTTCTCTTCACCTCCTACAAAAAGCAAATAAAAAATTGCAAAACACAAATTGACCAGAAAAAGTAAAAAGTAAACAAACAATAAAATATATAAGTAAATTCACCTTTTATGCGTGAATTATTTTTTTTTTTTAATGGGAAAAGCAGATTTGGTGGATAGAGATTGAGAATATTGGATGGGTAACAATTTGGGGTTTGAGTCACAAATCATGACATTCTATGTTTAAAGTGCTTCTTTAATAAATAATGAATTCCAACATATATGAAATTGGAAAAGCAAGTAAAATAGGCTGAACAAAGCTTCCGACATTTTGATACAGTTTTTCTTTCTTTCATCCAGTCATTTCTTTAAAATGTAAACAGACTTCAATTAAAAATTCATTTTTAAAAAAGGATTTTTTTCCTTCCCAATTTGACATCAGGAATTTCCATATTTCAAATGTCACTTGTATCAATAAACAAATCATTATCCAAAACATTTTCTTCTTCTGATTGCTCATTTAAGAACAAATCTGCAAAATACTGAAATTGTTTCAGAGCCCAAATCCACAGTTTTTCTAAGGACCCTTAAATTTTTATTGTCCCCTTGTCAAAATGTTGATTTATCTCCAGGAATTTATATGGATCAATTTGAGAATATCATCTTTTCAACAGACATTTTGAAAGGTTCGATTTCCTGATGCAAACACTCTCGTTAGTATGAAGGCAGAGCCTGACACATTTGAAAGTTGTGTCAGTCCCTGTCAACATTTTACTCCCTCCTGGAGTGGGGGGGGGGGGGGGCATAAGCCCACAAAACTTGGCAACCAAATCTGTTGTGCAAAGAAGTAAAACTTTGTTTAATTTTTTATATTTGGTTAAGACTTTTGGTTTATTGATTTGTTTCTTTTTTATGGTTTATCAAATTTTACAGGTTAATTTGCTTAAGAAGTAAATAGCTTTGACTATCACTCGGTTCTCACTCCTCTTCAGCCTTTTGAATAGAAGTAGATATTTCTCCCTTGTTTCCTATTTAGGATTGAGATTCTGGTTCCTTATAAAATCTTTTCATTCTCTTTCACTCCTTAATTTCCAGCCAACTTTGATCTTCAAAAAATTTAAATGCAATGTCAATCATTATCTTTTGTCTTCTTAATTCCTGTTATTTGGTGGTTCTCTCCCCTTAATTATGATTATTTTCTCATCACTCAGTAACCCTTTGCATCTTAGTGGCATTACTGCTTTGCTTGGGGTGAAATGATTAAAAATAAATAAAAAAATTACTGAGCATGGAATTTGTTGCAATTTTTGCATTCTTACAGTAGAAAGAAGAGAGAAAGAATAAGAAGAAAGAGAGAAAGAATAAGAAGAAAGAGAGAAAGAATAAGAAGAAAGAGAGAAAGAATAAGAAGAAAGAGAGAAAGAATAAGAAGAAAGAGAGAAAGAATAAGAAGAAAGAGAGAAAGAATAAGAAGAAAGAGAGAAAGAATAAGAAGAAGAGAGAAAGAATAAGAAGAAGAGAGAAAGAATAAGAAGAAGAGAGAAAGAATAAGAAGAAGAGAGAAAGAATAAGAAGAAAGAGAGAAAGAATAAGAAGAAAGAGAGAAAGAATAAGAAGAAAGAGAGAAAGAATAAGAAGAAAGAGAAAGAAATAAGAAGAGAGAAAGAAATAAGAAGAAAGAGAGAAAGAATAAGAAGAAGAGAAAGAAGAATAAGAAGAAGAGAGAAAGAATAAGAAGAAGAGAGAAAGAATAAGAAGAAGAGAGAAAGAATAAGAAGAAGAGAGAAAGAATAAGAAGAAGAGAGAAAGAATAAGAAGAAGAGAGAAAGAATAAGAAGAAGAGAGAAATAAGAAGAAAATGGCTAAGTTGCTCTAAAATGGATAAAACAAAAATATCACCAGATATTAACAATAAATCATATTCCCCAAATCCTTGTCTAGGAAGAACCATTTCAAGAAAATCTGCCATTTATCGTTGTTTAAGGATTTGCAGGTTGTGTAACAGCAAAAAACGTGGAATCGGCAAACTGAGTTCAGATTCTGAGATCATCTGCAGCATTCATGCCCTTGTGAAAGGCATGAACGCATCTCTTCTTCCATCAGTCATGGGTTAAAAAGCTTCAGAGGCAAATCAGTCTAAGAGAAAAAAATCTTAATTCCAAACCATTGAGAAGGCAACAGGAAACCCCAGCACTATATTTCACAAGGTGGAATCACAATTCCCAGATAATAAAGAAAAGGAAAGCATGGAGTGTCATGATCATGAACACCTTAAAAGGATAGAGAAAAGTGAGCCCATGATTCAACTGATACTTCAGCAGTTACTCTAAAAATCAAAAGTACCAAAAATATTCATTTTCTTAAACGCACAAGAGATTTAAGACACAAGCTTTTTAAATATTAATTTAGTTGTTACTTACTTGCAATAATAAACTCTGTCTTTATGAAATCGAAAGCAATATTTTCCATCTTGACGTTCTAGAAGTTGTTTTATGTTCTCACCAATGCTAAACACAAAAAAGAATTTTTAAAAATAAATAAATAAATAAAATTTTTTTTTTTAAACTTACATATTTTCCACTTTTATGATGAGGAAGAAACGTAAAGCGTAAAGTTAATTCTATATTGATACTGGTGACTATTTTAAACTAGCATATGGTCAGAGCCAAATTATTCCATAAACAAGTATAATTTGCAGCCAAGAGCCCCTCAAAGCTTACTTATAATGTTGGTTATGAAATTTTCTTTTTACTACAGTTGTGTTGACATGCTAATTTGGTTTGTAGTAGGAAGATAGTAGTATTTCTTAACCTTTAGCACACTGCATTATTAATATTACTTCCTATTCCACTACATTCTTTTTCAAGGAATTGTGGTGATACCGAGCAAAGCGAGAGACCGGATGTTTGCCCTCAGACGTCCGGAAAGCAAATGACCAAAACTGGTCTTTGCACACTTGGCTCCATGCATATGTTCCGGCAGAAAACCAAAAATTAATAAATATCAAATTCCTGTTCACAAGTCTATGCGAATTTTATTTATCATCCAATGGGAAGCCCAGAATTAAATACAGGTGTGAATTCCCAAATGACCTGTTGGGACCCACAAAGACGAAATAAAAAGCCGACACAAAAAGCATCGCCAGTCGAGAAAGTACGAGCATAATTAGCACATCTCTTGACTTCGTCAAGCGATCTACTATGCTCACCTCTTTTCCCTCTCATCTTGTTCTTTGCTGTCCTTCAGCTACTTACCCAATTAATGGAGTGAAGACATCATAGACATTCCTAACTGACAAACGCTCCCACATACATACGCACAAATTCTCTTTTCAGCATTTATTGCTATGAAAATTTTAACGTCCTTTGAACCCATCCTAAAGACATTACTTTATTTGTAAAAAAAACCTTAATTGATATCTGTGTATATATAAAATGTTGTTTCTATATTCAATTTGATGTTCTTGTTTTATAACCCCTTTTATAACTTATAGTGGGCTATCTACTAACGAGGCCAAATTCAGTTAATCTGTTTCAACACCCAACCATGCTTCACTAGAATGGATAACCCACCATAGATTCTCAGTTGCAGCATCCTTATTGTTAATTTCACTCAAAATTGTTTTTTGTTGCCATAGCAGGATATGACAACACGGCTATGAAATTCAAACATACTATTGTTCAGGAATCTGTCACCTCCAGTGGCAGGATAAACTTTTTGTACAGCAAATGCAGTCCCATACAGAGTAATAAAGGTTAAAGAATATTTTTACTGACAAACAAAAGATAGCTATTCTAGTTTATTTAAAGAATTTTAATTTAGTTTACTTCAAGTTATGCAAATGCCACTAAAATATATCATAAGTGAACAATATAAATCAATATCTATTGAAGAGATTAAAATCATTTGGGGGCTTGTCTTAGAACCATATGTGCTTTGTGGCAGTGCCACTAAAATGGATTCATTTTCCTCAAAATGAAAGCAAAAAATTGATTCCGTTTTAATTAATTTACCAAAACTCAAGAAAGTATTCGATTGAAACAAAATTTTAAGTTTTTAAGTTATGAATGAATTGTTGTAAGTTATTGTATTTATTAGAAAACTTTTAGTTATGGAAATATCTGGGGTGATAGGTTCATTCTCAACCCCTCACTTTCATATATCATTTGTACTTTTTTTAAATTTGAGAGTGTAAGTGTATGTGTGTGTGTAAATTCTGTTTACAGTTATATAAAGAAATATTTCTGAAGATGTTATTTTATGGTGAGTGGTAGAGGTTATCTTATGACAACGTCCGTTCCAATCACAGGTCTATATTGGCCTTGTGTAAGGAAAATGAAATGAAATTACAAATCTGTGTGCATGTGTTTAAACTGATGTGGGGTGTTTTGCCATTTTATTTATTTTTCTAACATTTTGTAAAACCGCGTGATCTACGTAAGTCTTTCGTATGGAATGTAGAGAGTCAGTGGGACTTGAATATTTGTTTCAGTGGACTTTGCCTATTATTAATTAATGGATTTTTTTTTACCATTCCTCTCCCACAAGAAGATAAGAAGAATACTTGAAACTTCGATTTGTGATTCTAAATAAATAATTTAAAAAAAAAAAAAAAGTATGTTTTTGTCTCGAAATTTATTTAGAACTTATTTGCTTCTAAAAATTAGACGGAACGATTCGGTGATTGATTTGTTTGCTAAAAGTTTTCTTGTCTTATATTTCATAATAAATAAATTAAAAACGACATCAAAATAGCAATTTTGTCAACCAACTGATTTCTCGTTTGTTTGTTCAACTATGAAAACAAAAAACATTTATGATAAATGAGATAAAAATAAAATGGTTTTCAATCATTCATTTTAACAATTTTAATAAAAATTTTATTTTTAAAAAACAAAAAAATCGTGAATTTTTAAGGTGAATAAAGTTGGTAATCATATTTTTTTATCAGAAATAATTTTTTAAAGAAGAAAAAATGAAGTTACAATATTACAAGAATTAAATTAAAAAATATAAGTTTAAAAAACGAAAAATAACTCTCTAAAAAGTGTGCTAAAAAATAAGAAAAATAAACTAAACATTAATGTTTATTGTTTACGAATAACTTGATACTGATTTGATTGGAAAATCACTAATACACGTGTAGATTAACAAGCTCCAAAATTTATCTAAATTTCATTTTCTTAATCTTAAATTAAAAATAGAAAACTTTTAAGACGAAATAATTTTTAATCGCTTTTCAAAAAGTAACTGTAAAAAAAAAAATGAACACGTGCGTAGAAAAAGAAAACCTGATAGGTGTAAGTTAAACAAAAAGAAAAAATAATGAGTATAGGCGGAAAAAGTTCAAACAAAAACATAAAAAATAAACTTAAAATATAAAAATAACTTACTATTTTGATAATTTTTCGAAAAAAACTTTACATTCTTGATCTGTAAGCGGCCGCATGATGACTTATTCAATTGTGGATGGGATGCTTCTTTCTTTTTCAAGTAAATAATTAAATTAGAGTTATCTCCCTTGTCGTACGAACATGCGCAATGGGTTGCCAGGATTTAAAACAAGGGTAATTTATACATTTTTTTTATTACATCAGCCAGCGGCATGCTGTTACAATGACACTGTCAGCTCTCTGTCTTCGGGTAGAGACCACTCTCTGCTTCCGAGCAGAGAGCACTAACCCAGTCGTGGTTCCGCCGAAGGGTAGAATCACGACTCAGTAGACAGCCATTTTTTGGCCCGGCTATATGGCCGGAAAGACCCACTCAAAAATGACCTTGTGTCACATCTAACCTTGCGTGGGAATGTTGGCAAATACCGTCAGTCAGTTAAGTGCCATACGTGATACAAGCATGGGCGATCGTCTCGAAAGAGACATGACTGACTGGGCAGAAGATTTCCCACAGAAGGTTGCCATTACTTTCTGTGGTACACTGGTTGCCAACCAAGACTATAGAACCCAATCTGTCCTGTTATTTGACCCATAGCTGGAGGGAAGAGAAGGATTAATACCTTTCCTGTAAGTGAATGCAATGAATTTGACTAGAATTTGAACTTGGCTCTCTGATTTCTCGTTCCGAGTCGATGTCCACAGCACCACTACGCACATCTTTACAGAAAGCAAGATAGTTTTGGTTTAGTGAGATCAAAGCTGACACCATATCTTGAATTCCTAGCGTTTACATATATCTGAGAAAATTTAATTAAAAATATTCATATGTTAAAAAACCATAATTTTCACAACTTTGGTTAAAGTGCTATTTTAACAATAAATTCACAGGAGTTTGATTGTCTTAGTTGATTTCAGATAAAATAAAAATCTTTTATCGAATTTTAGTAATGAAATACGATATCCGTACTGAGTGGATATCTTCTTTTCTGTAATGTGTCTCTTTAGAATATAAGCGATCATGGCTCTTCACATCTTCCTGTCCCTTGTAGTTCTTGATAAGTTTTATCTTTTTGCTATTACTCCCAAACCCTATTCTACCATTCATTTACTCAAGTTCATCAAGTATGTTTTTCTTCTGCTTTCCTCTGCCTCTCTTTCCCTCAGTTTGTCCTGTGAGTATCAGATTTTCCAAGCCTACCTTACTCATTACATGTCCCAGAAATTCCAACTGCCTCTTCCTGATGTTAAAAATAAATTTCCTTTTTGTTTCCATTTTCTTCAATTTCTTGTCATTGCTCACATATTTGGTCCTGTAGCTTAGGGAGACGGTTAATGTTTCTTTGATTCGGCCTTGTGTCAGACATAACCAAACTCCCTACAGCTTACAGCATTTATGCAGAATTACCATCATCAGAATTATCAGATGGTTTTCATCCTTATCAGAAGGTTGGTTTTCAGCAGGATGGAATGTGTGGAATAGTGTAAGAATAAAATATACATTTTTCATGTTAAAATATAAATTTATTAAACGGAAAAACTAACACAAGTTGTAGAAGTTAATGTTCAATTAGAAACATTATTAAAAAGGTAAGGGTAGAGTTCGTGTTCAATGATAAAGTTGTGGGTATCAAGATTTGTAGAAAATGTTCGTAGTAGTAATTATTGAAAGAGTATATGCGTACTTACATATTTATGTATGTATTCAGTAGGAATCCTTTTACTTCTACTTCTCCATCTTTGAATGGAGAAGTAGAAGTAAAAGGATTCAGTAGAAGGAAAGAGAAAGTGGAAAATGTCTGAGTTGCTTGAAGTTGAAGTTACATTTTAGATGTTTTGCGGCTCCAATCTGACTAACTGACACTGATGAAGTCCTTCTATTGTGACATAGATTTTTCGCACTTACTCGAAGACCTTTCTGGTCTCACCCATTCATCAAAAATCATTTTAATGCCTACTTGCAAAATCTGGTTTCAACTTTTTCTTTAAGCACATAGTCAATCCTTTTGCTATTTGTGAAATTAATTTAAAAAATTAGTTATATTGAAAAAAGTTAGGAACAACACTGACTTACACTATTCATATTATTTACATGGTTCAGACTATTGTCCTTATTTTTGTTGCCATATTCACCTTCAATATCTGTTTTTTTTTCTGAAATGAGGCATTGCAATTGTTTAACACTATTTACATTGTTCGGGCTGTTGTCCTCATCATTGTTGCCATATTCACCTTCAATATCTGTCTATATTTCTGAGATGAGGTATTTTAATTATTTACACTATTTACATTGTTAGGACTGTTGTCCTCATCTTTGTTGCCATATTCACCTTCAATATCTGTATATATTTCTGAGATGAGGCCTTGTAATTATTCACACTATTTACATGGTTCGGACTGTTGTCCCCATCTTTGTTGCCATATTCAACTTCAACATCTGTCTATATTTCTACTGCAATTATTTACACTATTTACATTGTTCGGACTGTTGTCTTCATCTTTGTTGCCATATTCACTTTCAACATCTGTCTATATTTCTGAGATGAGGTATTGTAATTATTTACAATACATTGTTCAGACTGTCATCCTCATCTTTGTTGCCATATTCACCTTCAATATCTGTCGATATTTCTGATGATGAGGTATTATAATTATTCACACTATTTACATTGTTCAGACTGTTGTCCTCATCTTTATTGCCATATTCACCGTCAACATTTGTCTATATTTCTGAGATGAAGCATTGTAATTATTTACAATACATTGTTCAGACTATCATCCTCATCTTTGTTGGCATATTCACTTTCAATATCTGTCTATATTTCTGATGATGAGGTATTATAATTATTCACACTATTTACATTGTTCAGACTGTTGTCCTCATCTTTATTGCCATATTCACCGTCAACATTTGTCTATATTTCTGAGATGAAGCATTGTAATTATTTACAATACATTGTTCAGACTATCATCCTCATCTTTGTTGGCATATTCACTTTCAATATCTGTCTATATTTCTGATGATGAGGTATTGTAATTATTCACACTATTTACATTGTTCAAACTGTTATCCACATCTTTGTTGTCATAGTCACAATGTTTTTCATGAGGTGAACAAAAACTATAAGAAATGAGTTTAAGGGAGATAAATGATACTGAACATATATATATATATATATATATATATATATATATATATATATATGGTGTATTGGTGAGTATGGGAACAAAGGCAAGAACAAGAGTCTTAACAATGTAAATAGTATAAATAATTACAATACTTCTTTTCAGAAATATAGACAATTACTGGCATACACAATTTTTTATCATGCTAAAATTTTTCATTTCATACCAAGCAAGGCAATAAAGTCACTAAGATGCAATGGGGGGGGGATACTGAGTGTGAGAGTATATGAGAAAAAGAAAACATTATTAAGGAGAAAGAACTGTGAAAAAACAGGAATTAGTAACAACTGATATTGCATTTTAATTTATGAAAATCAAAATTGAATAGAAAACAAGCGGCCAGGAGAGAATTCTACAAATGAGAAGTATGAGAGAAGAAAAAAAAATTAGCAAATACATAACAATGGATGGATCCACCTGGTAGGGTTGTTAGCCAGGTGGTACGACTGTCACCTTAATAGCCCACTATGTGGTGTCCTGGCTCATAGTTTAACTGGAAAATCCATGTTGTTGCTCAGGACTTCCACAAACAAGAAGTGTGACAGAAGAAACTGTTAACATAGAACTTCCAGTTGCATCTAGCCATTCCAACTTTAAAATGACGAGACCTTATTGCCAGTCTTGTACTGAACTTAAATTCATAAAGTCTAGGTACCAAAGAGGAATGTTTGTCAGAACAATTACCATAAAAGTTTTTATAGAAAAGGCATAGAGAAGCTACGTTATGGCAATGGAAAAGTGCCTGAAGCCAAGATGCCTGGTCAGTACCGATAACACTGCAAATTCTTCTTGTATTTTATGAAACATCTCTAAATATAAAGCAGGAGCACCAGACCAGATGTGGCAGCAATATTCAAAGAATAGACAAAAGATAGAATTATAAGCATGTAAAATAGATTCTGAAAATAAAAATTCTCTAGCACAACACAGAGAACCAACATTCCTAGCAGAAGACCTAGCAATGGATTCAATATAATCTTTCTCTTAATGTCAGCAGAAAACATTAGCCCATGAAGTTGCAATAAATCACTTTCCCAGACGTTATCATCAGCCATGTTGACAGAAGACGAAAAAGGATCTCTCGGGTGGTTAAAAGAGAGCAGTTTCATTTTTGAGGCGTTAAAATTAACAATCCATTTCTTGATCCAGTTAACAACAGGTTGTAGGTAATTTTTGAGATCAGTGCCAATTTATCGATATCAAACTGATCCGACTTACCCTTAAGACAAGAGTAAATGATTGTGTCATCAGCACAGACGCTGAGTTGAGAACTGATGGTATCAGGAAGGTTGCTTGAGAAAATTAACATCAACATACGCCCAAGGATAGAGCCCATGGTGTCTCCTGCATTAATGTAATAAGATCTAGAGGAGTAGCCATTCAAGAGAACCTTCATTTCAGAATTTGAAAAAAAAAAAAACTGTATCAGATCAAAAATTTGTTCATAAATGTCATAACCTTTCAAATTGTGAAGAAGGCTGGAATGCCAAACTCTGTCAAATGTCTTCAAGATATCCATAGCACCAGCTCAAGCTTCACTATTCTTATCTAAAGTTTGATAGACTCTTTCCGCAATAATTGTTAATATAAAAATCAATGCATTTGCATATTTATGTAATTCATAAATCTAAACATATTTATAAATGAAACTTTGTCTGTGTATGTGTGTGTGTATGTGCGTGTGCATGTCTGTGTGTGTGTCCGTTACCTATAGACTCTGAAATGGCTGAACCAATTTTCTTGAAAATTGACACAGTGGTACTATAAGTGTCTGCAAGTGTTCTTAGCTAGGTTTTGTGTCAAGGTACCCCCAATAAATATTGATAATCGAAAAAATCAGGTTATAGAAGGAGTGGTCTGATTTTAATCAAATTTGATACACTCATAGACAAAGACATAAAAAACGATATTCAGAATTTTCAAGGTTGCAGTTCTTACAATAGTGCAGAAAATATATATATATATATATATATATATATATATATATATAAAAGGCAAGATATTTGTGTGAGTGTCTGTTTATCTGCCTGTATGCCTGTATTTTTTTCAGCCCTTTTATTTTAATTTTTGCTTTGGGTTTTGCTATAAGTAGGTATAATTGTAGTTCTTAGTCTCAGCCATGATACCATTTACTCAGAAGACTTATTTAGCCTTCAAAATTCAGTTTACGTCAAAAAAAACATATTTGATATCGATAGCAGGAAATCAAAATTTGACTTACATCCATTCATTTTTCTTTTAGTCTATGATTTTGCTTTAACTGGAAACAACTATTGCTTTTTAGTCTTTTGCGCCAATGTCCAAAGAGTCTGAGCTCCAGGACCATGGATTAGTTTTAAAGTTTTCATTACACCCGAGCAACACTGGGCTATACTGCTAGTTAATTGTATAAACGGTGATCACAAAGTGAGGAGTCAGTTTATGTATTGATTGTAATATGGAACTGATCACCCACTTTATATCCAGCAATTTGACTTACATCCATTCATTTTTCTTTCAGTCGCTTTAACTGGAAACAACTATTGCTTTTTAGTCTTTTGTGCCAACATCCAAAGAGTCTGAGCTCCAGGACCATGGATTAGTTTTAAAGTTTTCATTACACCCGAGCAACGCTGGGCTATACTGCTAGTATACAAATACATCACAAATTTTCCCATACAGAGAAATAAAAACAAATGGTAAAAGGTAAGCAGTATGAGAGAGATGAATAAAAAATCTTTTTTTTTATTGTCCCCAAGAGGAACAGGACACCTGACTTTTGTCAGATGTTTTATCTTCCTTACTAAAGACGTATGGTATTCTCTTGTTGGCCAAACTGCAACTGGCCACCACATACGTCACTGGCTATCTTCACCAATGAGTTATCATATGATGCCTCTTAACACTTCAGTAAATTTTTCGTGTGTCAAAATGGAGATAATCATCTTCTACATAAATTCCTTTACTGTTGTTTTCAACACACGCAAAAAAAAAACAAAAAAAAAAAACACAAAAAAAAACGCAAAAAAAAAACAAAAAAAAACGCATTAGCAACTAATAATAAATCTTTATTGCATTTACTTTATTTTTAATTTAGAATTTAATATTTGCTTCTTAAAATTTGACAGGATGGTTCAGTGATTGATTTATTTGCCAAATTGAAAACTTTAAATTTTTTTAATGTAAAATAAAAAAAAAAATAGCATATCAAAAAAGCAAATTTGGATCCAATATGAAAACTTTATCTCATTCATTAACAATTTTAAAGAAAAATTTAAAAAAATATATATATAAATCAAGAATTTTTACTATGGATAAAGTTGCTAATGTATTTTTTCTATCAGAAATGATTTTTTAAAGAATAAAAAAAATGAAACTTTAACATTTTTAAAGAGTAAAACTATATGTTTAACCAATAAAAGGGAAATAATCGCTTTTTACATAATAATAAACACGGTAAATAATAATAAACGTTCATCTTAATTTCAGTTACTTTTATGGCAGCTGCTTAGATTACCAGTTGTGACTGTCGATAAACAATAGCTTTTGGGAATAAAGGATTAAAAGTTTCTGGTAGACTTTAAATTGCTTTGCCTCATGTTATAGTATTTCAATCAAAATCTCTTTCTGATTCACAAATATACTGTATCTTCCAGTTTACAAGACATACTTTTTTCCTAAAAAATAACCTGAAAATTACCAGTGCGTCTTCCAAGACGACTGTATCAGTTATCACCATGGTTACCACCATGAGATGGATAGTAGTGAGGATCATTTATTGTACATCACTGACAGTAGGGATGACTCTGCAGGTGATAGTTTAGAGCTTTTACATGAATCCAGCAGTGATGAGTTTTTACATGGGTGGTAGTGAGGATCATTTATTGTACACGACTGACACTAGTGATGACTCTGCAGATGATAGTGTAGAGCGTTTACATGAATCCAACAGTGACAAGTTTTGGGGATTTTATAATGAATAAAATTTCTTTGATTGATTTATATTTTTTTACATGCATATTTTTAAAATTTTTAATTCATTTTTATGAAAATAAAACCATCCTTGGACAATGAAAGACATATAGTATATTTACTAAGCACCAACTAGTATGTCATTGCTTTACAAACAAAATTGGACGAGTGATTAATGTAAATTTGTGGTGCCAGTATGTGAGGTGCGTATAGTCAATGTGTTGTTGTACGAGAATGTCTTTTTTTCTTAGAAATTTCTTTCCCATATTAGGATGAGTCTTCCAAGCCACAGCATCTTGTAAGCTGGGAAATACAATATTTCATGAGACATGTCGGCCGAGTGAGTGCTAAGAAAGCAAAAATCAAAATGAAAAAGATAATGAAGTGCTTTGTGAGAGAGAAGAAAAAATTGGCCCTCTCCACTCTCCTAGACCAACTATAAGCATTGTGATGTAATAACACAAGGAAAAGTAGATAAAGAATAACTCAAAGAAATTTATTCCAAAAATTAGTTGTATTTAAAAAATGTTAGGAACAACACTGACACTATTCCTATTTTTTTTTTTTTTTTTTTTATAAGCGTTTCACCCCGAGCAAGGCATGTCACTGCCACTACTGTGCAGGGGGCTACGTAGAGTGGAGAAAGGCTGGTTAAATATAGGAAATAACAGAGGGTGGGTGATAGGCGGGTGAGGATACCGAGAATGAGGGTTGGGTAGATGAGAGTGTTGTGAGAATAGTTGGGAGTTAGTGTGATAGGAGGTGTCTATTGACCCTACATTTAAACACCTGTAGATTGTAACTGTCGGGAAAGCAGACTTGTGGAAGGGAGTTCCACAGGCGGGAAGCGCGAGAAAAGAAGCTGTTGGAGTAGAATTTACGGTTACATCTTATTTGTTTAACTGTAAGAGGGTGGGACCTAGTTGCTAATCTAGTATCTCATGTAAATTTGTGCTTGGGCGGCACCAGTGATCTAAGCTCATCGGAGCAGAAGCCATGAAAGTACTTGTAGAAGAGGCACAGGGAAGCTACATCATGCCGGTGTGAGAGCGGCTGCAGCCGGTCTGCCAAGTCAGTATCAACCACGTTACAGATCCTCCTTTGTATTTTGTCAAGAAGCCCAAGGAGAGCAGCAGGGGCACCCGACCAGATATGGCAGCAATATTCAATACACGGGCGGATGGTAGATTTGTATACGTGCAGAATAGTTTCAGGTGGGAAGAATTTCCGGGCCCTGCACAGAGAGCCGACTTTCATAGCAGCAGATTTGGCAATGGATTCAATATAGTCATTCCATTTGAGGTCCGCCGAGAGTGTAAGGCCAAGGAGGCGTAGTATTTTACTCTCTGGGAGGCTAGCCTGTCCCATGCTAATGGGAACATGGTTCAGATTATTGTCCTTATTTTTGTTGCCATATTCACCTTCAATATCTGTCTTTTTTTCTGAAATGAGGCATTGTAATTGTTTAACACTATTTACATTGTTCGGACTGTTGTCCTCATTTTTGTTGCCATATTCTCTTTCAATATTTGTCTATATTTCTGAGATGAGATATTGTAATTATTTACACTATTTACATTGTTCGGACTGTTGTCCTCATTTTTGTTGCCATATTCTCTTTCAATATTTGTCTATATTTCTGAGATGAGGTATTGTAATTATTTACACTATTTACAGTGTTCGGGCTGTTGTCCTCATCATTGTTGCCATATTCACCTTCAATATCTGTATATATTTCTGAGATGAGGTATTTTAATTATTTACACTATTTACAGTGTTCGGGCTGTTGTCCTCATCTTTGTTGCCATATTCCTCTTCAATATCTGTCTGTAGTTCTGAGATGAGGTATTGTAATTTTTTACACTATTTACAGTGTTCGGGCTGTTGTCCTCATCATTGTTGCCATATTCACCTTCAATATCTGACTATATTTCTGAGATGAGATATTGTAATTATTTACACTATTTACATTGTTCGAACTGTTGTCCTCATCTTTGTTACCATATTCCTCTTCAATATCTGTTTATATTTCTGAGATGAGGTATTGTAATTATTTACACTATTTACAGTGTTCGGGCTGTTGTCCTCATCATTGTTGCCATATTCACCTTCAATATCTGTATATATTTCTGAGATGAGTCATTCTAATTATTTACACTATTTACATAGGGTCTCTGAGCATCACAGAAGAAATCCCTGCAAAAATCTAAAATGCAAAAGCCAATCATAAACATTGCTAAAAAAAAACAAACAATGATACACCTGGAAACCATCATGGATATAAAATCACTGATATAAAAATGGCATGCCTTACCAACAACAGGCAGTTTTGCTCAACATCTCAACCTTATCACACAACTGTCGGCCCATCCACACAACATACCAGTGTCGATTTCAACCTTGAAGTTAGATGGATCAATTCCCACCAACAGCACTACACTCATTCTACTGTGCAGCTTCACTAATCCACTCCAGATCTCTCATTATTACCACTGTGACCTCAGACAACCAACCCAACAAATCCATCAGCTTCTAGCCATACCAACAACACCGTTACACTTGATCATTTCCCTTACCAACAGGAACTACAGAACCAAATATCTACAAATTTTGTTACCTTTTCATGCAATTACTTATGCTGACATTGAGCATTATGTATATATGATGAAAACTGATCAATACCTGGTGTTGAAATTTTAATCCTTGTTTGTTCTTTTGACTTTCACTGTTGATAAAACTCAGAAAGCCTGATTAACGGTAGCTGTTCAGTAAAAACAATAATAATTATCATGCAAATTGATCAGGCAATAGTGATATTCAAAAGATTACATTAATCTCCTGACAACCCAAAAAGTTCTTGTAGCTCAATTAACAGAGCAGCTGGCATGGTTAACTAATTTTCCCATGAATGTCCAATTTTTCTCACCTCTTTGAAAGGTTTTTTAGGTTGTTTGATGTTGTAACAATACTTAGCAAAATGAAAGTAATTAATTTATTAATTATAATTGGAAATTTTTTTAAACAGAAGAAATTACTATGATAGATCAGAAGAAAACGTACTGAGAAGAATTTTTTTAATTCTCTGAATATGAGCGAAGGTAAAAGAAACGAAAGGCAAAAAGTTTTGTTTTCTTTGTTGTTATTCTAAAACTGAGAAGGAACGAGGGGAAAAAAGAAAGAACAAAAATAAATTTGTTTTTTATTTCCAAGGTTAGATAAAACACAGAGTAATAGACAATGATAATTTGATTAAACGTAAAAAAAACAAAACAATTCACATGCCCTCGATGAAGGTTGAAACTGGAAATTAAGAGAATCAGCCCACTCACCAAGGTGACAAGTGAAATGAAGGAATTGTCTGGCTAGCATGAATTAGGACAAAGAAATTGATAACAAAAATATCTTTCTGTCATCAAGGAAAGCTCTGAAAATGTCTGTGACCAAAAATACAGATATTGGAAATGCAGATGCGGGAATTCTTATCTAGGTGTCAATGTAAACAAAGACCACCTGTGGCCTGTCTGTTTGTTTCAGGCGAAAAGGGAAAAGTTTAGTCATAAAGGCTTTTATGACATTTCAAAGGTTAATAGTGACTGATTAAAAAACCCCAAAATTATTTCGTGAGAAAAAAAATTCGCCGAATAAGTCCAGCCCAGAAAAGGGGTATTGGAAGATGACGTCATAAGATGGAGAGGTATCTCATTAGTTCCGTGAACCAGCGCCACGAAAGTGGGAAACGACCAGTAATTGACGTCATGGAAATAAGACTAATCCCATTGGGTAAACCAAAGGCAACAACGAGCAGGAGCTAACCTCAGCATTCTATTGGTTGCCGAGATGAGGGTTAGACACCCAGCATCCGTCAGCCCCACACCATGGCATAGGCATAAATACAAAGTCCCGAGGGACCAAAGTCAGTTGGAGTGAGCAGTTGGAGATCCCGGCCCAGGGACGTAATGACAGAGAGATAGTTGCTACGTAGTTGGGTGCCAACCAGAGAAAAATCGACGCCTGCCAGAGACAGTTCCCAGCTGAAAAAGTAAAGAGATAAATAAACGCCATGCCGTTGGGTGTCAACCGTAGAGAAGCCTGTCGCCAATCGACCAACCAGAGTTAAAGACAAACAAGAAGTGATTTTGCAGACAAGGTTTTAAAAATTGCCAGCCGAACAGAATTAAAGACAGAGTGATCCAGCCTGGAACAAGAAATCCATCTCGATTCTGATTCTGAAGACGAACCACGCCAACCTACCCATCCATGGCCGTATCTGACTACCGGGCACACCAGGCACGGGTCTGGGCCGATCCGTGCAATCATAGTGAAAATCCGGGCAAGGAAAAATGTCTTCATCAGAAATCAAACTAAACAATTCACGAAGAAAGAAAGAAAAACAAAGAAAACATCCGAATGAACGCAGTAAAAATCTGTTTATTTATTAATTTTGGGAGAAAAGACTGGTTATACTCAAAAAGTCCGAAGCCGATTTCCTACTTTCGTTCACATTCTGTGCCTAATATCCATTGGAATAGCCGAAAAAATCATAGTTTCTGGAAATAGATGACACTGATGACGTCATCACATTGTCAGCTAATAAATCCGGGCAATTTTCTCTGTGCCCGGTGTTTTTTTTTAGCATCAGCTACGGCCCTGCCCATAACTCAGCACTTCGACAATTTCCGCAACATTCCGGAAAGAAAGAACCAAATCCGACTAGACTTGCTGCGAACTAGCCAGATTTCTCGATTATTACTTAGGAGGATAAACATCTGAATGATATACTTTGATTTACTGAAGAGACTTTCGTTCCACTACCAGCTTGATAGGAGCAAGGATCGGGAAATATCCGAATGATCATTTTACTAATGTGAATTATTTTCTGTATATAAAGACTTTCTTCTATAACACTTCAGACATGGGACCATTTATTTTTGGTGCCATATTTCTTTCTTTTATTATCCAATTGTGTGCACACTTCCCGGTTTGGTTTAGTTCGGTAGAGAGTCAGCTAGTGGAAAACTCACGTGACTGCCTTGTGATCAATCAACACAACGTGGGACAAGGGAGATTATCGTGAACAGAGTCAACCTACAACCAGCTGTCTGGATCGAAACCAACAGCGACCAACCCGGCTAAGTGTCATAATGTCACCCAGAAGTCATAGCCACAACTATCACTTTCTCACACTATATTTTTCTCAGTTCTCTCATAAGTGTAAATATTTTCTAGCGTATCATCTTTTAGTTTTACTCTGATCTGGTGAATCAGAAAAGAAATCCTTGTTTTGTTTCCATATCTATATTATAACTGGTCTTCTAATTGGGATTGGCTGATCCATTGAATCTGTTTTTAAGTCTTAGAGAATGTTACTTTTGAAATTCTGGATTATTCATGTGCCATTGAATTGTATGGCCAGTCCTCAGCTGGATATTTAGACAGTGCTTTGAATATGAATCGGCTGGGGTCCGAAATGACCGTTTAAGACCAGTTTAGACCGATTCTAAACCTACCCACCGCGGTGGATAGGTAATGTTTGACCAGTACATAGGCAAACACGCTCAGGTTCCCCACGTTAAAAAAGACCTTGTGTCACATCTCTCTCAAGTGGAGGAGAAGAGTAATATTTTTTAATTAATCGATGGAAAATTAGGCAGCTGAAAAATTAAGAATCAATTTATTGGTAACCATTCTGAATTCTCTGCACACGTTCATTTAGTAATGATTTTTGTCTGGCTTAATGTCCATGGATGTACGTTGTAGTACAGTGGATATTGACTCAGAATGAGAAATCGGAGGGCAGAGTTCAAATTCCGGTTGAAAACGTTGCATTCACTTACGTGCAAATACCCTTGAGAAATAAATTAATTTGTCACTTCCCCCTCCAGTAATGAGCTAAATATTAAAACAGATTGGGTCCTTGGCAACCAGTCTACTGCAGAAAGTAATAGCAACTCACTGTGGAAAAAATCTTCTGCCTAGTCAGTCATGTCTCTTTCGAGACATGATCGTCCAAGCATGTATCACATTTGGCACTTAACTGACTGACTGAATGTCTATGGGATGCAGATGACGCATTTTAATTATTTTCTTTTTTTCCTTAAATGAAGAAAAGAAAACATTGTTTGGTCTCTTTACAAGAATAAGTTTTCTTGAAATTGCTTGTTCACTTGGAACAATTCTTAATCCCTTTTATTTTTGTTAATATCCTATGATTACAGTTTAATGTTAAATCTTGAGTCTTTTCTGAACTTCTTTTATGTGCCATGTCCCTTCAGGACGTAGGCAGTCATGGCTTTCCACATCTCTGTTACGTGTTAAGTGTAACAAAAGAAAAATGATTGACCAAATCTCAGAGTTAACCCTCTAGGGCCATTCATATCATATTTGATACAGTATTTCCCTATAAGGAAACATTTGGTATTTCCCTAGAAGGAAACATTTGGTATTTCTCTATAAGGAAACATTTGGTATTCATTGACTGAGCAGTCAGTACTGCTTTCATTTGAAATTTATAAAATATTTCTCTTAAAAAATTTTTCAGGAAAATATTTCTTTCAAGGCTTGTTTTCATACTGTATCAAATATGGTACGAATGGCCCTAGAGGGTTAAGGCTTCTACTGGGCATAAAGTGGGGGATCAGTTCTATATTGTTATGAAGTAATAAACAGATCCCCCACTAATTACTACTTAACCCTCTAGGGCCATTCGTATCATATTTGATACAGTATTTCCCTATAAGGAAACATTTGGTATTTCCCTATAAGGAAACATTTGGTATTCGTTGACTGAGCAGTCAGTACTGCTTTCATTTGAAATTTATAAAATATTTCTCTTAAAAAATTTTTCAGGAAAATATTTCTTTCAAGGCTTGTTTTCATACTGTATCAAATATGATACGAATGGCCCTAGAGGGTTAAGGCTTCTACTGGGCATAAAGTGGGGGATCAGTTATATATTGTTATGAAGTAATAAACAGATCCCCCACTAATTACTACTTAACCCTCTAGGGCCATTCGTATCATATTTGATACAGTATTTCCCTATAAGGAAACATTTGGTATTCATTGACTGAGCAGTCAGTACTGCTTTCATTTGAAATTTATAAAATATTTCTCTTAAAAAATTTTTCAGGAAAATATTTCTTTCAAGGCTTGTTTTCATACTGTATCAAATATGATACGAATGGCCCTAGAGGGTTAAAAATCACATACAAATATTTAATTTACAATAAACACAAAATAATATATATACAGAATTTACAATTTTTTGCATTCAAAACAGAAAACAGAGTTTACTACTGGCAGAGTGATGGGCAAGTGTTACGAAGGGGAAGGAAGGTGTCAAATATTTTTACCCAGTTAAGATAGTGAAGAAGTTTAAGTGCTATACTTTTATGAAATCTTCAAATGTGTATATGAAGAATAACTATTAGTTTGGTCAATGAAAGAGTCAAAAATATCTATTTACGCTTTTAGTTTTGTGGTTCTTTCAGGTTTTAGTTGTCGGCAACTTTTCTTAGAGATTCTTTTGGCTGGATGCACATATTCACAAATCGGGACGGAGTTGATAATGTCAGCAAATCCTGTTAACAACTAACTACTCTCTTCCCAAAACCTATTTTTATCGGGCTAACACCTAATTTACTTGTTTCTAGAACATTTTGAATTCTCTCGAATCTACTGGAATATTCTGGAAGCTTCCAAAACGTTCTATTCTTAATTTCTCTATTTAACAACTACTTCATGAATTAAAACTTTTTTGTAATAACAAGTAGGACTCAATAGAATCCTTTACTATAACTTTTTTATACATTATTAATATTATTTTTATATATAAATGCATCCTCGTAACAATCACTCTATCCTTTGGTGGCTATTATCCTTTCCTCTGTTACCCCACCAAAACCCTGCTCTGCCATCCACCTACTCAGCCCTTCAATATCTTATTTGTTGCTTTCCTCTGTCTTTCTTTCCCTGTGAGTATCAGATTCTTTAAACCTTCCTTCCTCATCACATGTCCACAGAACTTTAACTGTCTCTTCCCGATGCTCAGTATTAATTTCCTTTTTATTTCCATCCTTTCCAGAACCTCATCATTGCTCACCTGCTCCATTCATGATATCCACAGCATCCTTCTGTATAACAACATTTCAGTTGCTTCAAGTTTTTCCTTCATCTTTGGTGATATTGTCCAGTATTCGCTGTCATATTTAAGAACAGACATCACATAGCAATCCAGTACTCTTTTCTTGTATCTAGCAAAATTTTCCTGTCTCTTAATACTCTGCTCAGTTTCTGGAATGTGTCCTTCACAATACCAATTTGACTTTGGATCTCAGAGTTGCACTATTCGTCTTCTGTTAGAACACTTCCCAAGAACTTAAATTTTTGTATTTGCTTGATTTTAGTATCCCCACTGTGTAATTGGCATTTTTGCCTCCTCCGTTTTCTGATGACCATACATTCGGTTTTCTTGTAGTTTATTTTCTGAACTTAGTCAAGCCTTATAAATATCCTCCCTCTTTGACAGTTATCAAACTTTTTTCTTCCCTAGCATAATTCTTTTTTTCATCTCATTATTTAACAGGGTTTAAAAGGTTCATTTCAAAATTCCAATTCAAGGCCAGAGTGTACAACGGCCAGCCAAAACATCATGAATATGATGATCACAGTCCGAAAAATGTAAATAGTGTAAATAATTAGAATACCTCATCTCAGAAATATAGACAGATATTGAAGGTGAATATGGCAACAGAGATGAGGACAACAGTCTAAACAATGTAAATTATTACAATGCCTCATCTCAGAAATATAGACAAAGATTATTTTAATTCACCAAAAAATGTCCCTTATGGCCAAATCATATTCAAACACCACTTCCTGTACAATCACCAAAGTTGAGCAATGTTGAGCAATGCCTGGTCAATACCTAGACAAGTATTCGCTTCTGAATACCAAGAGCTAGAAGCTTTGATGTGCTCGGGGTACAGCTTATAACCATATCACATTGAAACAGCATTTTCCATAAACTCATTGAAGTTAAGCCAAATTGAGCCTGGTTGATACCTAGATGAGTATCCGCTTCTGAATACCAAGTGCTAGAAGCTTTGATGTGCTTGGGGTACAGCTTATAACCATATCACATTGAAACAGCATTTTCTATAAACTCATTGAAGTTAAGCCAAATTGAGCCTGGTTGATACCTAGATGAGTATCCGCTTCTGAATACCAAGTGCTAGAAGCTTTGATGTGCTCGGGGTACAGCTTATAACCATATCACATTGAAACAGCATTTTCCATAAACTCATTGAAGTTAAGCCAAATTGAGCCTGGTTGATACCTAGATGAGTATCCGCTTCTGAATACCAAGTGCTAGAAGCTTGGATGTGCTCGGGGTAAAGCTTATAACCATATCACATTGAAACAGCATTTTCCATAAACTCATTGAAGTTAAGCCAAATTGAGCCTGGTTGATACCTAGATGAGTATCCGCTTCTGAATACCAAGTGCTAGAAGCTTTGATGTGCTCGGGGTACAGCTTATAACCATATCACATTGAAACAGCATTTTCCATAAACTCATTGAAGTTAAGCCAAATTGAGCCTGGTTGATACCTAGATGAGTATCCGCTTCTGAATACCAAGTGCTAGAAGCTTGGATGTGCTAGGGGTACAGCTTATAACCATATCACATTGAAACAGCATTTTCCATACAATCATTGAAGTTAAGCCAAATTGAGCCTGGTTGATACCTAGATGAGTATCCGCTTCTGAATACCAAGTGCTAGAAGCTTTGATGTGCTCGGGGTACAGCTTATAACCATATCACATTGAAACAGCATTTTCCATAAACTCATTGAAGTTAAGCCAAATTGAGCCTGGTTGATACCTAGATGAGTATCCGCTTCTGAATACCAAGTGCTAGAAGCTTGGATGTGCTAGGGGTACAGCTTATAACCTTATCACATTGAAACAGCATTTTCCATAAAATCATTGAAGTTCAAGCCACATCGAGCCTGGTCCATACCTAGATGTGGGTCCACTTGGGAATACCAAGTACTGGAAGCTTTGATGTTCTTTGCTTAGCAGCTTATCAACTCATTATGGCTGATTTAATGCTGAAATTTTATTTTTTGGGTGCTCAATATTTTTTTTTTTTTTACAAAAATCTATTGTGCTCGTTTTCTTTTTTTGCAAAAATCTGTTGCTAGTAATTTATTCCTTTAATCTATACTGTCAGTTTTTTTTTACCCCAGTTTAGTTCATTATTTACCCATAGTTGGGATCCTAACAGATGCTACTACCCTGGGACAGGGTGGATTTGGGAACAACAGTAATTAAAAGGTTTGAATAAACTGGGTGTACAGCTTCTAGTCAGTCAGTTAAGTGCCATACGTGATACACGCTTGGGCGATCATGTCTCAAAAGAGGCATGACTGACTGAGCAGAAGATTTTGTTTGCATGGATTTATTTCAACTGATTTGGCTTAAAATTATATATTTTACTCCATTTCTTGGTGTCCTTTATTCTCTTTCGTGAGATTGAGAATTTAACTTGCTCCCCACTTTTTCATTCTATCTCTTCCCCTTGCGATGACTGTCTGCCTGTCTGTTGTCACTAGTGCATCTCTGAATGAATTTGTTACGAGGATGCATTTATATAAAAATAATATTAATAATGTCTAAAAAGTAAGGAATTCTATTGAGTCCTACTTGCTATTACAAAAAGGTTTTAAATCATAAAGTAGTTGTAAAAATAAGGAAATTAGAAATAAAACGTTTGGAAGATGCTAGAATATTCGAGAAAATTCCAGTAGATTCGGGAGATTTATCGAAAAATATGCAAATTAGGTGTTAGTCCCTATAAAAATAAGTTTTGGGGAAGAGAGTAATTAGTTGTTAAAAGGATTTGCTGACATTATCAACTCCAGCCCGATTCAGGATTTGTATATCCAGCCGAAAGAATCTCTACTAAAAGTTGCTGACAACTAAAATCTGAAAGAGAACCTTATAGAACTGAATGGGTAAATATTTTGACTCTTCCATTGACCAATCTAATAATTATTCTTTATAATAGCAGTATAGCCCGGCGTTGCTCGGGTGTAATGAAAGCTTTAAAACTAATTTTTTTTTTTTTTTAAATCATATCGCCCCAAGCAAGGCATTTTACTGCCACTGTTTTGCAGGGGGTTACATAGGAGGAATATTATGAGAAAGAGTGACAGGTTATAGGGGTGTCAGGAAGTGGGTAAGAGAAGGATGAGAATACTGATGAGAGTAGAGTGGAGTGGACGGAAAAAGGAGCATGAGAGAGATGATGCAGGTTAATGAGATAGGAAATTACTATTGACGTTACATTTAAATTCTTGGAGATTGTAGCTGTCGGGGAAGCAAGTAAATGGAAGGGAATTCCACAGGTGGAAAGTGCGAGAAAAGAAGCTGTTGGAGTAGAATTTGTGCTTACAATTTATTGGTTTCACAGTAAAAGTGTGGTACCTAGTTGCTAATCTTGTGGCTTGAGTAAATTTATATATAGGGTTCACCAGTGAGCTAAGTTCATCAGAGCAGAAGCCGTGAAAATATTTGTAGAAGATTACATATATTTTGTTATTACAATGTTTTACAAAAGCATAACACCACCACACAAAAACTCCCACGCCCCAGAATAAAACCGTTCCTCCTCAGGTGATATGTCAAAACAAATAGTGAAAACAACTTGTCCCCGAAAATACAAGATGAACCTCCGGCTACTTCGAAAATCAGGGAGCAGCAGCTGGAGGAAATGCAACAGGCGTCCAAACAGTTCAATCAGCATCCAGAACTATGCAACCATGAAGATCCAAACATTTGGGTTAGGAAATAGGGCAGGATGGCATAGATCTAGACATGTCACTTTTTAATTTTGTCTGGGTAAGATACACAGTGGGACCTTAGATTTATTAAAAGTTAGTAATTTTAATCAGGAGGTTGGATTTTAGTTTTTTTTACTACTATCTATGAGTATAAGTCAGAATTTGAATTAAATAATTGTTGTATAGAATGTGCATTGTGGGGCATTGGATATCGGCTCGGAACAAGAAAATCAGGTGAGCCGAGTTCGAATTCCAGCTGAATTCATTGCATTCACTTACGCACAAATACCCTTGGGAAAGGTATTAATCCGTCTATTCCTTCCAGTTATGGGTTAAATAACAGGACAGATTCGGTTCTATAGCCTTGGTTGGCAACCAGTCTACTGCAGAAAGCAATGGCAACCTACTGTGGGATAATCTTGTGCCCAGTCAGTCATGTCCCTTTCGAGACATGATCGCCCAAGCGTGTATCACGTATGGCACTTAACTGACTGAATTGTTGTATACTTAGTTATATTGTATTAAGAACAGCAATTTAGTACTGTGTGGGTCATTTTATTCTATTAAAATATTTTTTTTTATATTCGAGTGTAAGTTATAAATGAAACATAGTAATTAATTGAATTTTAAAGAAAGTTATCTTGTCTGAGTAAAGTACCGAGTGGGACTAAATAATGCTTAAATAGGTAAATTTTTAACAGCAAGTTAGATTTTTTTTTAATTACTTTGTGAGTAAAAGGGCTGAAATGTTTATGTTATTATGATGAAATAATTATGGTATATTAAAGAATATTGTAGTTAAAACTAATTTAGTATTGTGTGAGTCTTATTTAGTAAAATAATTATCAATTTTTAAGTTATAATAGAGCATAAGTTATAAATGAAACATTGTAGTTTTTTTTTTAAATTAAAATAGAATTATTTTGTCTGTGTAAAATACATAGTGGGAACATAGATTAAATGGGCAGACATCAATCTCATACTGCCCCCTTTCCCAACCCAAATGTTCAAATCTCCATGGCTACACAATTCCAAATGCCGACTGAACTGCTCGGACACCCACTGCACTTCCTCCAACCACCACTCCCCAAACAACCAGAAACTCATCTTACACCTTCAAAGACAAATTGTCCTCACCATCCACTTCAACACATCACCTGAAGAGAAACAGACCTGCTCCGAAACATGAAAATGCCTGTGCAGTGACACCATGCTTCTATAAACCATTGTAATAACAAAAATTATTAAGCTCTACTCTGTATCGAGCACTCTTTATAAAAGTAAATGCTTGAACAGTGGGTTTTTAATCTACGTGTTCTTTCACTTTTCTGTAATATATATAAAACACACACACACACACACAGAGGGTGAGGCAAAAGTTGTGCAGCATAGGACTTAATGGATAGACCCTGTTGAGTAATGACCAAGGTTACCAGATCTCACACCTTTGCATTTTTTCTGTGGGGCAATTTGAAATAAGAGTCACCCCTGAAATCTTGAGGAACTTAAAGAAAGAATTAAATATGAATGCAGCAAAATGACAGGCAAATCTCTCCGATGTGTTAATGAATCATTCAGTCACAGAATTGAAATATATTCTGAAAAAGGAGGAGGACATTTTGAACAGCACACATAGCAATAGTAGATAAAATTTTCATGTATAATTTTATTTGATAAATTATCGCCATGATGCACAACTTTTGCTCCACCCTGTAGATAGAATTTTTTAATGAGTTTGTGTTTCTTTATTTTAAATCACAAGATTGTACAATAACACCAACAGATTGGTGGAGGTATTGACAGAAATGTTAAAGTGTCATTTTTTTTTTATAATTGTTTCACCCCAAGCAAAGCAGTAATGCCACTGATGTGCAGGGGGCTACACAAAAGTAAAAGATTAGACAGGAGGAGAGTAAAGAGAAAGAAGAAACAGTTACAGTGGGTGTCAGAGAAAGGAGCAAGAGAAAGAGAGGAATACAGGTGTGATGACAGTCGCAAAGGTAGAGAGAAAGGAAAAGTTATACAGGGTGATGTAGAAAGAACTAGAGACAAGTGGTTAAGAGATGGGTATTGACATTGCATCTAAATTCCTGGAGGTTGTAGTCTCCAGGAAAGCAAGAACACGGAAGAGAGTTCCACAGGCGGGAAGTGCAAAAAAAGAAGCTGCTGGAGTAGAATTGTCCTCTGCATTTGGTTGATCTAACTGTGAATGGGTGGGACCCAGTTGCCAGCCTGGTTGCACAAGTAAACCCCTGTGGCAGAAGCACCAGTGACTTAAGTTCGTCGGAGCAGAATTCATGAAAATATCTATAGAATCTGGGAATTCTTTATTAAGTCTAGAACTTCTAAAAATACTGCTTGTGTGATTAACAAGGATTTTCCCAAAACAAAGTTTAGATCAATACTGAAGAAAAACTGTATATTATTAGACGTGAGAATAAATAATATGCAAGTCTTACTAACCAACAAAGAGAAAGGGGAATGAATTTAAAATTATGTTGGCTTCTTCTAGGCAGACAACCAACATGATTGTTACAAACCCCTGTTTTCGGGTTTCCTATTCACAAAGTATATCTCGAAACCAGTTATTCTAAAGCTTTTTTTGCTGGCACTTACATAATAAAGCCAATGAGCGTGTGTCTACAGTCAACAAAAGAGAGCAAATTTCCTAGAATGCCCTTCATCAATCAACCATTGGCTTAATTAGGACACACCAGATGGAAGGAAATTATTTTGTTGTAACAATAACCATAAAAACATAACTTTGATCAGCTGTTTTTTTAATTCACTGTTCAGGTAGATAAATAAATAAAAAATTTAAAAAAAAAACGAAGATTTCTGATATGCAAAAAAAAAAAAACATAAAATAAAATAAAAATAAAAGACTAAAAAAAAAAACGGAAAAAAAAACAGTGAGTCAGATAATGATCTATATCTGACATAACAAAAAGAAAACATCTGCTACAAATTCTCATATGCTTAATAAGCAAAAAAAAAAAAAAAAAATTCACTGTATATTTGCTAAAAGTACTTAATTTGATTACAAATTTTGTCTTTCAATTATTTCCATTAAAAAAAAAAAAAAAAAAAAAAATGACCATATCAAATAAAAGATGACACTTCACACAATAAGCAGTACCTTGAAAATATTACATGATTTTTTAGGTTAGAAAGTAAAAATTACATTAAAAGCTTTTTCCTTAACTGAAACATAAACATAATTTCAAAATATGCAACAATAAAAAAAATTAGTTTTGATGAATATTTTTAAAAGGAAAAATTCTAACTGTGAAATATCTAACACCGTAACATACAATGCCTGAGTGTATGATGGGATTTAAGTATTACCATATTTTTTTTTTTTGATATAGGATGCATTAACGCACCCTTATTTTGTAACATTGCTAGGGTTAACAAATCATCAGTTCCCTTTGCAATCTTATTAGATTCAACAAAAACTCAATGGTAGTTTTATAACTTCTACTTTACTAAAGTCACTTTGTAAAAATCACAGATACAAGTATGATTATGACTTCGAACAATAGTGTATCAGACACTTATTCATCTCTGACTCTACTCTCTTTAATCTCTATATATATTATAAATTATAGTTTAGAACATGTACAAATTTTTATCCACTACAAAGTGTACACTTTGTTTCAACATTGAAATGACTGTCTCCTCAGGTGGTGTGGAAAGGAATGGAAAGCCTCTTTTCTTATATTTGGCGAGTTGTGTGTGGAATGTAGGTGGGGTTAGTGATAAGGGGATGAGTTTTGTAAATTGTCCGGCATTTTGAAAAGAGGGAATGGGTAAGGGATAGAGTTGATTAATGAATTTGTCAGGAATTTTGTAGACAGATTTAACATTAAACCCATGGTTCTGGAGCTCAGACTCAGCCTAAAGAATATTTGTGTGAAGTTTAGTGAGAATTGGATAAAAATAATGGATTTCTATAAAAGACAGATAAACAGACACACACACACTTGCCTTTTATATATAATCGATTTTCTGCATTATTGTAAGAACGGCAATCTTGAAACTTCTGAATATCGTTTCTTATGTCTCTATGAGTGTAGTAAATTTGATTAAAATCGAACCACTCCTTCTATAACCCGATTTTTTTGATTATCGATATTTATCAGGGGTACCTCAACACAAAACCTAGCTAAGAACACTCGCAGACGCTTATAGTACAATTGTGTAAATTTTCAAGAAAATCAGTTCAGCCATTTCAGAGTCTATAGGTAATGGACACACACACACACATACACATACACATACACGCACGCACACACACACACACACGCACACACACAGACACACAAAGTTCCATTTATAAATAAGATTAGATTTAGATTTAGATATACATTTGACGATTTCCAAAAAACTTAAACTTCTACGCCAACTTAACTGGGTAAAGATACTTGACACCTTACCTTCCCCGTCTCTCCTCGTAACACTCACCAGTAGTAAACTCTTAAGTTTCTTGTTTTGAATGCAACAAAAATTGTATATTTGTAAATATTTGGTACTACCAGTATAGCCCGGCGTTGCTTGGGTGTAATGAAAGCTTTAAAACTAATCCATGGTCCTGGAGCTCAGACTCTTTGGACGTTGGCATGAAAGACTAAAAAGCAATAGTTGTTTCCAGTTAAAGCGAAACCGTAGACTGAAAGAAAAATGAATGGATGTAAGTCAAATTTTGATTTCCTGGTATCGATATCAAATAAGTGTTTTTCGTCGTAAACTGAATTTTGAAGGCTAAATAAGTCCTCTGAGTAAATGGTACCATGGCTGAGACTAAGAACTACAATTATACCTACTTAGAGCCAAAGCCGAAGCAAAAACTATAAAAGGGCTGAAAAATACAGACAGATAAAACAGACACACACACAAACATCTTGCTTTAATATATATATATATATATATATATAAAATCAATTTTCTGCACTATTGTAAGAACTGCAATCTTGAAACTTCTGAATATCGTTTTTTATGTCTTTGTCTATGAGTGTATCAAATTTGATTAAAACCAGACCACTCCTTCTATAACCCGATTTTTTTCAATTATCGATATTTATTGGGGGTACCTTGACACAAAACCTAGCTAAGAACACTCACAGACGCTTAAAGGTACAACTGTGTAAATTTTCAAGAAAATCGGTTCAGCCATTTCGGTGTGTATAGGTAAGAGACACACGCAGATACACATACAAAGTTCCATTTATAAATAAGTTTAGATTAGATTAGATATTTTGTAAATTAAATATTTGTCTGTGATTTAGCTGTTTTGGTTAATCATTTTTTTTTTTTTTGTTACAGCTTAACACATAACAGTATTCTACTTTGAAATCAGTAACTCTTTGAAAGTGTTCTCAACTACATATCTGCAAATGATTTAGTGTTTTTTTTTTTAATTTAAATTTTTTAAAATTTAATCTTTTGTCTGCACGACTGGAAAATGATCGACCCCAGTCTGCACGGGTTGTAGATTGTATTCATCTATTATTAAATTGCTTCTTATGTAGTACTATGTTGAAATAGACTTTAACATCAATTTCACACCAGACTTAAGAATTCAGATACAGAGTTGACCGGATATAACCTTCCAGCTGTGTTTGGAGATTCAAAATTCACTTGTTTCTTTCCTCTTGTAGAACACTCTCCTAGCGTCTCCCTTTCCAGTCAACTTTGTTCTTCAAAAATATAAATGCTTTGTCAATTGTGATCTAAATTCCCTTTCACTTTTTCATATTTCCTCATATCCAGTATCTTAGTGGCTTTATTACTTTGCTTAGAGTAAAATGAAAAAAAAAAAAAAAAAAAAAAAAAAAAAAAAAAAACCCCTCCAGTTAATTATCATTTAAGCTGTTTAAAATAACTCTGTATATATTATAGTAAGATTTTTAAAATACATTCAGGGGCAAACATGAACTTTGCTGCCCAAAATAAAACGTGTGAAAAAGAGTTTTTCTCTTGACACTGCTATTATTCTAACTACCTTCACTCCTCAGCAATGTTTATTGTTTCAAAGTGATGATTAAAATTGTAATGAAAGTGAATTTATACTTTTTTGTTCTTGAAAATTTACAAAAAATATCAAGCATTAGATTTTAGTTAAAAGAATAATCTTATATTTACAACATTAAAAAAAACTAATGTGACACGATAACTAGGCATATATTAAGGTGGATTTGTAAAATGTGTATTTTATTATAATAGATTAAGAATAGAAAATAGTTTAAAAACATGTTTCGTTTAACAAAAGTGAAAAAAGAAGAGAAAAAATAAATAAATAAACCCTTTTTTTTTAATAAGAAAATTTGTGGAAGAGAAAAGGGTATCAGATTACTGTTAAATCCTACCAGTCTTCCGGTAAATATTTGACTCAGTGATTGAATGTGATAAGAGATAAAGTTCAGGAAATAGATTTTTGAATGACTAGGTCAAAAACTGTCTTTACTGTATCTTGACCACACATTAAGAAAAGATAATGATTTTTTTCCTTTCTCCAGGCAATAAAAAACGCCTTGGGGTAAAGTGTCAGGGCTATAAAAACATCCGGAGGAAGCTTCATTAAGATAAAAGGTTAAAGAAATCCTGGAAAATACTTGGAGGCTCAGTGCAGACATCCCGTTCACACATCAAAGGAAGCAAAATTTAAGTACCTTGAAATTTTTGACTTACAGTCGCCAAATTTTATCTTTCAGTTTTGTTTTAGCCTGGAGGTCTCTAGTCACTTCCGGATTGTTTTAAATAAATACAGGTGATATTTCCGAGCCGATCAGTCAGGTCAGATCAGTTAGTCATTTAGTTGAGGGAGTAGAAACTCTGTTCGTCTTGAGACGGACGGTTCAGATTTGATGTCCATTAATTACAGTTAGAGCTGAACGTCACATCGCCTGCCCCCAACCAAAAAGGCTAACTCTAAATGAAATAAAGCATCGTTTCAACTCATCCAAGTTGTGGAAGTTCGTTCCTTATAGTTTAATCTTGTACCCCCAGCTTGAGGCTCCGACTTTTTCAACAAACTTCTGGCAAACATCACAGCGTGGAGAACAGCCACCGGAGAAATTGTTTGGACTTCCATTGGGGTGTTACACTAATACAATGCAATATTTACTAATTGATAAAGAAATAAATGTGAAAACAATTTTGTATTCAGAAATTAATAAACATTTAGTAAATTATTAACTATAATAAAATCATTATGGTTTTATAAAATTTGAATCAATTGGCAATTAGCCAATGTTTTAGCAACTGTTCCAATAAACAATCTAATAGTGTTTTTTTGTTGTCAATCCTCAAGAACAAAGTAAATTTCAAAATAAACGTACTCCAATTCTAATCATCATTTTTTAAAACAAACAATTCTGAGGGATGAAGTTAGTTTAAAAAAAAAAAAAAAAAAAAAAAAATCAATGTCATGGTAACAACTGTCTTTCTTAAAATTGCACTTTATTGCAGGTATGAAGGTATATGTTTGCTAACTTTGTTGTTGCATTTTACATAGATAATTTTAGCTAAATCTTGTCATGCTTAGCAAATTTTAAAGTTTGAACTGAATTTCTTGCTTAAAATGTAAGTAACCCTTATGAGAGTCAGAAATTTGTTATTGTGTTCAAAAAAAAAAAAAAAAATCAATTTGGCTTCCTGCTTAAAATAGACAATTTTTTGAGAGATCTGAACCTTTTTTTTTTTTAAAATTCTATCACCCCGAGCGAGGTGCTAATGCCACTGATGTGCTACATAACAGTAAAAAGATTTAGAAGAGAGTGAAGAGGAAGACGAACCAGTTAGAAAGGAGCAAGAGAAGGAAGGGAATACAGGTGTGATGACAGTTGCAAAGGTGGAGAGAAAGGAAAGGATATACAGGGTGGTGAAAGAACTAGAGTCAAGTTGTTAATAGATGAGTATTGACATTGCATTTAAATTCCTGCAGGTTGTAGCCGTCAAGAAAGCAAGAATATGGAAGCGAGTTCCACAGGTGGGAAGTGCGAGAGAAGAAGAAATATGGAAGTGCAGGAGTAGAATTGCCGTCTGCATTTGGTTAATCTAATTGTGAACGGGTGGGACCTTGTCATCCTTATAAGCTTCAAATGAGCAGAATCTGAATCAATCATGCCCTCCCCGCCTCTTTTTTTGGGGAGTTCAAGTTACAGAATCAAAGATCTTACAGTTCAAAGCAAAGTGAAAAAGAAAAAAAAAAAGAAAACAAACACGTGCCTGCTTGTATGTTATTTTTTTTTTTTGTTTTTTTTATTGCATATATTGATTATTTTATTTTTCTCACAATGAGAAGCAAAATTCCTAACTCATTCCCTCATTAAGACAATATTATGTACATACACCGGGGTGTATACCACTGACCCAGGCTGGAATAACAGGATTTGGTTAACAGCAGTTCTTTGAAATGACAAAAGAGGTGGGGAAAGTATATATCAAATTATTATAATGAAGATTCAATTACATTCTGAATATTATTAATGTTTTTATGAGACAAAAACGCTTTAACATTCATCTTTTAAACCCCTTTCTTTTTAAAGAAAAATGACATATTAAAGGTTGTCTCAAAATTGTTTTAAGAGGAGAGCCAATTTTGAATAAAACAAAACCTGTTTGATATCCACAAAACCTGGGTTACTGGACAGAAAAGCTTGGAAGGGAAGCATAGTCAGGTTTACATTTCAAATCAAATGTTTTTTGTTGTGTTATTAAACATTAAAAGAAAAAAAAGACTAACAAATTGTCTTTGTATTCTGTTTACAAAATTGGTAAGATTTTGAAATGATCTCACAAATATCTCATTGTACAAAAGAAGGAAAAGAACGAATTAAAAAAATAAAAATAAATAAAATAATACAATTTACCCAGTCATTTATTTTAGTTTTCATGGCTTATTTTTTTTTTTTTTTTTAGATTAAAGTGATTCAGAGTTGTTATTAGACCAGTATTAAAAACAAAAAACAAAACACCTTCAAGATACCTTAACAAGGAAAAAAAGAAAGAAAAAAAAAATAAATAAAAATTTCTATTGGGGAGGAGAAAAAAAAAAAATCCTATTGTGGGAGGGGGGGGGTTCTATTAGGAAAAAAAATTCGGGGGGGGGGGGGGGGTTACACAGCATATGAGACAATTCAGTATGGAGTTTTATGCATATGCAAAAATAAGGTTTGAAAAATTTTTGGCCCAATGAAGAAAGTCTTCCAAAAAGAAAATGTTTTTTTTTTAAAAAAAAGAAAGATGAAAATGAAAAGGACACTTCTACTTAGAATCAGGGAAAGACAGGTGAAATTTCTGAGAGTAATAACAAAGAAAGAGGGCTTGGCAATTTTACACTCACAGAATATATTGAAAGCAACAAAGGCATAGAGAAACAGTTGGTAAAACAGGGACTGAGACAGATATTAAGGAGACAAAAATCGACAGAACTAAAAAGCATAAGAAGTTATGGACAGCCTCAAATGTCCAAGTCCTAAAAGGAACATGGTACATTTTTTTTTTTTTTTTATAAGCGTTTCACCCCGAGCAAGGCATGTCACTGCCACTACTGTGCAGGGGGCTACGTAGAGTGGAGAAAGGCTGATTAAATATAGGAAATGACAGAGGGTGGGTGATAGGCGGGTAAGGATACTGAGAATGAGGGTTGGGTAGATGAGAGTGTTGTGAGAATAGTTGGGAGTTAGTGTGATAGGAGGTGTCTATTGACCCTACATTTAAACACCTGGAGATTGTAACTGTATTTTATCATTTGATCTTATTTTGAAATGAGAGTTGGAGCAAGAACTTTTTTTTAGCAACTATACATATATGATTTTTATTTTTATCCACTCTATTTTTATTACTTTGAATGCTATCTTTAGTGGACACCTGTATTTGAGTAGATGTTCCGTTTAGAAGAAACAGTATTTTATTTTGCTCAAAAGAAAAAAAAAGTACTCTTCAACAGGATTGAAACCTTTGCAAAAGAAAAGATCGTGTAATTTTGGCCATGAAGAACTTCACAATCAAATCAGTGTCTATTTGTCTTTAAAGCAAATTTACTCCTTCAGATTTTCTAAAAAGTCATAAATGTTCAGTTTTGGTAAATGTTCAGGTTGGTAAACAAAAAGTACCGTTTGGAATAAACTGAGCACCTACTTAAATATGAATATCCACGTAGAAAATAATAAGTGTGTGTGTATGTATACTAATTTATGCATACTATAAAAAGAATAAATGAGAAATGTTTGCAATTGTTTTGACTTTCTGCTCATGGAATGTAAGAGTTTTATCTTTACAATTATCTCTACTCTCAGAAAAAAGATATCAAAAAAAAAAAAAAAAAAAAAAAAAAAAAAGTGTATATATATATATATATATATATATAATAGCAGCCTGATCGCACTAACTGGCTTTGAGTAATGCTTCCTGTTACCATAACATCAGAATATTTTATAACTAAGGCAAGGAAGAGATCAGCTCACATGATTATTGTATAAAATACAATGTAACTTTATATATTTATTGATCATGTAAGCTGATCTCTTCCTTGCCTTAGTTATAAAATATTCTGATGTTATGGTAACAGGAAGCATTACTCAAAGCCGGTAAGTAGGTGCGATCAGGCAGTAATATCTATTTATTCTTTATTGTATAAAATACAACGTAAGTTTATATATTTATTGAAGAATAAAATATGAGGGGTGCTGAAAAGTTTCCGGCTTGGCCCACTCACCAAAATCTGACAAGAATAAACACCAGACAGAATTTTTTTCTTTTTTTTTGAAAAGGCTTTTTGCTGAGATGAATAACTTTTCAGTACCTCTTTTTTGGTAAGTATGCATATATATATCATGGCAGCAACTGTAATTGGATAATCCCTTTGCTTGATGCATCCTCAAATAAGGGCAGCACAGGCATAGTTTGTTAGTTCTGCTAGGGTCTTACATTCTCTTTCTCTAAGTAAAAAATACCTAGTGAGCCAGACAGACCTACCTATGTTTCCCTGACGATCCGTTTAGGTGAAACCTAGGTAGTTCTGTTTGGCTCACTAGGTATTTTTTACTTATTCCGCTCTAAGTATTGAGCACTTTTTGTTAGTTGATTACTTGTATCGGGTTTTTTTTCTTTGGGCTACGTGCTGACTCGGTACTTAGCTCTTCATTTTTTAAAACTGTTTTTTCCCTTCTTTGTAGATTCGTGGAAGGTTTTTCGACACGAGTATAGTTATAATCTCATATATATATATATATATATGTGTGTGTGTGTGTGTGTGTGTGTGTGTGTGTGTGTGTGTGTGTGTGTATATGTCAAGACAAATCAATGCATATGGCCTGACAATTGCATTTAAGCATTAAATGGACTGTTACTGCCGAGTGTTAACCTCATGGTCCACTAATAAAATGCGACAAAAATTCAAAATATTGGTGTGGCCAACAGACTACCGGCTAAAAGAACCCCCCAAAAGATGAAAGAGATGATAATAATAATAATAATAATAATAATAATAATATTAAACTAAGAAAAAAAAGGAAAGACTAAAAGTGAAACATACACACACACACACAATTTAAGTAATTAATGGATTTTAAGTCTAATAGTATTTCTTATTAAGACAAAAATATACATATTTGAGGAGACATCTGTTTATTTATAAACTGTAATTAAAAAAACCACTGAAAGGAAAGTCTTACAAATCTTGACGGGAATTAAACCCGCATCTCCCCAATATCCCCGGGGTTGGATGCACTTGCCAAGTAAATTTTTCTTTAATAAAATTTTCAATAATCTAGTCCAGTACAGGTTAAGTTCACTATTTTTTAATAAGCAGATTTATAAACACAAACACATTAAAATATCATATTCAGCAATAAGAAATGTGTGCGCATGTGTTGGAACATTTGATGTGATATGGTCAGAATAAATACTGCCTCCTTTCATCACAGAGTATTTGTTAAATACTGGTTGGTTATGAAGTTGAAGTATTGGATCAAATTACCTCTTATCAGTGCAGAGCATATTGGGATTTTTTTAATCAACCAATAATTTCATCATAAACAACAGATGAAGATTGAATACTTTTGTCATGGAAAAAAAAATTTCATCTGATGACAAATGAAAGCATTTAAATAAAATGTTCCCATTGGATATAAATAAGAATATGAACTCAGTTTGATAGCATAAGAAGACGCTTAGAAAATAATGGCAAAGTAAAGATCAGTTTAAGGGGGAACATTTTCATATATGAGAGAAAAGATAACAGCAGTATGGATTATCACATCTTGTACTCATGCCGTATTTAAATGACAACTCAGGACACCCTTTATTCTAAGTCGAATAAAGTTTTGGATAAGTTATGCCTATGTTTGTCTTTTCACTACAATTTATTTAGCTTAGAATCAACATAGAACACTGCAGGAGACTACAAAGGTTAGACGTCAACCCAAATCATAACACAATGATATTTTTAGCAGTTTCTTTTGGAGGAAGGGAAATATGCCTTATAGGTTTGTCAAAGAAAACATTTATCTAAGTTTCAAATGGATTGGCTGGGATCATTCATTTTATTCAAAGCAAATCTTTTAAGTATTCAGGAAATTTCCAGGACAAAGTGTTTCTAATTAAACAGGGTGAATTTGTCCCAGGTGGATTTTCCTTAAAAGAAAAAATAAATAAATACAGCCCATCTATCTGAAAATCAAAAAGCTAGATATTAATTGTTAATAATTTTCATTTATTATTTTATAAAACAGATAACTACCCCTTTGTTATATTTATCCTCAAAACAAGCCAAGGCTTAGCTACCAATAAAGATCTTTTTGCAATTAAGCTATGGAATTTTCCATTTATGTTCGGCTGTGGCAAACAATAAGAAAACAAACTTTCTTTACAAAATATATGCATGAAATCATAAATAAAAGATATATTGCTAAATTCTTATACACTAATGCAGTCAGACTTGTATCCTCATTTTTTATGAACCATGGAGTGATAATTCTTTCTGATATAAGGTAAAAAGACTGTGCTAGTCTTGTCCTCAAATCTTGTGCTTCTGTCAATGGAAGCCAATAAGGAAAGGACTCTTAATAGATACGTGTATAATAATTATTATTTCTCATCCCAAAAATTAATCACTGATTCAACTAAATATTGTTATTTTTCATTACACAAGCAATCAGTTCAGTTCATGAAATCGTTTTATTAGGTTGCTGAAGTTCTGTATTTTTCATCTTACACTAAAGAGTGATTCATATTACAAACTGATAATGAAACATTTTTGTGTTAGAAATAAAATATTAAGGCTGACGTGAATTAGGCAGTTGAAAAACATTGTTAGTTTTTTAAAGAAACAAAGATGGAATGGGCAAAAAGAAGAAAATTAACAGAAAACTGGTAAAAAAAAAAAACAAAGACAAAAAACAGAGCAAAAAGTAAAATACAGATGTGATTTGAAAGACTCAATGAAAATCACAAGAAAAAAATGTGTCAAAAAAAAAAAAAAAAAAAAAATTAAATAAATAAATTAAAAAAAACCTTAACTTTAAATTACTCTCAACAAGAACTGTGTTTAGAATAAAAAAAGTCTTAAACCTCTAGGGCCATTCGTATCATATTTGATACAGTATTTCCCTATAAGGAAACATTTGGTATTTCCTTATAAGGAAACATTTGGTATTCATTGACTGAGCAGTCAGTACTGCTTTCATTTGAAATTTATAAAATATTTCTCTTAAAAAATTTTTCAGGAAAATATTTCTTTCAAGGCTTGTTTTCATACTGTATCAAATATGATACGAATGGCCCTAGAGGGTTAAGCAACTTAAATCTGAACATCACACTGAAACAGTAATCACCATGCAGTGTTGATACCTATGTCCATGCTGCGTGTATGTATGTATGTATGTTAGTGCATAAAGTATTTCAGGACACATATTAAGTAGGCCATAAATAGAAGACAATTTATGTGATATGTGCAAACATAAAACTGTAACATTCTTATTTATCGTTCAGATGTATCAAGATTATTAACATGGCTGCCTCTAGTCTGACACAGAAAATGAAAAGGCACACTATAGTCATAGCACTATCCACCCACCACAGCAATTTGATGATAGCCATCTTGTTAAAGGTGGTTGATAACTGAACAGGATGAATGACAACCAGTTTTCATGGTTTGGACCTAGTGGAGTAACTCATAGTGAGACCATAGCAAATCTATGTTGTCTGTGATGGCCATAGAGTTTATGTTAGTCAGTTAAGTGCCATGATACACGCTTTGGGTGATCATGTCTTGAAAGAGACATGACTGACTGGACAGAACATTATCCACAGTAGGTTGCTATTACTTTCTGCGGTTGACTGGTTGCCAGCCAAGGCTATAGAACCCAATCTGTCCTGTTATTTGACTCATAGCTAGATGGGGAAGAGATGTATTATATTATTAAATAGTAATTAGTGGGGGATCAGTTTATTACTTCATAACAATAGGAAACCGATCACCCACTTTATAGCCAGTAGAAAACTTAAACATTTTTTCACCTATTATATTCAGTCAGTCATTTAAGTGCCATACACGGTACACACTTGGGCGATCATGTCTCGAAAGAGACACAACTGACTGGGCAGAAGATTATCCCGCAGTAGGTTGCCATTACTTTCTGCAGTAGACTGGTTGCCAGCCAAGGCTATAGTACCCAATTTGTCCTGTTATTTAACCCATAACTGGAGGGAAGTGACGGATTAATACATTTCCCAAGGGTATTTGTGCGTAAGTGAATGCAAAGAATTCAACTGGAATTTGAACCCGGCTCCCCAATTTGTCGATATCCACTGCACCACAATGCACATGTACTTGCCTGAAATACTAGTGGCTCTCCAAAAAGACTCATTGAAAGTTGACATTATGGACTTGATGGCAAGCAGAAGCAAAACCCACATGCTTACAAGGGTGCGCTGAAGCTAAGGGCAGTTCTATTGGCCTAACATTTGTTTTTTTTTTTTTTTGTTTTTTTTTTAAATCATTTCACCCAGAGCAAGGCATTCCACTGCCACTATTGCACAGGAGGTTAGAGGAAGGTGAAGCAAAAGAGTGGTTAGATATAGGAAATGTCAGAAGGAGGGTGATAGACTGGTAAGGGTACCGAGGCTGAGGGTTGGGCAGATGGGAAGAGTGTTTGGGAGAATGAATGCAAGTTAGTGTGTTAGGAGGTGTCTATTGAGCTTCCATTTAAACTCCTGGAGATTGTAGCTGTCGGGGAAGCAAGCATGTGGAAGGAAATTCCACAGGTGGGAAGTGCGAGAAAAGAAGCTGTTGGAGTAGAAACTGCGGTTACATTTTATCGGTTTCACTGTAAAAGGGTGGGACCTAGTTGCTAATCTAGTATCTCATGCAAATTCGTACCTAGGGGGCACCAGTGATCTAAGTTCATCGGAGCAGAAGCCATGAAAGTATTTATAGAAGAGGCACAGGGAAGCCATGTCATGCTGGTGAGAGAGTGACTGCAGCCGGTCTGCCAAGTCGGTATCGATCACATTACAGACCCCGACGATTTTTAGCTGAACAGTTCTAGAAATATTTTTTGCAAATATACTGATTTGGTTTTTTTTTTGTTAATTGAATATGCATTTCTTTATAATATTTATTTGACACACCATTTTTTTTTTCTTTATGTCCTCCTCTATTTATAATATTTTATAAATTACTTGATGTGTTATGTGTGTATTATATGCATATGTGTTGAGAGATAAAAATGTATATATAAAGGAAAAATAGCTTTTTTTTCCGTTATAAAAAAAAATAAATCACTTCAAAAATTAAATAGAGGAGGACATAAAGAAAAAAAAATGGTGTGTCAAAAGAACAATTTTTTCCCATAACACCACCATTATTTTAACTACCTTCACTCCTCAGCCATGTTTAATGTTTTAAAAAATGCTGATTAGAACTGTAATAAAACACAAACATTTAACACTATAAGACTGTTTATTAGAATGATTGACAAAACATCGGCTAATTGCCAATTTATTCAAAACATCGGCTAATTGCCAATTTATTCAAAACATCGGCTAATTGCCAATTTATTCAAAACATCGGCTAATTGCCAATCAACTCAAACTTTATAAAATGCACATAAGGATTTAATTAGAGTGGATTCAAATATTCTAATAATTTGGCAAATGTTAAATTTATGAATAAAAAATTGTTTTCATATTTATTTCTTTATAAATTGGTAAATGATAAATATTGCATTGCATTAGTTTTAATTGTATTAGTTTTTAGAAAGTTGTAAATATAAAATTATTCTTTTAACTAAACAATCTAATATGGTTTAATATTTTTGTTGTAAATTCTCAAAGATGTATAAACTAACTTTCATTATATATTTAGGTTTTATTACAATTCTAATAGTCTCTTTAAAACAAACATTGCCAAGGAGTGAAGGTAATTATAATAATAGTGGTGTCAAGAAGAAAACTGTTTTTTACACACCATTTTTTGTGGGAATGAAGATTAAAGATTACCAAAAAAGCAATAAGATTAATTTTTTAAATTTTAAGTCTAACTTCTGTTTTGTTCAGAAACAGAATCTATCAATTCTTGGTCAAAAAATAATTTCAAGCTATAGAAATATTTAGAAGCAATAAACAAACATTGGTAGGGAGTGTTTAAGTGGGGAATAACATTTCAAAATCATAGATTTTGTAAAAAAAAAAAAAAATTCTAATTCCCACTAGAAAGCTAGTAAGTTTGGAAGAATAGACAAGTTTTTAACCATCATCTCCAATATGAGAAGAATTCAAAAAAAAAAAAAAGAATTCAAAAAAAAAAAAAGAAAAAAGAATTCAAAAAAAAAAAAAAAAGAATTCAAGAGAAAAAAAAAAAAAGAATTCAAGAGAGAAAAAAAAAAAAAGAATTCAAGAGAGAAAAAAAAAAAAAAGAATTCAAGAGAGAAAAAAAAAAGAATTCAAGAGAGAAAAAAAAAAAAGAATTCAAGAGAGAAAAAAAAAGAATTCAAGAGAGAAAAAAAAAAAAGAATTCAAGAGAAAAAAAAAAAAGAATTCAAGAGAAAAAAAAAAAAATTTAAGAATGATTTTTTTAGTGTTACAGAAAATAAGATTAAGATATGTGAAACCCAATGAATTTATTTATATTTTTGTGAAAAGATTTAAAAAAAACAAAAACAAAAGAAATATGATCAAAAAGGGGAGGGGGAAAAAAAAAGAAAAAAAGTCAAAAATCGTGCAGTCATTCCCTGAGAATGCTTCTGTTCTCAAGACACAAATAAGCAGACGGGATTTAAACTCAAGTTTCCCATCTTTGCAATTAAAAGCTACCAAAGTAAAATGAAACAAAAACCAGTCAAAAATTCATAATGACTGAACATAACTACATAAACATGTTACTCTGTAAAAATTCAGACAACAATTTGCCCATTTCTCCGATGTAGCAGAAATTAAAATTGAAATTGTGATTAGCTTTACAAGATCAATTTTTAAAGATATATTTAAATATAAACATATATTAAAAATTAATTTCAAATGTTTTCATTGATAGCATGATAACAAGGCAGAGGAATAATTGCTATTTTGATGTAATTTTATTTTTAGTTTATTAACGGCTCTGGCTTATTCTCCTGTATGGCAGTGAATGTTTGATAATATTCTTACAAATGAAGAAGGGACTCTAATTAAGACAACCGTAAACAAGCAACAAACAAGTTTTAAAGAAACTGGGAACTAGAAGGACACTTATACTTGAAAGAGACAGTTGAAGTTTCTGGCACATATTATGAGGAAAAAAGCTTGGAGAATTTAACACTCACAGGAAATTCTGAAAGGAGGAGAGAAAGAATGAATAACCTACTTAACGTGTTGTGAGTGAATGAATGGCAGAGCGTGGGATACAAATGTGATAAAAAGGTCAAATGTTACATAGAGTAACAAGGTATAAAAAAATTGTGGAGAGTCACAATTGCCACAGTCCTGATGTGCCACAACCATTTCCCTAAGTGTTTTAACTATGAATCATTGGCCCAAAGTAAGCTAGTAAATTATTTTGAAAAAGGCATGCAACTTTCAATTTTTAGGCAATTCTTTGAAATCCAGCAACTGACACCAAATTTTTGGCCTGTGTGTGTAAAAATATTCACAGATTGGGTGTATCTGTAGTGGAGATAAAATGAATAGAAAGCAACAAGACGAAAACTCAAAGTCCCTCAGAGGATGAAATGTGTCAGCTAAGAATAGTTTTTCCTCTTGTCCATATATATATATATATATATATATATATATATATATAGTGTATTGAGGCAGCAGATAATTTTCTAAACATATACTGTTAAATATAAGAGACAATGAATGTCTATTATGTTTAATCATGAGCCGTTATAAACATTGTATTTTGGCTTTAATTTCAGGTGAAAATAAAGACAAAAATTCTCCAACATTTGGATAATTTTTCTATTATACTGGTGCTAAGCTTTTGGATCACATGAGCCATCTACAGAGATTTATTTTCACCTGAAATTAAAGCCAAAATATGATGTTTAGAACGGCTTATGATTAAACATAATAGACATTCATTATCTAATATATATATATATATATATATATATATATATATCCCATTCTTTTCTTCATTTTGAAATAGAACTCTGTCGCTGAGGAGACGTGAATTCTCTATTAGAGATTTCATGTCGAAATGTGCATTCGACATTTTTGAATTTTGAAAATTTTCTTTAATTTTATATATATATATATATATATATCCCAAGTAATGTAATAAAGCCACTAAGACACAAGTGGTTTACTGAGTGTGAGAGAATAATAAAAGAACAGAATTAAAAAGTCAGAAGATAACGATTGACATTTGTCATTATCATTTAATGTCCGTTTCCACGCTAACATGGGTTGGACGGGGGTTTTCTTGATGCTTCTTTTCCAGGCTGTCCACTTTTGTGTAAGGTCTTGCTGCAATCTCAACTTCCTTAAATTGTTATTGATAAGCTGGGTCCATGTTTTATGTGGTCTACCTATCCCTCTTTGGCCATCGGCCTCAATAAATCTAAAATTGCTGACTGGGTTTTCTATGTCCATTCTCTCAACATGCCTAAACCATCTAAGTATTGCTTGATGCATAGCATCTGTTATATTACATTTAAATTATATTACAATGCACTTAAATTTTTGGAGATAAAAGTTGACTGGGAAGCAAGAAGTCAGAAGAGAGTTCCACAAGCGAGAAGTGTGATAGAAGAAACAGTTAGCATAGAACTTACGGTTACATCTAACCATTTCAACTGTAAAATGGTGAGACCTTGTCACCAATCTAATATACATGACTACTTCATTTGACCGCCTAAGGTATATCTCAATATCAATTTGAAAAACCAATTTCATCTCATTCTATTTACAGAGCTGCTTGTCAAAGAAAAAAAATACATTTGAGATTTCCCAAGTATAAAATGTATATTCATAATAAACTAAATAAACAGCTGGAAACAAATAATTGAAAACAAAGATCTAAAAATGAAAAACAATACCAATGGTCTTTTGGGAGATCAATTTTGATTGGTTATTGAGAATAATAATGAATATATCATATACCAGGGAAAGAAGGTAATAAATGAATAATTTATAATATTTAGTGACTATAGATTATAAAAAGAAAGAAAAAATATAAAACATTTTTTTAATAAAAAAATAAAGAAGTTCTTCATGTAAAATTAAAAAATGTAAATGAAACAAAATAAATAACATCTAGTTTTTATATATAGTATTTCTTTCATCTTCATTTTACTTGCTTTTCATTGCAATTACTCAGACCCTCAGTCTATGGCCATCAATAAACAAGTAGTAATATTATCTTGAATTTTTATTAGATGAAGCATTGTCAGCCATTATTCATTTTTGACTAGTATTTCTTTCATCTTCATTTTACTTGCTTTTCATTACAACTACTCAGACCCTCAGTCTATGGCCATCAATAAACAAGTAGTAATATTATCTTGAATTTTTATTAGATGAAGCATTGTCAGCCATTATTCATTTTTGACTAGTATTTTTTTTTTCATCCAAAGCAAATAAAATATTTAAGATAAAAATACTAGTCAAAATTAATAATAAAACCTAAAGAACTTTTTTTAATAAAAGAAAAAAAAAACAAAAAAACTTTTATGTTATTGAAGAGCTACATGATAAACTTATTTGTATCCCTGAAAAAAAAAAAAAAAAAAAAAAAAAAAAAAAAAAACAATTGACTTGGAGTGAAAAAGTCAATCTGTACACATAAACTTCAAAATTCTTACTGCTGAACTAAATTATATTTTAGTCTAAAAAGCTGGACAGATACATTTTGGACATTTCTTTTGTTTTTCTTTGTTTTTTTTAAAACAAACAACTTATCTGGCAGTGGTCAAGGAGCAGCCAATGGTCAAAATGGAATGAAAATGACATTTAAAAAAAAAAAATGTTATGATAAAATGCCAGAGATGACCAAGGCTGCACGTGGCATATTTTGAGGCCAAAGAAAGAGAAAAAAAATCAACCCTCATATATTTCTAAGATAAAAAGAAAAACAGAAAAAAGAAAAAAATGCAAAATAAAATCAAAGCAAATCCAAGACTAAATGAGAAAAAAAAAAAAAAGTATTTAAAAAATAACATAAAAAGGTAAAATAGTTTAAAATTTGAATGTGTTCAAAACTTTTACAAACTCATTAACAAATAAATATAAAATTGTCAAAATTAAAAGTATAAAAAAATGGATGTAACAATATTTTTGTTTTAGTCCTTAAAATTTGAGGGCCCCAAATATAAATTATAATTTCTCTATTTTTATTATTTCTTAAAAGATTTATTAATAAAAATAAAATAAAAAATAAAGATACATTTACTTCTTCCTGAGAACATAAATGGCTGCAAGTACGATGGCTATTCCACTAACCAACGAGAATGTGTAAAAATAATTTCTTTCATTCCTCAAATTTTGTGAAGCAACTTCTAACTGAAAGAGAAAAAAAATCATATTTACAAACAGGACATTATTAAAAATATCACAAGCAAAACATAGGCAAAGTTAATATAAGGCCTCAGGTTTTCACCTAATACAAGGCTCAAGAGCCACATAAGGCAGAGAGTTACAGAATGTGGTGTGTTATATGAATGTAAGAGGAAAAAGGAAGCAAAGATTATGAAAATAATTGTTGGCTTTTTTTTTTTTTTTTTACTATCACCCAATACAAGGCTCAAGAGCCACTTAAGGTAGAGAGCCACTGAATGTGGTGTGTTATATGAACATAAGAAGAGGAAGAAAGAAGTGAAGATTATGAAAATAAAGAAGATAGATAATGATTAAGTGTTGGCCTTTATTTTTTTATACTGTTACGTAATACAAGGTTCAAAAGCCATTGAAGATGGTGGTGGCTGGTCATTCATATATAGGTATGTATCTACAAGGGTGGCTAGCCAATCCTTGTTGCAGACGCCTGTTCAGGCACATTTGTGTTTGTTCAGTACCCAAACAGCCTAAATTTTTTTTTTTGGTTTTTTTTTTTTTATGGCAACTATGCTAGTGGACCATAGTTATAGTTTCTTAGTGCAGTATCTGGTGTGGTCAGCAGTCTGAAGAAAGCCTGCACACTCAAACCCTCAACAGCTCCCAAATAGCTTAATCTACCCAATTCCACTCCCAAGGCTTGGGTCAACCCATGGTATGGCTTTCAGGCACATCCCAAATGTGCTTCATCTGGGATTGGATTGCCTCCCCAGGTCAATAACATCAAGTGACCTTCTGATAAATCGACCATGATGAAATTCAAATCAAGAGTCTCATCTTTTTGAAAGCAAACGTTCTGACCACTCAGCCATGCACCCCTCAAGATAGAAATTTACTAATTGAGGATGTTGCTTAGGAACCAAAGCAGCAGAACTTCTTCTTGAGTTGGACAATCATTGGAAGAAGATGCTGCTTGGAAGATCAGTTGATGTACACTTTTTGCAGGGGTTGAAAACATTTTGCTATGTGCTGACTTAGTGTTTTAAAGTCGTTCAGTGTGCCAACGACATATCTATTTTTATACAAGTCAAAGTCAATATACCTGATCTATAATATATTTTATATATATTTTTTTTAATCATTTCACCCCAAGCAAGGCGGTACTGCTGTTGATGTGCAGGGGTCTACATAAGAGAGTTAAAGTTTTAGACAGGGGGAGGGTGAAGACAAAGATGAACCAGCTACAGGGGGTGAAAGAGAAATGGGCAAGAGAAGGATGGGAACATAGGAGTGAAGACATTTACGAAGGTAGAGAGAAAGGAAAAGAACAAGATACACAGAGTGATGTGGAAAGGGCTGGAGTTAAGTGGATAAGAGATGGGAATTGACTTGGCATTTCAATTCTTGGAGACTGTAGCTGTCAGGAAAGCAAGTATATGGAAAGGAGTTTATCAGGCAGGAAGCACGGGAAAAAAAGCTGCTGGTGTAGAATTGTCACCTGCATTTGGTTGATCTAACTGTAAAAGGGTGGGACCTTGTTGCCAGTCTGGTTCCCTGAGTAAATTCTTGTAGAGGGGGCACCAGTGACCTTAGTTTGTTGTTCAATATTCGCAGCATACTTTGTTACTATGAGATTTACACAATTTGCGTGCCACTGGAAATTGTTTAGCATGCCACATGTGGCATGGGTGCCATAGGTTGCCGACCTCTGACCTATTGTATTATTCAGGGAAGCATTCACAAAGGAGTCCATTCTACAAGATAGCAGTTATTGGGAAAAAGTCAACTGGAATACATTGATTTATTTTCTACAGCTTATCAACCTTTTGTAGGTTATTTAAAGCCAGAAAATACTTTTATGGTTTAAAGAATTTTTTTTGTTGGAAATGATACTGATTTAGTGATACAAGTCTTACTAATTAACCCATAGCTGGGAAGAGAAAGAGGTTGATCCCTATCTTTCCCAAGGATATTTGCACGTAAGTGAATATAACAAAATCAACAGGAATTGGAACCCGGCTATCCAATTAACAATTCTGGGCTGTTATCACACCACCCACACATCAAAGCTTACAGCACCTGGTATTCCTAAGCAGTCAGCCATCTAGGTACCGACCAGGCTTGACACTGCTTAACCTTTAACATTCTGGAGGTGATTTTCTTTACAAAGCAAAAATTTTATCCTGCCATTGCAAGTGACTCAGATGAATGAATGATAGTCTGAATTTTGCAGTTGTGATGTCATATCCGAAATTGGGAAGCCGAGTTCGAATTCCAGCTGAATTCATCGCATTCATTTACGCACAAATACCCTTGGGAAAGGTATTAATCCGTCTCTTCCTTCCAGTTATGGGTTAAATAACAGGACAGATTGGGTTCTATAGCCTTGGCTGGCAACCAGTCTACCGCAGAAAGCAATGGCAACCTACTGCGGGATAATCTTCTGCCCAGTCAGTCATGTCTCTTTCGAGACATGATCACCCAAGCGTGTATCATGTATGGCACTTAACTGACTGATGTCATATCCAGATATGGAAACAGAAAATGACTATGATTGAAATTTAGTAGTGCAGTAGCGGAGCTTTGAAAAACTGCAGTTGAAAGGAAAGTAGTGAATAATGCATTGTGTTAAAGGTTAACTTCAGGGATCATATGGGAACCAATGTTTCAACATGATATGGCCATAAGCCAATTAGAATATAGAGAGAAAGCAGATAATTCTACTGTGTGCATAGCATAGTGAATATTAACTATAACTGGTGGAATTAAAGAATTTTTTGTTTTTGTTTTAATCATTTCACTCCAAGCAAAGCAGGACTTCCACTAGTGTGCAGGAGGTTAAAGTGAGAGAAAAGAGTGGGTACAGGGGTTGTTGAAAAAAGGATAAAAGATGGATTCAAGGTGACAGAAGATGACAATTGATATTGCATTTAAATTCTTGGAGATTGTAGCTATCAGGAAAGCCAATAAACGGAAGGAGATTCCACATGCGGGAAGTTGTAGTAGAAACGGAAGTTATATTTAGCTATTTCAATGGTAAAAGTGTGGGACTTAGATGCCAATCTAGTATCACGCGTAAATTCATGTGGTCAGGGCGTCAAGGAAAAAAAGCTTGTCAAGAGCAGTAGCTATGAAAATATTTGTAGAAAAGACAGTGGGAAGCCATGTCACATCAGTGAGAAAGTGACTGAAGTCGAGATGAAAGTCAAGATCGATTACATTGCAAATCCTTATTTGGATTTTGTTGATAATCTTGAGATGAATAGCAGGAACACCTGACCAAATATGGCAACAGTATTCAATGCACAGACAAATGATGGATTTATAAATGTTTAAGATTGATGGATGGTTGGTTGGTTGGGTGTTTTGTTTTTGTGGCATATCAACCTCGGCGAGTCATTTATTGCTAACTAAATTTTATTTATTTATTGCTGGTAATACCTTTTCCTTTCAACAATTTATTGTTGTTTTTATATAAATTTTGTGTCTAGTAATAGTTTTTTCTTTTTTGAGTATCAAAATTCATTAAGATTTGTTTTTAAGTGCAGGGCCCCCAAGTCCTACCCTTGTTATTTAACCCATAACTGGAGGGAAGGAACGGATTAATACCTTTCCAAAGGGTACCAGTGCTTAAGTGAATGCAGGGTATTCAACTGGAATTCGAACTCAGCTCACCAATTTCTCTTTCTGACCGATATCCAGTGCACCACAACACACATCCGTCACTAAATGCTTACAGCACCTGGTATTCCCAAGCGGTCACCCATCTAAGTACTGACCAGGCTCAATGTTGCTTATCTTCAGTGACTGAGCGAGAACCGGTGTATTTAACGTGATTTGGCCGTAAGCCTTAAGATTGATGGAGTGATCATCTGAATATTTGCCATGGAAATAGTGATGGCGATAGACTTGTGATTTTATGTCTGTTGGGGAAGAGGCTGTAGAATGGAAAATAAGTGTTCTGCTACAAGACTAACCAACTAATATGATAGGTATTTTTTATTTTGAGAAAAAAAAAAAAAAAAAAAGATTAAGAAATACTTACCCAACCACCCTGAGAAATTATCCATTGAGCAATATGGTTTCTTACAAATTGTATAACACAGTCAATGATTCTTTTGAAAAATTGTACAAATAAGCTGTTTCTGAGGAAACGGCAAGCAAGATAATAACCAAAGCAAAAAAGAGTCAAGATTCGTCCCCAATTAGCTTCCTGAGTTAACATACTGAAAAAAAAAAAAAAAAAAAAATTTCAATATATAAAACACACATAAATGCAACCATGGCCAGTATGTACTACCCCTGAAACCCACAACCAGATTGTCAGGAACAGCCTGATCAGGGTTTTGGGAACCTCACTATCAACACTTTCAACATACATTGATATACAGTATTTACATTATTCGGACTATTGTCCTCATCTTTGTTGCCATTTGTATGACATTTCAGCTGTTGCATGCTCCAGCCTTCTTCAGATGCTAGGAATTTCGAACAGAACCCTTTATTACTGGGGTATATCATCTTCATTCTTTGTGTAAAGCCTCGATTGGAAGTCATGAGTTATCTCCCTCTAACCCTGCAAGTTACTTGTTCACCACTGCAGTAGCCTGATATTGAACTCACAACTCAAATGGCAACAAAGATGAGGACAATAGTCCGAATAATGTAAATACTTTAAGTACTACCTCATCTCATAAATATAGACAAATACATTGATATACATTACAAATTAAAGTAAGCACAAATGATTATTAAAAGGATGAAAAAATTTGATGTCATTCTGTGCTTTCTTTTTTTTTTTGGTCCAAATACATGGATTGTTTTTGCTCATGCTAAATCTTGGAATAAAAAAGAAAATATAAAATTCACTATTTTTCACCCATTATGTAAAATTATCCAACTTTTTAACAAGAAAAATCTCAAGTTAATGTTAAAAATTGCTACAAAACATTGTTGATTTATTTAAGATGGAAAGATCTATTAAGACAATTTTTAGTTATTTTCAGTTTTTCTATTTACATTGTTCAGACTATTGTCCTCATTTTTGTTAGCATATTCACGACGTTTCAGCCGTCATACACTTTGACCTTCTTCAGGTGACTGGAATTTTTTTAAACTGAACCCTTTATTTTTAATCACTGGGTAGATCATTCTCCAGATGTCATAGTTATTTCCATTTAACACAACGCTCTAATTTTTTTGTTCACAGTTGCTTTGGTGATGTAATTTTCAGATGTTGACATCATTCTGGGGTATTTTTTGTCCAAATCTCTAAATTTGTTTTGCTCATGCTAAGTTTTGAAAAAACACTTTATAAAATTCACTATTTTTTATCCATAAGGTTGAGCGTGTTAAAATTATTCAACTTTTTTTGTGGTACAGTGGATATCGGCTCGGAACGAGAAACCGGGGAGCCGAGTTCGAATTCCAGTTGAATCCATTGTATTCACTTACGCACAAATACCCTTGGGAAAGGTATTAATCCGTCTCTTCCTTCCAGTTATGGGTTAAATAACAGGACAGATTGGGTTCTATAGCCTTGGTCGGCAACCAGTCCACTGCAGAAAGTAATGGCAACCTACTGCGGGATAATCTTCTGCTCAGTCAGTCATGTCTCTTTCGAGACATGATCGCCCAAGCGTGTATCATGTATGGCACTTAACTGACTGACTGACTCAGATTGAGGCTATTAAGCTAGCTCCTGTGAAGTGCTAACTGGGCCTCCAAACTAAAACTAAAGGTTCCAGCTTAGAAAACAGCAATGGTAAATTTGAAGAAATAATTCCTCAGTTTTCTCTATGGGACTTTGAAACCTCACTTTAACTGATTTGGGTTATAAATCAAATTCAGGCCAAAAATCGAGTTCTTCAAATCACAAACTCCTGCGACATTTCAAAACCTCTCTCTTTAACACTGATTTCTTGGCATTTTGAAGAAATAAAATTGATATCCTCAATTCACAAAGTTTGAGATATTTGAAACTGAATTTAAAACAAAAATTTTTAAATTAAACAAAGTTTTTGTGTTACTTTAAACTCAATATAAATTAAAAACTTAAAATCACAATTTTTTTTTCAATTGTTTTAAAATTTGAATTTTGAACTGTTCCCTTCTTACCCAGACACAAATCCCAATGTTGGATGTTCAAGTACCTGATGAACGACTGATTTTCAATTCCAGGATCATCTGGATTCCAAAAAAATATATGTCTATCTAGAGCAAGTGTCTCCAGTTAGAGGACAGACAGACAGACAGACACATGAATAGATAGAATTTGCCATCTATTTAGATGATGGAATGAACTATTAGGACATGTCTTTAATTTGTATTTAGAGACATTTTATTTTCAATTTTTCTAGTTGAATTGTTAACCTATATCGCAAAGGATCCATTATTGTACATAGAATGGAATGATCTATTATGACAGGTCTCTAATTTGTATTTAGATATATTTTATTTTCAATTTTTCTAGTTGAATTGTTCACCTATATTGCATATGATCCATTATTGTAGATAATTAGGTTACAATAAAATTTGTATTTTATATGAATACTACTTTATGAAAATTGAAATGTATTAGAGTTTAGGGAGAGACATACACAAGACCCTTGCTGCAAATAATACAATATTTTCAATTTCATGGGGAATATATTCCAAGACCACAGCAGATGTCTGAAACTGCTGAGAATACTATACACAATATGAGGAGGTTGCTGAAAAGTTGTTGGGGTGACCAAGAAGAGATAACCACAATTTTCCCAATGTTTGATAATTTGGACAAATTTTTAGAAGTAAGGGCTGAGAATTCTTTTTTAACAACTTCCCGTATATATGTGAAAAGTGTATGTATATAATTATAAATATCTCTCTCTCTCTCTCTCTCTATATATATATATATGCAATTTGTTATATATATCATATATTGTTTACATATTATATATGCGTGGTACTTATTTAAAAGCGCTCAATATCAGTGATAGAGCAAACATATTCATATAGATAGGTGTGAGTTTGTAACCCTGGGTTATTGTAGAATAGTAGAGATTTGCGGCAGTGCATTATTATTTTAATGTCATGACGACAGTTTTCCCCCATTTCCACAATAATAAACGAATATACACAACCCTACATATAACCAATTTTTTAAAAAAATTAACCAGTTTGTCTGACGATCGCAAGAGTGTGAAACCCAGGGTTACAAACTCACACCTATCTATATGAATGAATATATATATATATATATATATATATATATATATATATATATATATATATATATATACATACATACATACACACAATATCTTTTTCTATCTACATACATAGATATTTACATCATTTATACTCGGACTATTGTCACAATATTTCTACCATTGTGACCTCCGTACTTCCTCAGGTGTACATTGATCTGAGTGACCTACAGGGAATCCTGAATTGAATCCCTTATTTAAACTATGAGGGTAGAGTGTTCTCATTTCACTGTCCATATCTATTTTCCTCAAATTTTTAAAATTACTATAGTTGAAAATATATATATACATATATAAATACAAAAAGAAGCTTGCGTCATATTCCACAAGTAAATTTTACATATCCACCATAGAAAGCAATTGGATAAACTTTTGGCTGTCATTCAAAATGTCAACACCTAAAATGAACAGATGCCACCATGTTAAAAAATGCATATTGGCAATATTTTAAAGTAATACTTATTTCAAATCAAATCAGGTCAATTAAACTTTACATCAACTAATATTCCTCAAATAAAATGTCAGAAAAGTATATTTTATTTTTCAAAGACTTTTTTAATAAAAAGAATTACATTGTGAGGATAAAAGGCTAAAATTTTATTGATTTTAAAACAAAAACTCATTTCAATCAATTTAAATTCAGTTTTGAAATAAATCAAAGTATTTTGCTTATTGAAAATATTAAATTTAATCTATTAGCTTGAAACTTAAAAGCTTCTAAAAAAACTTAATTTCAAAAAATTCACTTTAAATTTATACAGATTTTGATATCAATCTGTTATTGCTTAAAGTTTGCTATATTTATTGGAGAATAGTGCCCAATACCAGAAATTTTATCGTTTTTTTTGTTTTTGTTTTTTTTAAGATATCGACAATGTGTCTTAAGACCAAGTGTGAAAACAAGTCCATTTCTAAATTACATTGGTCACAATTTTTTTATTTATGAAAACCATTGCTATTCAGGGTAGCTCAGCAGATATATAAAAATAATCGTAATCATAGAAGATCAACTTGTCTCAAAAGTTACTTTTATTTAAAACATATTGAAACAAAGTGAAAAAGCCTTTTAATGACAATAGAGAAAAAGCAAAAGGGAAAGGAAAAGAGGAAAAGCAAAAGAAAGAAAAAAGCAAAAAAGGAAAGGAGTAAAAAGAAAAAGTGAAAGAGATAAAAGGGGCGAAAGGAAAGGGAAAGGAAACGAGATAAAAGGGCGAAAGGAAACGAGATAAAAGGGGGAAAGGAAACGAGATAAAAGGGGGAAAGGAAACGAGATAAAAGGGGGAAAGGAAAAGAGATAAAAGGGGGAAAGGAAAAGAGATAAAAGGGGGAAAGGAAAAGAGATAAAAGGGGGAAAGGAAAAGAGATAAAAGGGGGAAAGGAAAAGAGATAAAAGGGGGAAAGGAAAAGAGATAAAAGGGGGAAGGAAAAGAGATAAAAGGGGGAAGGAAAAGAGATAAAAGGGGGAAGGAAAAGAGATAAAAGGGGGAAAGGAAAGAGAGAAAAGAAAGCAGAGAGAAAAGGAGAAAGATAAAGAAAAAATATTTTAAAAAAATAACTATTTCTCTATCTTACAGTTATTTTTCTATTTCAGTCAAAAATATTAAAATAAAGACAACTTCTGAGAAGATGAAAAGAAAAATGACAAGATGACTATAAATTTCAGCTCACTGAAAGTAAAAGGCTTCCTTGATCGAATTGGCTAAAGCAGTGTCCATGCTCCCAAGAAAATGAGATGTGAGTTTAAGTCTCTCATTGTAAACTGCTTCTTTATTTCAACTTGATACTGTGACTTAAACTATCATAAATACAAACAAAATAGACTTGAAAATTTGTCGGAAATTAATAACAAAAATACTTCATTTCATCATTCAAACATCTTAAAGGAATTACACTTGACATTTTTTTTTTGTTTCTCATCTCCCAAATAAGTTGTACTTCAAAAGAAATCAAACTCAGGAGATACCTGATGACAATTTTAGAAAATTTTTCATAAACTGTTTCACTTGACATATCCAGTTCATCTGCTATTTGTTCAAACTGTCTTTTGTATTTTTTATTAACATCATCTCCAATCCGGGCCAACCGTCGTCCAATTTGGGCCAAACTAAAAGAAAAAATAAGCAATAGCTTGAGTACAATATAAAAATTAATGTGTACATGAAAGCTGAAAGTAATATATAAAAAAAATTTACGTTTTTTTTTTTTAAATATAATCATATGCCTCAAACAAGGCATTTTACTGCCACTGTTGTGCAGGGGGTTACAGAGGAGGAAAGTTATGATAAAGAGTGACAGGTTATAGGAAGTGTCAAGAAGTGGGTAAGAGAAGGATGAGAATATTGATGAGAGTGGAGTGGACAGAGAAAGGGGCATGATAGTGAGATAGGAGATGACTATTGACTTTACATTTAAATTCTTGGAGATTGTAGCTGTTGGGGAAGTAAGTAAATGGAAGGGAATTCCACAGGCAGGAAGTGCGAGAAAAGAAGTTGCTAGAGTAGAATTTCCGTTTACATTTTATTGGTTTCACAGTTTTCACTAGTCTCTCCAAAAATACAATCTACTGCAGGATAATTTTCTGCCCTTTCGAGACATGATCGCCCAAGCGTGTATCACGTATGGCACTTAACTGACTAACTCCAAAAATAATATTTCTATTTTTTTCCTAAGCTAAAATGGTATGAAACAAAGAAGCAATGGGGGCATCGAGATGAGAATAATTTTTTGAGCATTTCCAGACCACTAAAATTATTTTGTAATAAATGCACAAAGGTGTAACACAATGGGTCTTAGCTTGAATTGGTTTAAAACACACACAAAGCTAAGTGGGCACTAAGGATGTGAGGTTTTACAACCAGGAGTAAAATCTAAAAAATAAATAAATAAATAAAAAAAAGAGATCTTCAAAGCAATAGAAGAATAGTAACAGAAAAAAAGAAAAAGAAAAAAAATGAAGTAAATAAATAATTAAATTCTTTAGGGATTAAGTGTCACTTGGCTGAAAATTAGAGAAATCCAGCTGTAGCTTATATAGGTAAGGTCACAATTTGGTCAATAGGAGACACAACTTGTTGGTAAAATTCACCATAATTTCTGGATAAAGTGCAGGGATCAGTTTATGTATTGATTATAATAGAGAATCAATCTCCTGAATGTATATTATATAGCAACAACAGTCCATGATGGTCACAAAGTCAGGGATCAGTTTATGTATTGATTATAATAGAGAATCAATCTCCTGAATGTATATTATATAGTAACAACAGTCCATGATGGTCACAAAGTCAGGGATCAGTTTATGTATTGATTATAATAGAGAATCAATCTACCGAATGTATATTATATAGCAACAACAGTCTATGATGGTCACAAAGTCATGGATCAGCTTATGGATTGATTATAATAGAGAATCAATCTCCCGAATGTATATTATATAGCAACAACAGTCTATGAAGGTCACAAAGTAAGGAATTGAAGGTAATGTTGACAACGTTCCTGGATATAGAGCATCCTCTTGGCATCTGTTGACCATGTCCGTCATAGTATATGAATATAGAGTATCCTCGCCGCACGTAATCTGTTTAATGACACAACGTCAAAGACCATCACTTTCAAATCAGACACTCTCCAGAATCGGATTTGATGTCCAAAACTCGGAAAAACATGGCCGCCTTTTATACACGTCGCATTGAATATTTTGAGCTTCCTGATTGGTTAAGCCTTCTGTTGGTGAACTATAAAATGGGTTGGCTCATGGGGGTCTGCACAGTATAGATGTAGACAAGAAGTCCAACACAACTAGCCATCAACCAAAATGTAGAGATGGGCATAGAGGCAGTAGGATAGAGTTGACAGCCAATGAAAACAGATAGACTGAGCAAAAGAGGTGTAGAGTGGGAGTTTTCGTTGGCTGAAGAGAAAGTTCGTTGTGACAGAAGTAACAATAAAGAAGCCCCAAGTCTTCCTTATCTTATCTCTCCAAGCAAAACCAAACAATGTAATAGTTTCACATTCTGTTTCATTATTTAAAGGCAAAATATTGTCCTCATTATTGTTATCTCAATATTCTGGCCTTTGAACTCTCTGATCTTCATCAGGTTGATCTGGGTAACCCTAAGTAACTTTTACATTGAACACTTTGTTTAATCTATGGGAGTAGACTGTTCTACCACTGACCAGATAAAGTGTGTATACAAATAAAATTGAACAGAAAATGGAAACAAAATATAAACAAAGACAGTAGAGGGCAATATATAATTTAGTTTAACTCCCCTTATAACAGTGAAATAAAAACAAATGATCAGTAAAATATCTTTCTATTTAATTGAAGACCTTTTCTTAAAAATAGTGAATTATCAAAATTTATCAACAGTAATAATATTAAGTTACAGTTGCATGAAAAATATATAAAAAAAAGTTAACAAACAATATCTATAGCAACAGTAATATGTGTTCTTCCTTTTATTTTTAAAAGAATTCAAAATAGAGCATTCTTATAGACATAGAATTATACAAATCATATATATAACAAATACATACACAAAAGCATAATCATTCATGTTGTGCATATAATCACACTGAAATTGTCTGAAGTTCATTTCACATAAAAACTAAAAAAATATGGTCTTTGACTTTTGACAATTTTCTGAAAAGATGATCAATAAAACTGTCACAAAATATCTTGTCATTTTTATTAATATTTGCCTTAAGGTACATTTGTTTCCTAAATATGTATATATCTCACACTGAGTATAAACACACACACACACACACAGAGTACTGTGCAAAAGAATTAGGATAAGAACTATTTTATCTTTTATGAGGCATCAAAATAAAGTTTTAAAATCACCCCTGTCTGTCCTAATACTTTTGCACACTACTGGTTGTGTGCAAAAGTATTAGGACAGGGGTGATTTTAAAACTGAAATCACTGAAATTAAAATACAGAGTGAAAAGCCAAGTAAATTGCTAATAAATATTGATTATTTAAAACTAGGTGTAAAAGAAATGTATTAAAAAGTTATATTTATTTTTTCCTATTTTCTATTAAACAAATTATTTTGAAACTACTCGTTATTCTATTATCCTTGGATATGACTGACTTTTTTTCTTATTCCCCCTCTCGAATTGATAAATCTAATGTTACTTTGCAAGACATACTTTGAGAACAAATACAAGCTGCTTGGCAGGAGATATCATTAGATACATTAAAGAAGCTTGTGATGACAAGCTGACAAAATGAAGGCCGTGATCAAAGCAAAAGGCTATTATACTAAATATTAAATTGATTTTGTAACAAGTATTTTTTCTTGTTAAAGCATTTCTTGAGTAAATCAAAAAATTACTTTAATTAAATTGTTTATTTTCTGTCAATATGCCTTATAAAAGATAAAATAGTTCTTGTCCTAATACTTTTGTACAGTACTATACATTATATATATATATATATAATTTAGAAATTATAATAAGCTAGCCTTACCGATTGTTTTGTTGTGGGTCGAGACCACCAAGTATTATCACGTCAGGAATTTGACTGGGGTCATCCTGTTGGAAATTTTCAATAACAAAATGTAAAAACACCTCTCTTGTCTCTCGGTCAACTTGATCCATCATCAGATTTTGAGCATCGCCACTTCCAAGTGGAGCCGACATTTTGACAGCAGACACCTTTGAGTAAAACAAAAAAAATGATGTTCTTTTTTAAAAACATTACACAAGTGATTAATATCCAAGCAGAAACAAATTCCACTTCAATTTCTTTTTTTTTTTAAATTTCTAACTTATTTTATTTTATTCATAAAGTGGTCACTCATTCAGGCTTGAAGTTGTTTAACTTTGATTGTACAAGAACTGGCGTTTCAATGTAATATGTTCATTAACCTTCAACCATGGAAGCTTTTATGGTCAGAAAAGATTCTCCAACTCCTGCCAGTCATGCAGCTTTACCCTCTTGGAAACTGATCATGCTGTGGCTTCTGTTGATATCTCTCTCCATTGACAGTCCTCCCAGGAACCTCCGCCCAAAAGAATTTCTTACTGCTACCAAGGAGCAGACTGGGATTCATTCCACAATTTTCTGTGTGACATCCTTTGAAAAAAAAAAAAAAAAAAAAGTGTTTAGCTTCTCTGTAGCCTTTGAGGTTTCCTGGGTGAAAGTTGACATCGATGCTTTCATCTCAACCAGGAAGTTTGATCTTAAACCTCATTCGTCACTCTGGTTATCTCCTGCTTGCTTGGCTGCCATTGTCCACAGGAATCACTTCTTCGGGCTTTATCAGAGCCATGTGTCTGACCATAATAGGTGATATTTTTGCTTCTGCTTGTACTGAATGCAAGAGGATCCTAAATGATGCTAAGCTGTTGTTTGCTGATAGAATGAAGGAGTGTATAGCAGCCTGAAAGTTTGGCTCCAAAAACTACTGGACTCTGCAAAAGAATGCCGAACAATAGCAAATCCCCCATCCTTCCTTTAATCAATAAATTTGAGGTCCTCACAGCCACAGCAGACAAGGCCGAGTGCTTTGCTCGCAGATTCTCCTCCAGCTTCATATTTGATTTGTCTAGAGTATCCCCACCCAACTCCCCAACTATAACTGAGGCTCAACTAAAGGACATATACATAACCCCCTCTCTGGCCATTAATATAATTTCAAAGCTTGACCCTCATAAGGCAAGTGGAGGTGACAGAATCCTGGTCATTACTATGAACTCTCCTCTGTCCTCTCCAAACTCTATAATTACTGCCTCTCTGCTTTTGTGGTTGATGGAAATCCTCAGTGGTTCCTGTTTTAAGAACTCTGGAGAACCCTTGGACCCTTCTAATTATCGCCCTATTAGCCTCCTACTAATTTTTGGCAAAGTGTTCAAGGCTATCATCACAGCCCATAACCTATTCTTCAACAGGCAGTATGGCTTCTGCTTCTCCAGGAATACAGATGATATGCAAATAACTATTATTGAATTCATATACCAAGCTCTCGATAAGAATGGCGAGGCTACAGCTATTGGTGGGCTGGGGTAAGAAATGGCTTGTAAATTTTAATGCTTTCAAAAATAAGCTATCTTTTAACCACCATAGACAATCTTTCCTTACCCCCCCCCATCAGCATGGATCAAGCTAGACTCCCAGAAATACACTGTGCTTTCTCAGCCTCACTCTTACAGCCAATCTCAAGTGGTATGACTACATTGAATCAATAGCTACTGCTAGGAAGGTTAGATTACAGGTTGAACGAGGAAGATTTTCTTGCTTAAATCCATATACAAATCAACCATTCACACGTGCATCAAATACTGTTGTTATATCTGGTCCAGCATCCATGCTATTAATCTCAGGGTTCTTGACAAAATCCAAAAGGAAAATCTGCAATGTAATCAATCCTGACCTAGCAGCTCGACTCCAATCACTTTATTACTAATGAGATGTGGCTTCTCTCTATCTCTTCTACAAATATTTTCATGGCTTCTGCTCTGATGTGGTTAGCTCCCTGGTGCCCTCTCTACATGAATCTACTCAAGCAACTAGACTAACCACAGGGTCCTACCCTTTTACTGTTTAAATAGTTAAATGTAACCACTTCTTCTATAACAGCTTCTTTTCTTGCACTCCCCATTCATGAAACTCCTTTCTGTATGCTTGCTTTCCTGATAACTACAATCTCAAAAAATTTAAATGCAACATCAATTGCCATCTCTTTGACTCCCATTCTTGCTTATCCTTTCCCCGACACCCCCCCTGTATCTCTTGTTCTTCTCCCTTTTCACTCTACTCTCACATAACTCTCATCACGCCAGTATTCTCTTCCTTCTCTTATCCATTCTCTGACACTCCCTGTAACCTCTTTCTATTTGCTCCACTTATGTAGCTCCCTGCACACCAGTGGCAGTATTGGTACAGGTCACAAGAAACATTATCAAATGTACGTTCATGCAAACAGGACTGGTGCAATGGTCTCATGCACTACCCCCACTTATTCTTTGATAAGCCCCAACTTCCTGCTAGGTCTCAATTTTTATAAGGTTGTATTCATATAAAATACAAATTTTATTGCAACCTAATTATGCACAATAAGGAATCATATATAATATGGGTAATCCATTCAGTAGAAAAATTGAAAATAAATACAAATTAGAGACATGTTATGATAGACCATTCCATTTTAAATAAATCAATGTTTTGCAGCAATTTAAAAACAAATTGATGTCAAAATGAGATATCATTGTTAATTTCATTTTTTTTCTTTTTCTCCCATGTAATTTTGATAATTAATCCATTGCACACTGTAGTTTTACAGTAGAAAAGGCCAAGAATAATAGTCACTGTTAATTGTCTAAGCTGGCTAGAAGGTATTGCAAACCAGGGCCAGTGCAAGAGTCTCGCCCCTAGCCCCTATACCACATCTAAATTTTCATAAGGTAGTCTTTATATAAAATACAAATTTTATTGTAACTTATTTATGTGCAATAATAGATCATATGCAAAATAGGTGAACAATTCAATTAGAAAAATTAAAAATAAATACAAATTAAAGATATTTCATAATAGATCAATCCATCTTAAAAAGTCAGCAATGCTTGGTGGCAATTTTTGCATCAACTTGAGATTTTTCTTGTTAAAAAGTTGAATAATTTAAATACATTCAACATTACAAGTAAAACAAATTCATGGATTTAAATAAAAGAAAAACAAATTTCATCCTTTAATATTTATGTGTGCCTCGTTTAATTTATAACATATATAAACATAGGTAGAAAAAGCAAACGTTGATATGATTGTAAAGGTCACAAAGCACTACCCAGGATCCTTAATTATGCTCCAAACCTTAAATATAATTCATACATGCAATCTATTGTTAAAGTTGTTTGAAAAAATGATTGACTTATTTTACCACTCCAGAAAATACCTGGCCCCACCCGCTATGCTTTATCTTTACAAGAGTAATGCTTTTCTTTTTACAAAGAGCCACTCGAAGTAGATGATTATAGAGTAAGAGGCACCCTCTCAAGCAAGGTGATAAAGCCACCAAGATGTAAAGGAGCCACCAGAAGTGAATGAGAAGGAAAGGACTTTAGAAGGAACTAGAAAACCAATCTTAAACAGGAAACTAGGGATAAGCCTCTACTCCTGTTCAAATGATTGTGAAGGTGTGTGAGCCAGGTGATAGACAAACCTATCTACTTCTATTAGACTAAAAATGGAGTATTGCTATCTTCGAGTTGTTCAATCCTCACCTTATAACCTTGACAGAATTCAAAATCATTTAGTTTTGTAGGGATCGATTTATTTTCCACACTGCTATAGCCTTTTTCCTACAAATGCAATTATAACAATATTTAACATGGCATGGACGAAAGAACTAGCTAATTATATTATTTTTTTATTATTATTAATTATTACAGCTGAAAAAGATTCAACTAAGAAAGATTTATTTTATTTTGATATGAACAGAGGAAAAAAAAAAAGACAATGTTTTTTTGTTTGGAGAAAAAAAAAAAAAAGAATTTGCTTTCCCAAGGATTGCAAATTGGCTAAAAATAAATATGAGAAAGAGATTACAATCATAATTGTTTCACCTAAGAATAAAATGTATACATATCATATGATTGTTGTTATCTAGAGAGACAGCAGGGAGGTTGATGATAATAGTAAAGACATTACTAAAACAATTGTCAGCTATGAAAAGCGGTTAGGGAATTTTGTATTTTTTTAGACTTATAATTTCCAGCTAAAAGTTTCAGTACAAGATAGCTGACATAAACAGGGGTCATGTGTCAATTGACCGTGTCCACAGGACGCTGTGGCAGAAAGAATAATTGAAAAAAAAGAAAACTTTAATTTTTTTTATTTTCCTAAAATCTTGGGCGAGATATATCCGATATGATTAGTAATCAAGTGTCAGAATCATAAAACAATTGGAAAGGAAAATTCTATTTTCCTTGTTCCCAGCAAAATGCAAGCCAAAACACACCTGCAAAAAATAAAGAGGTTGAAAGGTCAGGCTCGCCTTATTGCAAACTATGGACAAAGTGAAAAAAGAAAAATTTTTATTCATATTTCACCGGATTGGGAATTTAGTCTAGAGCAAAGGCTAAGTTGATTTGTTGATGTAGGGAATGGACAATTAATTAATTACAAGAATGACTAAATTGGAATTTCCCTTAGAGAAAACTGACGTCATGTAATAACTCCGCCCAAAGGTGGGAGAAAGGAGTCCATGATTGGATGTGGGAGACAGAGACTGGTTGGAGGATAGGATATTTGCATAACAACTCTTATGTGTTGTCTCCAACCCAGTAGAAAAGGACAAGCATAAATACGAGAGTCCCAAAGGACCAAAGACAGTTCTAGCACTGCATGAAGACAAAGTCAATTTGAATTACTGCTGCTGCCAGTCAGTCACCGTACTCAAAGACAGCTCTTTGGCAGTTTCCGTGAAGTCTTGGTGAGGAGTGAAACGAAGTTGGTTCAAGTCGCCATAACTTTAGAACTCTTGTTATATATTGACAACAACAAACACGCATATATATAAAAATATAAGTTATATTTTTATTAATGACGATGAACCGTGTAGCACAGGGACAGAGAATTGAGAGCGCGCTTCTAATGGGGTTGACGGGAGTGTCGTATCTGTTGTGTCTCTCTCTCTACTGCTACTCTGGTCTGGTCTCGTCTGTCTGTCTGGTCTGGTGAATCCGTGCGCCGAGGTCTTTTTATAATCTCCAAACCGGAACTTTTTCTTCCGGTTTTTGCCTCGCCCACGCACGCCCACGTAATTCTCAGAGACACCTGTTCTGTTTGCCTCTTGTAGCCATTTCCGCTACTGCCGGAAATAAGGTCAAACAAACATCCGTTCCTTTCAACGACCGGAAACGCCCCCGCTTGCATCAGCTTCCTCGGGTGGGACCAGATTGTTATATTACACTCTGACCAGAGGTGAAGTGATTTTGCAGACTAAGTTTGAAATTGCCAACCAAAGTTTGAAATAATAATAAGAAAAATGCTTTGCAAAGTACTACTTAGAGGAACTGCCAAATTGATAGGAACAGCGTTTGGGAAGAAGACAATTGGTGATTGTTTTTTCTCTTGTTTCCTTTTTGTATATAATGACTTTACTCTTTGTGCAGGCATCATTCATTTTATTTTTGGTGCCGTTTTTATTTCCACAATTGTGCGCATATATCCAGCTTTTTTTAGCTTGGCAGCAATACAACCAGTGAGAATTCAGTGTATCTCTCTTGAGATCAAATTCACAATGTGGGCAAGAGAGACTAAGACCATTTAAAGAGGTCAACCCAAGGACCATCTCCTGTATCGACGCCACCACGACCCACGAGTGTGAGCTGACAGCTTGTTCTCAGACCAGGATCCATCCTGACACAAGAGACAGGAGGCCACGAAGGCTTTGACGGTATGCAGCGTCACACAATACTGCAAGCCTATCACTAATTCATGACTACTTCTATGGTAAATGTTCTAGAGAGCTACATACTTTAGTTCCTCCAGGCTATGTCTATAGATTCAAGTTAGCCTCATTCAGTTGTATGGAAGAAGTTCCACTCATCTTTTATTTTATACACTATTATTTACCCAAGGATGTGCAATGTGGTACAGTGGATATCGACTCAGAATGACAAAGCGGGGAGCCAAGTTCGAATTCCAGTTGAATTCCTTCCATTCACTTGTGCACAAATAGCCTTGGGAAAGGTATTAATCTGTTATTGGTTAAACAATAAGACAGATTGGGTTCTATAGCCTTGGCTGGCAACCAGTCTACTGCAGAAAGCAATAGCAACCTACTGCAGGATAATCTTCTGCCCAGTCAGTCGTGTCTCTTTCGAGACATGATCGCCCAAAGCGTGTATCACGTATGGCACTCAACTAACTGATACACCCAATACAAGTTCAAAGGGTCACAATTTCTCTAGTCATCTAAAACTAAAAAGATTCCACCCCATCCCCAAACATCCCACTCCACCACTTCCTCTAGGCTTTCCTATCACTAGTTCATACTCCTCCCCTTTTCTTAAACAGGAATAGAGGCCCATTTCTTGTTTCTTCTTAAGGAAGGGGTTCTGGATTCATTTCTCTTCAGGGGTGCTGTCATTAATATTTTGTGATACGTGTGGATAGTGACTACATCTCTTCATCAGGTTGGTAGTTTCTGGTTGCTGCTTCATAACTGGTACTTAGAAGTCTAAACTCTTGGGTAGCATCTAGAGAAGCTTTTCCTTATCAACATTTGCATAATATTAGGGTTCTTGCAGTACCATATTGTGCATGAAAGAGTGTCTCTGCAAGCACCTCTGGTGAACAACCCCAAGGCTTCACTATGTTGCAGTCTGCACCAGTTCCCAGCCTGCATGTCATGTTAGATAACCAACTGCTACTACTATTTTTAGCCTTTTACTTACACAAATAACACACCATGACAACAATAAGCAACAAATGAAATAAAACTAAACCAGCTCAAAAACTTTCTTTCTCCAACATTCGTGGTATTCATACAAACTTCTGCAGTGTGGAATTGTTCATCTTCCAACAATCTCTGGATATCCTAGTTCTCTGCAAAACTAATCTTAACTCTGAAATCTCCTCCTCTGAATTCTCAATTCCTGGCTATCTTCCTCTTTTGAGGAGAGGTTCAGATTGTAGTGTCAAGGGAAACATCCCCATAGAAGTTTGTTCCACAATGTAGCACTTAGTAGGAAAAAGCTCTTGGTCAGGAAGTGAGTAGATGTAATTTTTTTTTTTTTATCATTTCACAAAGCAAAGTGGGAATGTCACTAGTACACAGGGGATTACAGAGATTGAAAGTGAGAGGAAATGACAGAAGATGAATGAAATTTGAAAAGATAGATGGCAATTGACATTGCATTTAAATTTTTGTAGTTATCATGGAAGGGAGTTCTATAGGCAGGAAGAGAAAGAAAAGAAACTTGGAGTAGAAGTGGCAGTTACATTTAACTATTTCAATGGTAAAAGGGTGGGACCTAGATGCCACTCTAGTAGTATACTTAAATTCATGTGGTCTGGACACCAGGGGTAAAAAAAAAAAACCTTGTCAGAAAAATATTTAAAATATTTGTAGAAAAGACAGAGAAGCCATGTCATGGTGGTGAGAAATTGACTGAAGTTGAGATTCTAACACAGGATCGATTACATTGCAGATCCTTCTTTGGATTTTGTCAAGAATCTTGAGATGAACAGCAGGAGCAGCAGTATTCAGTGCAGGCATGAATGGTAAATTTGCAAGATGGACCCAGATAAAAAAAAAAAATTTGGCACGACACTTTCCTTGCACTAGATGCCACTGTTGATTCAATGTAGTCACTTCACGTGAAGTCAGTTGAAAACTAGGGTCCAAGAAGATACAACATGTTGCTCTCCTGCTGATGGCAGGCAGAAAAGAGAGCACTTTTATTTTGGAGTTTACAAGCCATTTCTTGTTCTAGTTAACCACTGATTAGAGGTCCTTTTCAAGAGCAACAGTCAGGTTACTTCATCAGCTTTGATGAATTTTCTAGTGAGACAAGAATAAATGGTAGTGTCATCTATTATTGATGAAGATCAGAAACAGCAGAGGACCAGGATAGAGCCTGGGTGTGGGACACCCAAATTTGTGTGAAAGGCTCTGGAAGTGAACCCATTCAAGAACAATTGGATTTAATCAAACAATCATCCTGTAATACCATCACCTTGGAGCAAAGAATATCAGCAAGCCAAACCCAGTCAAACACCTTTGGGATATTTAGAGCCACAGTTTGAGCTTTGCAGTTATTAAGAGCTTGATATACATATTCAATGATGGCAATTAACACATCAGCAGTAGACCTGGTGAAATGAAAGCCATATTGTTTGTCCAAGAAAAGATAAGTAAGATGCTTGATTAGGACATTCCAAATCCTGCCATCATCTGAAATTGGCATTACATTAAAATCCCATTTATAAACAAATGCCCCACCTCCCTGCAATATCATTTGACAAAGGTCATCAAAAATAATCATTTCTACTTTTAGTTGGGGCTAAAAACTTTATCACAGCACTGGATGGAGATGTAACATCAATAACTTGGCCAATGTAAAAGTTGGTGTTATAATAGTAACTCACTGTCCTTGGCACTTGTAAATGAAAATAATTTGAGATGGTTCTTCATCACAACTGCTGGAGTTATTTAAATGCTTGACAGATTCACTGAGTGACTTTTTTTGTTGCCTTATAAGGTAGAGATGAATCGACTGGTTATATTCTTTTTTTTTTTTTTTAATCATCTCACCCTAAGCAAGGTATTCCACTGCCACTATTGCGCATGGGGCTACATAGGGAAAGGTAAAGAGAAGGAGTGGTTAGACATAGGGAATATCAGGATTAAGGTGACAGATGAGTAAAAATAGTGAGGATGAGGGTTGGGCAGATGGGAAGAGTGTTTGATAGAATGGGAGCAGGTTAGTGTGTTAGGAGGTGTCTATTGACCTTACATTTAAACTCCTGGAGATTGTATCCGTCGGGGAAGCAATCGTTTGGAAGAGAATTCCACAGTCGGGAAGTGCGAGGAAAGAAACTGTTGGAGTAGAAGTTACGGCTGCATTTTATCGGTTTCACTGTAAAAGGGTGGGATCTAGTTGCTAATCTAGTATCTCGTTCAAATTCGTATTTAGGGGGCACTAGTGATCTAAATTCATCGGAGCAGAAGAGACACAGGGAAGCCACGTCGCGCCGGTGGGAGAGAGACTGCAGGCGGTCTGCCAAGTCGGTATCTATCACATTACAGACCCTCCTTTGAACCTTATCGAGAAGCCCGAGGAGAACAGCAGGGGCACCCGACCAGATATGGCAGCAGTATTCAATGCACGGGTGGATGGTAGATTTATAAATGTGCAGGATAGATTCAGATGGAAAAAACTTCCGGGCCCTACACAGAGAACCGACTTTCATAGCAGCGGATTTAGCAATGGATTCGATATAGTCATTCCATTTGAGGTCCGCTGAAAGTGTGAGACCAAGGAGGTGCAGTATTTTACTCTCTGGGAGGCAAGCCTGGACCATGCTAATGGGAGGTAGGTGAGATTGTCGATGATGGTTAATTGAGAGTAGCTTCGTTTTAGAAGCATTAAAATTTACTAACCATTTCTTACCCCAGTCCAATATGGATTGGAGGTCTTTTTCAATCTCGGCTGCGAGGTTAGCTTTGACGCCTACACCAGATTTTTGTAGGAGGCGAGAGTAAACTGTGGTGTCATCGGCGTACAAACCTATTTGGGCTCTTATGGAATCAGGGAGATCATTAATGTATATCAGGAAGAGTGTAGGACCTAAGATGGAGCCTTGGGGGACACCTGCGTTTGTATGGTAGTTCTGAGAGGCATGTCCGTTTAATACCACCTTCATTGTGCGGTTAGAGAGGAATGACTGGATTAGTTCAAACAAATGTCCAGTTATACCATAGCTCCGCAGTTTACATAGAAGGCCAGCATGCCAAACTCCGTCGAACGCCTTAGATATATCCAATGCAACGGTTCGGGCTTTGTCATTCCTGTCGAGTGCCTGGTATATGTACTCGGTGATGGTCGTTAACATATCAGCAGTAGACCTGGTGAAGCGGAAACCATATTGCTTGTCCGAGAGGATCCTGTGTGCTGTGAGATGCTGAACCACCTCGGCGTTGATAATGGCTTCGAACACTTTGCCAAAGATCGGAAGAAGGCTGATAGGGCGGTAATTTGCAGGGTCAGAGGGTTCGCCAGTGTTTTTAAATATAGGAACTACAGAGGAAGATTTCCAACAGGCAGGAAAGCAGGAAGCAGATAGGCAGAGGTTGTAGAGCTTAGAAAGGACAGAGGAGATTTCAGGGGCACATTTCTTTAAGACTATGGTTGGGATTCCGTTACCACCGCTCGCTTTGTGAGGGTCAAGTTTTAAGATTATCTTAGAGACAAGCGAAGGTGTAATGTGGACATCATTCAGTTGTGCCTCGGTTCTAGGTGAGAAGTCGGGTGTCAAAACTCCAGACGAGTCCAGACTCGAATTGTTCGAGAATCTGCGGGCAAAGCATTCAGCCTTATCTGCTGGGGAGGTGAGGACCTCAAATTTGTTGATTAGCGGGGGTATTGTGGACTTGCTCTTGTTAAGTACTCTTTTACAGAGTTGCCAGTAGTCTTTAGAGCCGGATTTAGAGCATGCTATACGTTGCTTCATTCTGGCAGCAAACAACATCTTAGCTTCGTTAAGTATCCTTTTACACTTATTACGTGCTGAAGTGAAAAGGCGCCTGTTTTGGTCCGACGCAGAGTTACGATAGAGTCGGAAGAAATGATTCCGGTGGGCAATGGCAGCTGAGCAAGCGGGTGAGAACCATGGATTTAAGCTGGAATTTCCTAGCAGGGATGAAGGCATCGATGCCAGCCTTAACCCAGGAGGAGACCTCGGATGCACATTCTTCGATGGGAAGACTAAAGACGTTGTTCCAAGGGATGTCACAGAGGAAGTCTCGGAACGAATCCCAGTCTGCTCTTTGATAGCAGTAGGATATTCTACTTGTCTGGGTTTCATGGGTCGGGCGGGGAGTGGAGTGAAATATTGATGGACACTACAGTGTGGTCAGAGTTTCCGAGTGGGCAGAGTTGTCTGGTAGTGCAAGAGTCTGGGATGGAAGTAAAGCAGAGGTCTAGAAGTGAGTCCCTTCCGTTAGGGTTGTCGGAGAAACGCGTGGGGAAGTCCACTACAATCCACGTAAGGGATTGGGTGATTGAAAAGTTCATGGTGTGGACACCAGCAGGGTCAGTGACAGTGTTCTTCAGCCACTTGGTGTGGTGGGCGTTAAAGTCACTAAACACGAATACATGGGTAGAGGGATGGGAAGAAATGGCTTTGTCAATATTGTCAGAAATGATGTCAAGTAACGAACAGTCAGGGGAGGAAGGAGAGCGGTAGAGAAAGAAGAGATAGCTAATCGAGCTGAGAAGTGAGAGGCGGAAGCACATGAAAGGATGATCTGGGGATTCAAAAGATGACACCCTAGCTAAGGGAAGGTGTTCGCTGACATAGACACCAAGCCCATGCATATGAACATTGGAGTCCTTCCTGAAGAGGGGAAGGTAGCCAGGAACGTAGAACTCAGATGAGGGGATAGAAGGGTTAAGATTAGTTTCACATAGGACTAATATATCAGGTGAGTTATTATGGAGGAATGAATCTACGCTGAGGAAGTTGGTGCGGATGCCGCGTATGTTAGTGAAAGAGATGCAGACAGGTTTGGGCGTTTTCAAATGAGCTGGTTTAGTTTTGCTATTATGTTTACTTTTTTCCATAGTGATTCAGTTAAGGAGAGGTCTTAGAATAGAATCAGTCGGTCAATCATTTGCAACTTGTGAAGGATGGAGACTTGCGCGGCCTACAACATAATGCAGCCTCGGGGTTGCCCACCGAACGTTCATGCAGGGACGCCTGTCCATGCACGATATGGCACTACAAGAACCCCAGTATTATTCAACTGTTGATCAGAGCAGCCTCTCAAGACACTACGCAAGAGTTCGGGCTCCTAACTACCAGTCGGAAGCAGCAACCAGGAAACTGCCAACCCGGTACCCTCAGAATGTAAAGACATTGCCACCATACTCCGTAACTGCAGAGAGCTTCCAGCTGAACTAAAACTAAGACCGGAGAAAGGGGATGAACCGGAGACCCCTTCCTAAACAAGAAACAAGGCGATCACCTCTAAACTCATTCAAAAGAAGTGGGTGGAGTGTTAGACCGGACGATAGTAGGAACTATCTACTCCAATTAAAAAAAAAAAAAAAGAAAGAAAAAAAAAGTGTCTGAGGTTTACAAAGTTTTAACTTATACTAAGTCAAAAATAACCTTCAATTGGAAAATAATTCACACAAACTGACAAAAAAAAAAAAAAAAAAAAAAAAAAAAAAAATCAAAGACAAACAAAAAACGAGAAAAAAAAAATTTCCAAATATTACAGAAAAACAGACTGAAAAATGGACTGAATCCCAGTTGATTTACCACAAGCAGCTAACACTGTAAAGTTGATTTAATTCAATTTCGGAAGACAAAAATAGAAATTAAACCGTTTTTTACAGAATATAGTCGAGTTATGCTGCTTGCGTTCGTTGTGAAGTAATCACAGAGAGCAGCTTCCAGCAGAACTTTATTTCCACTAGTGTTGATCATGACATCTAAGTCAAACTTGAGATATCTCAGTTGGGATTTCAGTGTTTCCAAGCCAATTCCTGATACCAATTCACGAAGTTGATGATTCTCTGTTTCTCAGTAACAGCTCGACACTCTTTTTCCTACTTTTTACTTTTTCTGTAATTCTTTCTTGGATATGGAGTTTCACAAGGGCTTCTTCCATTAACTTCACTTGTGAAGCAGATGGGTATTCAGTAATGGCTAATTCGTCTGGAGATTTGTTTTGGGAAGGTAGGCTAACTTGTTCTTGGAAGGGTGAAGTCAAAAACTGTTGCAGTTCTTAGGGGCCTTCTTCTCTTTCTTTTATGTTGTAATTTATTCTCTTGTACCAGCTTTTTTATTGTTAAAGATAAATGCTTTTCACAAATTGGACGACAGGAGTTAACTGGGTCTACAACAGATAAATTAAGAAGTCCAGCAAGAAATAATACAACAACCAAAATAGGAAATAATATATATATATATATATATATATATATTAAACACAGCAAAATACAATAGTTGGAAACTGTTAGTAGAACGATAATAAGAGTTAGGTAGTAATACAGTAATTCAATCCTCGAACTGGGACTAACCATGGTTGTACAGTAGCAGTGTTGGCTATCTACTGGCTCTCTGCCTATCGCTGCTTATCTGCTCTCTGCCTCTTGTGAGGGGAAGTATATGTAGTTCCTAATAAGTGCTACATTGTGGAACAGACTCCTATGGGGGATGTTTCCCTGGACACTACAATCTGAACCTCTCCAATATTAGGTGCTATAAGCTTTGATGAGCAGGTAATGCAATGCATAACGGCTTGGAATTAAAAAACAGTGTTTTAATTCCAGTTGAGTTTGTTATATATAATTACTTACAAATATCATTGAAAAAAGGCACAGATTCACCTCTTCTCCATTCAGTTATGAGTTAATTAGTATGACATATATATATATATATATATATATATATATATATATATATATATATCTCAGTAAAACATATCTAACAAAAATGTTTACAATCTAAAAATATTTTCTGGCTTTAAATAAACTGCAACAGGTTAATAAGCTGTAAAAAAACAAATTAGACAATCATGTCTTCCTTATCAATAGAAACTTTGTTGACCATGATTAATACAGAAGTTTCTGAGAATTGAAAACAATATTCAAACAATGGTGATAACGGTATATCAACCTCTGTAGGTTATTTGGTCTTTAATGCAAAAAAAAGATCTTTTATGATATTTTTTTATCTTTTTTTTTTTTTTTAAATCTTTAGTTGGTGAATTTTTTTAATTTTTTTTATTTTAGAAAACTGATGTCTTCTAGTTTTGTAATTTTGAAAAGCACAGTTTCATTTTTGTAAAGAAGGTTTTTCCAACAGTCAAATGTATTGCTGGTTTATTTTTTCTCCAAAAAAGTAAATAAAAAAAATTGCTGATAATATTTTTTTCTCTAAAAAAGTATTGCTGGAATTTTTACTATGACAGTATATTTTCATACTTTCATAGTGTTTTGACCCCAGTTTGTGGGGTAACTGTTTGCTCATAGCTGGGACCCTAACAGGTGCTACCACCCAGGGTGAGAGTGGACCTGGAACAATAGCAATTTAGAGGTGGTTTCATGCTCCTCAAAACCTCCCAATCAGAGGCCTTGCTGCCAGATGCAGTTGTCATACCCAGGACCCTGGTGATATCTGAGAATCAATAAAAATTGTTTCAAGTAATGTTAAAGTTGAAAGAATAACAAAGTTAATATAATTAACAAATAGAATATTGATGAAGACTATAGAATGCCAAGCTCATACTACAATAAGATGTCAAATAATTTGTTCAGTTATTTCAGAAACTGTTAATAAAATGTTTTTGTAGTCAGTATCTTTTGGATTTAGTTATTAAAACATAACTTCTTTACTTGCATGAGAAAACACTAAACATACTTAAACAAGTTATCAATATTTTTTGGCATTAGTTTAAACTGACACTTTCACTCCCTCCCCATATACGGATAGCATTTTACAGCTTTTTTTTTTTTTTTTAAATTACAAATGAAAACTTTTCAATCTTCCAACATATTTCAAAGACATTTTTAATTTACAAAATTATTATTTATTTATTTATTTTTTTTTTAAATCAGCTCACCCCAAGCAAGGCATTCCACTGCCACTATTGAGCATGGGGCTACATAGGGGAAGGTAAAGAGAAGGAGTGGTTAGATATAGGGAATGTCAGGAGGAAGGTGACAGATGAGGAAGGATAGCGAGGATGAGGATTGGGCAGATGGGAAGAGTGTTTAATAGAATGGGAGCAGGTTAGTGTGTTAGGAGGTGTCTATTGACCTTACATTTAAACTCCTGGAGATTGTATCCGTCGGAGAAGCAATCGTGTGGAAGAGAATTCTACAGTCGGGAAGTGCGAGAAAAGAAACTGTTGGAGTATAATTATCAAATTATATTTGATAATTATATGGAAGAAAAGAATACAATTTAAATCAACATGAGGACCTGGATCACTAAGTATTTTTTAGGAGAGGGATTAAATCTGACATTTTAAATTTATCTGTTTAAACGTCATTTTTAATGGATACTCATATTTGAGTAGATGCTCTGTTTTTTTTTTTTATTATTAAACAGTATATTTATTGATTTACATATACATCCTCCAGCAGGATTTGAACCTGCATCCCCTAGGGAAAACTGTCATGCATTAGATCTGACATGCCTCAGACTGCTTGGTCATATCGAACAATTCAAATCCTGCCAGAGTATGCACATTTTCCTAACAAGATTTCTCTAATATTCAGGCCTACACACACCCCCCGATTGAGCCATTATGGAGGAATGGCAGACTTTGAAAAAAAAAAAAAAAAAAAAAACAAAAACAAACATGCTATTGTAATAGTTGTTACAATGGTTTATAAAAACATAGTACCACCACACAAAAATTTTCATGTTTCGGAGCAGAAGCACTCCTCTTCAGGTGGTATGTTGAACTCTTCAACATATCACCTGAAGAAGAGCGGTTCTGCTCCAAAACATGAAACTTTTTGTGTAGTGATACTATGCTTTTATAAACCATTGTAACAACTATTACAATATTAAGTTCTACTCTGTATGGAGCACTCTTTATAAAAGTAAATGCTTCAACACTGGGTTTTAATCTATTGTTCTTTCACTCTCTTGCAATATATATATATATATATATATCCACAGACAGATCTGTTTTACTGTATGACAGCTTATCAGTACAGTTAGTCATCTGATTGCTTCTAGCCAGGATTGAAACTAGACCTAACTGACATAAGTCAGCAATTCTACCTCTGAGCTATGGGCACTCAGTAGAAGAAGGTGGACTTTAGCGTGTTATATACAATGTAAACATGTGCCAGTAGCTGAGAGTGTTCAAATTCATTACTGAATGAACCATGCATAGATGCATGAGTAGCTACTGTCTTTCAAATTCTACCATCCCTCCATAGTGCTCAACCGGGGTGTAAGTGCGTATATATATATATATATATATATATATATATATATATTTTCCATTTGTAAACAAGTTATTATGCAACCTAGGTTTCTACCATAAGTGATGTCTTTAGGCGATTTCAATAATTGAAAATTGCCTGAAGACATCACTCATGATAGAAACCTAGGTCGGAAAATAGCTCGTTTACAAATGAAGAATATTCAAAAGTTCTGCAATTGTATTGAACACTTTTCAATACAAATGTGCACTGGTCTAGTTTTATTATGATCAGAAACTAAGTAATTAAACAATATATATATATATAAAGCTGAAACTCAAAACAAATTTAAATATTTCCTAAAAGACTTTACCAACATTGGCTGGTTAATACTAATTTCATTGTGCAAGCACTAACTTGCCCAATAAAACCATACAGTGTGTGTGTGTGTGTGTGTGTGTATATTATTAGACATCAATATTTATCATTCTGACACAACATTTAATATTTATGAATAACACAAGCCTCTTCTATCAAAACATTTATTTCTCATTTTTCTTTATTAACTGAGTCATGTAAAAAAAAAAAAAAAAAAAAAAAAAAAATCACACCTAAAGTTATTTGCTAGAACGTTAAGACAATACCACCATTGAAGGAAAAAAAAAAAAAAAAAAAAAAAAAAAAATGAAAAAATCCATCATTGCTACTGTTCACTACATATATATATATATATATATATATATATACTGAATGTTCATCACCATATTGCATGGCTCAATTTCTTTATCATGTGAATAACGTTTTAAAATATTTGATTAAAAAACAAAAAGGTAGTGTTTATTAAATATGTCAATTTATGAATCACACTCTAAAAGAGCAAAGAGAAACTAAAATTTGGCCAGATTTAATTTATTAGAATTGCTCATTTGTTTGAATCATTTCTTATCACTTGTATTGTTTTTTTTTTTTTTATCCGCTTGATTAGTAACAGGGTAGTACCTCACCATTGTAACTAATATGGAAAGCCCAGATTTAATCTGATGTCTGAGGCCTTCCAAAAAGAGAGTACACAATTTATGGAATTAGGTGCATGTCCAAATCTTTTATATTCTAATTTTGTCATGACTTGTACTTATTCCAAAACAAACAATTAGAACTCTTACAAGAGGGTACTGAGAAGTTTTAGGTTCGACTCACATTCCTAAATAAAAATTATGATATATGGGCTTTGAAAAATTGATTTGGAGGAAAAGAGATTCAGGCTGAGAATAGTTCAGCAAACCCTCATAAAACATGAATATTTTTAATTACTAGGTTTGTGTCTCTCTTTAGTGTAAGTGGTAAAAAAAAAAGAAAAAAAAAGAAAAAGGAAAAAAAAAAGAAAAAAAAGAAAAAAAAGAAAAAAAAAAGAAGAAAAAAAGAAAAGAAAAGAAAAAAAAGAAAAAAAAAGAAAAAAAGAAAAAAAAAAGAAAAAAAAAAAAGAAAAAAAAAGTTTTTTATTCAATAAAGCAATGTCACTTAGAATAATTTCTGACAAAATTTTGATTATTTTCGGTAGTGAGTAAGATTCTCTAGTTATATTTTAGGTTATTTTTATATAGGTACACCCCACCCAAGAAAACACGACACACAAAATTCAAAATGAATTTTTACAAATGAGAAATATTTCTTGAAGCTTTTATTTTAGTTTTAATTTTAAAACTAATTTAACAGGAAAAAGGTTGTTAAAAATCACTAAAAATTGCTGATTTTAGCCATCTGTCAGCACAATATAAGTTTTTTCAAAAATAAAATATGCTTTTCTGAAACTATTTTAGGAATATTAAATTACTTAAAGTTTAATTAATCTGATTTGAAACAAATAATACTAACTTTTAGTTTAAAATATTGCAGAAATGCATTGGCTCTGTGGTAGTTGTTTATTTTAGTCGTTGACAGCTTGAATGACAAACAGAAGTTTATCTAATTTTTTCTATGATGGATTTATCTAAACTTTACTTGAAGAATATAATGTGAGCACCTTTTTATAATTTTATTTACCCGGTAATCTTAAAAATTTAGAAAAATATTCTTTATAAGCTGAATTTTAAATACTTTAAATTTACTACCAACCTTATTTTTTGATAATGTATATAGACATCCATAGTTACAAAAATTGCATGTTTATACACACACACAAAAAAAAAAAAAAAATCTAAAAATGTTGGTGTTCTATGAATTGTACTAAGCTTTTTCATTAAGGATATAGTTTTTACTTAATATCAACTAACCAGCAAAATAATGCAGAAATTTAAAAGATTTAAAACTTTATAAATTATACAAATTAAAATTCAACACCCCCTTAAATAAAAAAAAAAACAAAAATAGTGCCCGTATATATCATAGATGCAATTAAAAGCTTTTCTAATTCAATGTTTGTTTATTACTGTGGGTACCGCCACTAAATCAAAATGATTCCATAAAAAAAAAAAATGTTTATGTTGTTATTAAGAGGAAAGATCAAGGTATTTTTTAAAAAAATTTCTAACACGATCGAAATTTTAGTAAATAAAAATCTTGTTTTTTATTTTCGTTATCGGGGAGCCAAATCGTTGCAAGAGTTTCAATGGAAAACGTAACAACTCACTTTTTTTTTCGATGACAAACATTAATTTGAAAATTCTTGCAAAAATCAAATAATTGCCGGATTTTAATGAAACTTTCAGGACTTATTCACAAACGAAATTATTTTGTAAATTATTTGGTAAAAATATATATATATTTTTTTTTTTACATCTGTCACCCCCCCCACTCCACTTAAATTTATGAAATTTCAAAAAATTAAATTTTGTAAACAAAATTGGTTTTATTACTTAAACGTAGGACTCATTGGGGAATGTAGATCGTATAATATATATATATATATAAATCATTTTTAGCCCCTTTTCCCGAAAATCTGCTCCGAATAATAAGCTAAAAAATGCAAAAAAAAAAAAAAAAAAAACAAACAAACAAACTATGACATTATAAAAGCTTTTTAATTGCTTTATAAATTTCAGGCATATAGTCTGAAGAAGAAAATTTTTTCGATTAATAATGAAATTTTTAAAAAAATTGTTTTCATTTTTGGTTTTTTAATTAATTTAAAGTTTGAAATCAAATATATTTCCAAGACTTACGTTGTGTTATGAACTAAACGAAAAGTGAAAAGTTTTAAAAAAATACAAATCATTTTAGCCATCGTATTTTAAAAAATAATTTTCAATTTTTTCTTTTTACATGGCTAATTTCTATGTGTACATTAAAAAAAAAAAGTCATGTATTTCGTTCAGGGTTCTTTTTTACCGGAAAAAAAAATGTACAATTATATCACTTCTTCTTGGGATTGCCACACTTAGTCACTTCATCATATATATATCTTATCGCCTTTGTGACTGAAAAAGCAATTTTTTTTTGTCTAAAAATAAAATAAACGGACAGAGGCAAGAAGCAGTCATATTTATAAAAAATTTAAAAAAAATAAAATAAAAAACATCTTTTATGAATGACAATGTATTGAAAACTGAACGCAGTTTGTTGAGGTGTTTTTTTACGTTTCTGTTATTTAAGTTGCAATTTAAAAAAATAAAAAATGGGGGAGAAGATAAGAGAATTAATTAAAAATTAATGCTTAGAGAAAAGTTAAATCGAGGTAGTTTTTGATTTTCTCTCACCTTTTTTCGTCCTAGAAAAAGAAAATTTCAAAATAGCAATAATCGTGAAAAGTTAAAACTTAAAAACCGGGTTTGTTACTTGGGCGAAAGGCCGCACCTTGCATTCGTCATAAAATGTTGGATGATTGTTGACCAATCAATCCTTTATTTCTTCGTAAAACGTCAAGATTACATCTCATCGGTTTCATATTATTATTATATCTCATCGGTTTCATTCAATTATTCTTTCAATTTTGACATTTGAGCTCGACTCAAGATAAAAAAAACTAACGACCCAATTTAGCTAACTTACATTATACAAAAATATTTTTTCAGTCTTCAAGCTTAAAAAAAAAAAAGAAAAAAGGAAAGCGAAAACTGAAGTAACTAAAAAAAAAAAAAAAAAAAAAAAAAAAAATTTGATATTTGAAAAAGTAAAAGTATGAATTAAGTTTCGATGGAGTCTGTTTGTACCCGACAACAAAACTGATAAAAATTGTACCCTGATTTTGTGTTCGTTTTTTAAGTGGGTAATTTTAAAAGTAAAAGTACAAAAAAGAAAATTTAATTTTCGATTTGAGAATTGTTGGGGGAAAAATCATTTTCCGTATATACAGGGTGCGATAGATGAATTATCGTCTCTTGGCGCAAAAATGAAAATAACTCATTTTAACAGATAACAAACCCAGACGATTTTGGAATCCCCTGCATCTCTTCTAGACGGTCTCCTTGTTTAAGTTGGTGAATACTGCCATAATCCTTGCCTTCAGTTCATCTTTGGTGTTAAAGAGTTTTGTTTTTTGTTGGTCTCTCGCTCAGGAAAGTTGCAGACTGGAGAGTAAGGTGGCCAGATGTAAGGGGTGATGTGGTTGCAGAAGTTGTTTGACAGCTATGATTGGGTTATCCTGCTTGTGTGGCATGGTGCAGAGTCCTGTTGCCACCCTCTTCTTCACCCATGACAGCACTGTCTCCTTAAGGAGGAGGCAGTGCATAACGTCGCCATCACTAGTGATGGCTACAAACATCTTTTGTTAGACTCATCTACCTCTTTCCAAATCCTGCACTATCTTCAGATTGACATCCAAACACCCGAAATGTTCATATTAGAGCTTCGGGTGCGAATGGCAAGCAGAATAGCATGCCTTTCCAAATTTCTGGCAGAGGGAATTGCATAATGGGGTTATTTTTGTTACAGACGGTGCCCAACTGACCCTACTATGCGTAGTTGACAAAAATCAAAACGCGCATGCGCGAATATAAAATGGTGCCAATTTACCAATCGCACCCTGTAAATAAAATTTAAGCATTTTTCAATTTTTAAACATTGGAATGTTAACTCATCAAACCGCCATTCTAGGCGAAAAAGTTTTTTTTTAAATCTTTAAAAATTCAATATTTAATGTCAGTAAATTTAAAGACGGATTAAACTGTATTTTGTAAAAAAAAAAAAAAAAAAAAGCTTACTTTTTATTTAAATATTTAAGTACTGTAGTCAAAGGTCAACAAATGTTTCCAATCCTTTTCTGAAAGAGCGCGAAAAAAAAAAAAAAAAAAAAAAAAATCGCAACCCTAGCAGCGCATTGATGAAGAAATATTTATGTCTCTAAAAAATAAATTATTTTAATTTTACATATCCAATATCATCTGTTATAAACTATAATAAAAAAAAATGTGACATTTTTAATAAAAAAAAGGACATTAAAACTAAGTAACTATAAGAAAGTCATTTTTATCATTTATATTGATCTTGAAATTTAGTAAGTCATTTTATTATTTTTTTTACTACCAAAGAGCTGAAATCAGAAAAAAGTATCAATTACCTAAAAACAGACATTGCTTTTACTTTTTCTTACCTGTTTGATGTCATAAAAATATTTTATTGCACACGTGTGCGTGTTTTTAAATTCAAGTGTTATTTACAATAAGGGAAAATAGTAAAAAAATCATTTCCTGTTTGAATTCTCTCTCTCTCTTCAGTTCCTACAATGACAAGAGATTCTTAAAAAAAAAAAAAAAAAAAAAAAAATTTAAAGGTTTTCCCATCCGAAAATATAGCATTGCAATTGCATTGTTAAACTTTTTCGAAACTTTTCGATTTTTTAAAATGAATGAAAATGTCTTTAAAACCTGTGACAAACGACGGATGAATTACATTAAAATCGCAGTAAAATAGAAAAGAAAAAAATATTAATAAGTGTAATGTTTTTTGTTCCATTCAATCTTAAAGAAATTAACGACTTAAAAAAAAAAAGAAAGAAAAAGTGATTTTTCAAAAATTATTATTCGGGACGAATTTTCCGTAGGTTTACACACGATATTGCATTTTTTTTTTTTTTACTGAATTAACATTTTTAACTATTAAAAAATAAATTAAGAACACCCCCTAAAAGTAGACACGAGATATCGAATGGGGGTGATTATCCCCCCCCCCCCCAAATATTTTCACAGACGAAACCTGTCTAAAAAGTAATTCTACATTGTACAATCCATTCATTAATGAATATTGAAAATTTCAATTAAATTGAATTGAATAATTCACGGATTTTTTTAAAAGACGGAAGCAGCAATTTTTTTTAAATTTCAAATAATAAAAAAAAAGAACCATTTTTTTTAGTATTATGACCTAATTTTTCACAAAAACGGATACAATCCAGTATTGCATCATTTTTAAAAGTGTTTATCAAAACAAAAACAAAAAAAAAAAAAAAGAAGTAAAAAACCCATACAAAAACTAACTAAAATAATAAAAAACACAAATTCACAAATTTCACTCAGATATCAAATATCTAAAAAATAAGTTTTAAATACAGAAATGAACATCTGGTAGAAACTGGAACACAATATTGAATAATTTTAGTTTTTAAAACTTTCATTTCTGGGGAAATTTTTAAACTTTCAAAAAAATAAAATAAAAAAATAAAAAAAATAAAACTGCAATGGCAAACAAAAATAATAGGTATTGAGAGATTATGAAGAAAAGGGGCGTTTTTTTTAAAGAAAATTAGAAAGTGAAACCTTAAATGAAAGTTTAAAAAAAAATATACTCGTAATTTAAACAAACACAGGATTTTTTACATGTCTGGGAGAGGTAGAACCTGTATTTTCTTCTTCTTCTATGTGCCTTGACCAAATTTAAAAAAGTATTAAAACGTAGTTAGAAATCTATAAAAAACAAACAAAAAACTTTAAAAGAGAAAAGGTTTGTTCCTGGGGGCATTTTTATTTAGGATCGAACTCTGGTCACCAGAGTTCGATCCTAAAGATTTTTTTTTTTTAATAATTAAAACGAATTAAGCTGTTGGTGCCTGGAGTCTTAGACTCAACGGGGAGAGGGGGGGAGGGGGGGTCTTAGACTCAACGGGGGGGGGGGGAGCCTGCTGGAACAACTTTCTTTTTCTCCATGTGCAAGTATTTTCACTTGATTCAATGGCAATAATATCCACCAGACGGAACCAAACCGCTACAAATTACTATATGGTTTTTAACTTTTTTTCACAAAATAAAAAAGGTCCCCCTAAAAATATAAAAAAATGCACTTTTTTTGTTACTGTCCCCTTTTTTATTTATTTTACTTTCTTTTTTTTTTTTTGTATCGACAATTCAACAATTTTTGTTTTCTGCACTTTTGATTACATTATAAAAATCATTACATTAAAAATAATGATTACAATTGTTTTTCAAAGATACTATAAAGTTTATAGTATAAACTTATATATATATATATAATAATTTAATAAACGAGGGCGATAAGATGTTTCTGGGGTTATGGTTAACGAGCTATTCCAATCCAACGACAATAATACTTATGTCGTGGGTTGCGATTTCCAGACTTGTATTTGGTAGAAAAAGAAACTTTTATATTAGGAAAGAAAATGACAATAAAATAAATGAGCGGAAAAAGATATTTACGATCATGACAACAAAGAACTTTCAACACATTTTTTTTTTTAATTATAATGAAAGCAATAAAAGATTTTCTTTTTCTTTGTGAGAAACTTAATTTTTTTTTAGTTATTTAAAACTGGCGGTGAAAGAATTAAATTAATAAAAATTCAGAAAAAAAAAGGAAAAAAAAAAACATTTTTTTAACATTGGAAATTTTCAGCTTTCTAATTTATCCTTTTTTTTTTTTTTCCCTTTCCTTTGATTTTTTATCGTTTCTTTTTTTTTTTTTTAATCAAAGGTCAATTGAAAGAGCAATTACAAATATTTGGAGATTAATATTGACAATAATAAATAAATTCTATTATTATTCAGAATTAATCACTGAAACAAAACAATGCCGGGGAAACAAATCCAGATAAACCTTAACAAATAATCAATTAAATAGAAAAAAGATGGAATTCATGGAAAAAAAAACATCCACATAATTTTTCTTTTTGTTCGCTCTTAAAGAGTAATTTGGCATTATTAGAATAATGGAAAAAAAAGAAAACTACTTACTTCTTTCTTCTTATGTCTTTCCTTTATCAGGAAAGTCGACTCTGGCGTGTGGGCGCCCCAACTTCCGCCACACGATTTATCTCCCTTGACCGGAACAAGATGTCTGCTCGTCACCAGCAGCTTCTGCTTAAGTTTGACTTCATAGTTTAATAAGTTACAGCTAAGAACTGCACGAAGCTCAATAAGGAAAATACAGATTAGAAAGATTGTGTTGCGCCAATCAATATTCGATTTTATGTTTTTGCTGTGCTCAAATACCAAATTATCGCACTGAAAGAAAATATACAACTATCACATCTACAAAAATACACTTTCTGCTAAATCATTAACTGAGAACTATTGGGTAATGTTTAGCTAAATAGTCAAGCAGACAGCTACCGTTGTGCATTGTACAGGCAAAAGGGGGTAAATATGAGACACAAGGAAGGATTGTATTGTATTAATACTTAAAATGTGGAGGGCCTGCTTGTAAAACTTGCCATCTGAAATTTTGGCATTTATATGAGCCGAAATACTAGCAATGAACATCTGTTAAAAATCTGTAACTATCTTAATCATGAGTCTGGATCCAGTTCTTTTCAAAGTTATAAAAAGTGTAAATTGCCAAATTTTCATTAATTATTTTTTGTTAATTATTTTACAAATAAATGACAGCAAAAACATAAAATGCCAAAAATGATGATGTGAGTAATGGTCTATGAGGCACTCTTTTTCCTGAATGTTAGGATTACATAAAATTGTAATGTAAGTAAATTGGGAACACTGAAAAAGTTCCAGTGATATTTATTCTGCAGTATTCTAATGTTTTTAAAACAATATTAAACCATCAGTTTTTAACGGACATATTCAGACGTGTTTCAAAGGCCAAAACATGAAGTATTCTGTGTTTTTTAAACAATATGAAACTGTCAGTTTTTAACATTCTGTTGTAAAATACAGTAAGGGTTTATTGAGTTTTTAAGAAAAAATCTTAATTGGTTGCTCTCCTAACTGCTATGGAGATAATATGCAGAGAAAGGAAAGAAATAGATGTATCAAAATGAGACTACCTCATAAGGCACAACCATTTTATGAACAAGGGACTGACTACCTAAGACAGCAAGTCTTGCCAACTGCTCACTGCTGATTACTGTTTTTCCCATTGTTTTTATCAACCGAAGACAATTGACAGAAACCCAGATCTAGATAAGTTGCAGAGAGGCCAGTATCTGGACATGTCAAGCTGTTCTGCTCCTAATGGGGAAAACTCAGATGTTAGTGGTTTTGATAGACATGTTCAGACATGATCTGGGGTATCTTCTGTGTCTGTACTGATGCATGTTTGCCACACATATATAATCAAAATGCATTAATGTGAGAGTAGAATTATGGTTGTTGATATAGGAAGTGGATTTGGTTTGCCATTTTTAATTTCATTTGAGTTTGGCTCATCCACTTTGCAACGACAAAATGAACATGTGTTAAGTACCACTCCTTTATTTGTTTGCCTTCTCTTTCTCTCAACCTGTCTCGACCTACTAAAAAGAGGAAAGAACAAAGCCTTTAAATTCCACTGCTACACAACAAATGAACTCTAAACTTCTGCAGACATTTTAATACCTATATTACTACTACAAACATTTTCTACTGCTCTTGATACCCTAAACTCTCTAATTGCACATTAACTTCTACAACTTGTGTTATTCTTTCTTTTTGATAAATTTCTATTTTAACATTAAAAATCTATATTTTATTCTTACACTATTCCACACAATTCCACATATTCCAACCTGCCGACAACCAACCTTCTGATAACAATGAAAACCTTCTGATAATTCTGATGATAATCCTGCATAAAACTTGTAAGCTGTAGGGAGTTCTGTTAAGTCTGACACAAGGCTGAATCAAAGAAGCATTAACCAGCTCCCTACGCTACTTGTAAGCTGTAGGGAGTTTGGTTAAGTCTGACACAAGGCTGAATCAAAGAAACATTAACAAGCTCCCTACGCTACTTGTAAGCTGTAGGGAGTTCTGTTAAGTCTGACACAAGGCCGAATCAAAGAAGCATTAACCAGCTCCCTACGCTACTTGTAAGCTGTAGGGAGTTTGGTTAAGTCTGACACAAGGCCGAATCAAAGAAACATTAACAAGCTCCCTACGCTACTTGTAAGCTGTAGGGAGTTCTGTTAAGTCTGACACAAGGCCGAATCAAAGAAGCATTAACCAGCTCCTTATAGCTAAAAAGTGATAATAGAAGGTGTTAAGTAAAGCAAGTTGAAGTTGAGGAGAGGAGTGATCCCTGCAACTACTCCCAAGGAAGTTGGATAATTCTCTGAATTCGGAAAGTTGATTAGGAATACAGAATTAATGGAATAATGAACACCATAGAGATTAATAAAAAAATTGGGGAATTACGAAATCTTCAGAACCTCTTAGCCCCACATCATTTTTGGGCCAGAATTTATATAAGCAGACAGCTTTGCAAAGTTAGAAACTTGCGCTGCAAATTTCCGTATTGATGCTTCTGGTCTTTATGTTGACCATTCCCAAATCTCCTGACTTTGAAGAACACTGAACCCAGCTCCATAGTTTTTGACAAAACCCATTATCACTATAGGGATTAATGCAGGATAGGTTAATTTTTCCTGTACCAAGAGCTAGATAAGCCAACTGAAATTTGACCCACTAATTCCTTTGTTTATTTCTTTTTGTTTGTGAAGATATTTCTTCCCTTAATATAGCTTTCACATCATTTTTGGGTCAGAATTTATATAAGCAGACAGCTTTGCAAAGTTAGAAACTTGCGCTGCAAATTTCCGTATTGGTGCTTCTGGTCTTCATGTTGACCATTCCCAAATCTCCTGACTCTGAAGAACACTGAACCCAGCTCCATAGTTTTTGGCAAAACCCATTGTCACTATAGGGATGGGTTAATTTTTCCTGTACCAAGAGCTAGATAAGCCAACTGAAATTTGACCCACCAATTCCTTTGTTTATTTCATTTTGTTTGTGAAGATATTTCTTCCCTTAATATAGCTTTCACTACAGCTCTATTGCACTTCAATAACCAGCAAGATTTGATCTATCACTGCTCTGAGATCAAGAACTCAACATGGGCAATTTGGTCTTTGGACATGTGTTTTCTTGTTACACCTTGATTCTGAGCCAGTTTATGGTGACGCTTTGACTGGCTTGGTGTAAGAAAAATTGAATTTTCTGGAAAAAAATTAGCTTATCTTTTGGATTATTTTCCACCAATCAGGAGAAGTGAAACTGAAACTGATTTTGAACATTTGAAAGTTATCCTCCATTACCTGCTGGCCTAAATATAAAGAAGGTTAAGTTACTATTCATTTGCAGTATTCTGAAAATATCAACTCCATTGTTACCCTCATGTGTCCTTCCATTTCCTCAAGGTACAGTGAATACAAAAAAGATGAGGTCAAGCACATCAATTAACATTTTCAGTCAAGAGTAAGAAGAGCTTTAAGTTCTGAAATGACACATGCAGGGCTGGATTATGACATTTTGGGGGTTCCTGGGATAATGAAATTATGCCCCCACCCCAAACTTCAGACAGAACTACCCTCTAACTTGCCCACACCCATCTTGATTATTTTTACTCATGATATATTTTACTGACATTTACATCGCCTGAAGTAAACTTATTGCAAATTATTTAAATAAACTAGAATATTTATCTTTTGTTTGTCAATAAAAAATATTCTTTAAGAAATACCACTATTTTATTATTTATTGCAAACCAAATTAGCACAGATTATAACAACCAAAATAAATATAAGTTTGTCATATTGATATAATTTTAGCTAGATTTTTTATGATGGAGTGGTTTTTTTATGATGGAGTGGTTTTTTTATGATGGAGTGGTTAGTTTGGGCCTCACTGGGTTCCCCAAATTTTCTATTAATTAATTAATTAATCAATAAATAGAATCAGCTATTAATACTGTAGTAATATTTTAAAATGTTTATAAAAAGAGCAGTTTTTTCATGTTTTAGCACATGCGTGACCATGACATGACAACATAAAAAAAATTCAATTTTGGATAATTTCATGTTCTAATAAACGCTAAGCAATTTGTCAGCTATTACATTTGAAGCAAGAAGAAAATTTACAGTAATTTTTAATAACACAGTTTTGCAGTTATTTTTTACTAGCAGTATAGCCCTGCATTGCTCAGGTGTAATAAAACTGTAAAACTAATTCATGGTCCTGGAGCTCAGACTCTTTGGACATTGGCACGAAAGACTAAAAAGCAATAATTGTTTCCAGTTAGAGTGAAACCGTAGACTGAAAGAAAAATGAATGGATGCAAGTCAAATTTTGATTTCCTGCTATCAATATAAAATAAGTTTTTTTCGTCGTAAACTGAATTTTGAAGGCTAAATAAATCCTCTGAGTAAATAGTATCATGGCTGAGACTACAATTATACCTACTTAAAGCCAAACCCGAAGCAAAAACTAAAATAAAAGGGCTGAAAAAATAGAGACATACAGGCAAATAAACAGACACACACACAAAAATCTTGCCTTATATATATATATATATATATATATATATATATATATATATATTATCGATTTTCTGCACTATTGTAAGAACTGCAACCTTGAAACTTCTGAATATCGTTTCTTATGTCTTTGTCTATGAGTGTATCAAATTTGATTAATATCAGACCACTCCTTCTATAACTTGATTTTTTCGATTATCGGTTTTCGATATTTATCGGGGGTACCTCGACACAAAATCTTGCTAAAAACACTCGCAGACGCTTATAGTACAACTGTGTAAATTCTCAAGAAAATTGTTTTGGCCGTTTCAGAGTCTATAGGTAATGGACAGACACATACACACACGCACACACATACACACACACACAGACAAAATTCCATTTATAAATAAGTTTAGATTTCCACAACTCAAACCCCTGAAGATGATCTCGGAAGGAAATTGAAAGTACTTGGGAACATCGAGAAATAAATAATAAAATCATTTGCTAAAGTTACAGCTCATTTCCTGCATTTTTCAATTATAATATGCGAAAGGTTATCTGTGAGTATGAATGTATTTTATTAAAAATAAGCAGATACAATGTTTGCAGTTTATTTAATGACATATAAATACACACACACACACACACACACACACACACACACACACATATATATGGAAAATTACCATATATACAGTACTGTGCAAAAGTATTAGGACAACAACTATTTTATCTTTTATGACGCATCAATATAATTGCGACAATTTACCAATCGCACCTAGTATATATATACAGTACTGTGCAAAAGTATTAGGACAAGAACTATTTTCTCTTTTATGAGGCATCAAAATAATTGCGACAATTTACCAATCGCACCTAGTATATATACAGTACTGTGCAAAAGTATTAGGACAAGAACTATTTTATCTTTTATGAGGCATATTGACAGAAAATAAACAATTTAATTAAAGTAATTTTACTTGATTTACTCAAGAAATGCTTTAACAAGAAAAAAATACTTGTTACAAAATCAATTTAATATTTAGTATAATAGCCTTTTGCTTTGATCACAGCCTTCATTCTGTCAGGCATGGAAATCACAAGCTTCTTCAATGTATCTAATGGTATCTCCTGCCAAGCAGCTTGTATTTGTTCCCAAAATGTGTCTTGCAAAGCAACATTAGATTTATCAATTCGAGAAGGGGAAATAAGAAAAAAGTCAGTCATATCCAAGGATAATAGAATAATGAGTAGTTTCAAAATAATTTGTTTAATAGAAAATAGGAAAAATTAAATATAACTTCTTTTTAATAAGGGTTATTTTCCTAAAGACCTCACTGAAATTCAAATACAGGGTGAAAAGCCAAGTAAATTGCTAATAAATATTGATTATTTAAAACTAGGTATAAAAGAAATGTATTAAAAAGAAGTTATATTTAATTTTTCCTATTTTCTATTAAACAAGTTATTTTGAAACTACTCATTATCCTATTATCCTTGGATATGACTGACTTTTTTCTTATTCCCCCCTCTCAAATTGATGAATATAATGTTACTTAGCAAGACACACTTTGGGAACAAATACAAGCTGCTTGGCAGGAGATACCATTAGATAAATTGTAGAAGCTTGTGATGTCAATGCCTGACAGAATGAAGACTGTGATCAAAGCAAAAGACTATTATACTAAATATTAAACTTTTTTGCAACAAGTATTTGTTGGGTAAATCAAATAAAATTATTTTAATTAAATTGTTTATTTTCTGTCAATATGCCTCATAAAAGATAAAATAGTTCTTGTCCTAATACTTATGCACAGTACTGTATATATGTATGTGTGTGTGTGTGTGTGTGTGTGTGTGTGTGTGTGTGTGTGTAGATCAGCTAGTTACACTACCATGGTTTCAACCGTTTCAGTTTCATCGGGTGATTTGTTTTGACTGATTGTTTAATGGTTAATGCTTTTATAAGTTCATAATCAGAAGTTCAAAGTAAGGGATTGGTTTGTTATTGGAAATCCTTTCACTTGGGTTTGTATGAACCTAGAAAGTAATTACTAATGTGTCTACATCCACACATTATTTTGGATCTTTCATTTAGTAGATATTATTAATCTGGAAATAATACTATAGCCAGCTTTTCTTAACATAATCTGCAGATATCACCAGCATTGCAAAGTTTGTTTGTTTTTTTAATATTTTCCTTATCATGCGGAGTTTCTGCCATTCATTCAACTGAGCTTCCCTACGTAAATATCTCAATTTTCTACATGTTGAATCTTCACCTTCCTTCAAACAAGTACTGAGAACTTTGTAGTACAACTATTTCCTGATCTTATTAAATTTAAATCTAACCTATAACTGTTCAGTATATATACATATATCTATTTATATTTATGTGTGTGTATATATTGACTGTATACTCTATTACAAGCATAGTCATTTCTGTGCCATTAATGCGCACCTCTTCAAACCAGAAATAGTTTTTAAAGGTCAAATGAATGATGCCTGTGCAGTTGTTTAAGGTCAGACATGGCTTTGCACAGCATCACATCTATCGTCACTTACTAGTCTCATTGTTACAAATCCATAATCCCAAGACAGACCAAAGTTGAAGATTTCTGTGAAGCTATGATTGCACATGTCAAGATGCCCTTCTCTGAGAGATGTTGGCTTACATATATAATATTTAATATAAGTTTTGTTCTTCTATTTGCCTAATAAAAAGATGATAATTTAAACATTTAAACATTTTAAAAAATAATAAAATGCTCAATGCCTAAATAAGATTGAATTTTAAAAAATAAATACATTACCAAGAGCTGCTTGTTTTGTTCTTCCGATTTGATCTTTGGCAAAAAATAAAAAGGTCAGAGTCATGTGGGAGCTAAAGGTAGAAAAGAGAAGAATTAGAAAAGGATATAATAAAAAAAACATAAAGAAATATTGATGTTTTATCAATTTACATAAAATCAATACAGTGTATAATTGATCCCTGGTTTTACATAGTTATCTGGGCTTATTTTTTATTTACAAATGTCAAGCTTAAAATTGTGCTTACATAATTGAAATCTGTGCACTAGAACAGTTTTTTTTTTGTACAAAAACACCTTTTCATCTTTTTAATCATGGCCTTCCGCACCCCCCCCCCTACTTCTTGTAGCTCTTAACATTTTTTTCTCTTGGTATCTCACCCAAACCCAGATCTGCCATCCACTTGCCCAAACCCATCAAGTATGTCTTGCATTGCTTTCTCCTGTCTCTCTTACTCTCTATCTGTTTTGTGAGTATTAGATTTTCCAAGCCTTCCTTCCTCATTATATGTCCAAGAAACTTCAGCTGTTTTTTCTTGATATTAAGTATAAGTTTCTTCTTTGTTTGCATCCTCTCCAAAGAAGGGCATCTTGACATGTGCAATCATAGCTTCACAGAAATCTTCAACTTTGTTCTGTCTTGGGATTATGGATATAACTCACATGTTCAGTTTATGATATCCTCAGCATCCTTCAGTAGAACCATATTTCTGTTGCTTTAAGCTAGTCAGTTAAGTGCCATATATGATATATGCATAGGTGATCATATCGCTTTCAAAATATGATTGACTGGACAAAAGATTTTCCCACTGTCGGTTGCCATAACTTTCTGTGGTAGACACATTGCTAACCAAGGCTGTAGAACCCATTCTGTTCTGTTATTTAACCCATAGCGGGAGGGAAAAGAGACAAATTAATGCAAACAGTTGCTGATAACGTCTGATGAGTAAACTGAACAATCACACAAAGATTTGTCTATGTAACTTTGGATTCAGTGTGTTGAATATAACATCAATCAGCTAAGCAACAAATTATATTATAATTGTATTAATTATATATATATATGCCCACTCGACCTGTCATTTACATGTTTTGGAGGCTGTGTATCTGAAAATCCACCAGCGTAGTCTGTGCAGACAGAAAGAGCACTTCATTCGCTCCTTACGATTGTTGGAAGGATTGTGAGTTCTTCTTTTTCTATTTTATTGCTCTTGTGGAACTTTGTGCTTACGCCCCCCTTTTACATTTTAATTAATTCTTTATTAAAATTATGTTTTTAAACAAGTTCCAACTTCCCTTCTGTAAGCAATTTTTGTGTCCTGTCTATCATTAAGAATTCTATCAAGGAGCACCTTTGATAATGTGTTAGCTGAAAGGATCCTAAGGTCTTGCATTATGACGTCAGCCTTATTTATTTATCCTATATATATATATATATATAGCATAATGATGATCTACGTATACTGTCTTAATATGAATAGGAAAAACTACTAAAAACTTGTAAGTTTAAAAATGTATTTCTTCTGACAGTATTTATTTATTTCTATTATTATATATATATAATAATAGAATAATATATATTATTATATTAATTATAATATATTATATATTATTATATTATATATAATATTATATTATATATAATATAATATAATATTATATTATATATAATATATAATATAATATTATAATATAATATTATATTATATATAATATAATATTATATTATATATTATATATAATATATTATATTATATATAATATAATATTATATTTTATATAATATAATATTATATTATATTATATTATAATATTATATTATATATTATATATAATATAATAATATATGATATAATATAATATTATATTATATATAATATAATATTATATTATATATAGTATGATATTATATTATATTATAATATTATATTATATATTATATATAATATAATATTATAATATATATAATATTATATTATATATATATATTTTTTTTTTTAGTCATATCACCCCAATCAAGGTGGTAATGCCACTGAAGCACAGGGGGCTACATAGGAGTGATAAGATTGGAAAAGAGAAAGCCAGAAACCACATCCTAAACAAGGAAAAAAGAATGAGCCTCTTCACCTGCTCAATAGACGTGGGTGGAGTGTGAACCGGGTGATAGTTTAGTCTATCTACTCCAATTGAAAAAAATAAATAAATAAATAAAAGAGTGAAAGATTGGAAAAGAGAAAGCCTGAAACCACATCCTAAACGAGGAACAAGGGATGAGTCTCTTCACCTGTTTAATAGATGTGGGTGGAGTGTGAACCGGGCGATAGTTTAGTCTCTCTACTCCAATTGAAAAAAAAAAAAGAAATGAGTGAAAGATTGGAAAAGAGAAAGCCGGAAACCACATCCTAAACAAGGAACAAGGGATGAGTCTCTTCACCTGTTTAATAGATGTGGGTGGAGTGTGAACCGGGCGATAGTTTAGTCTATCTACTCCAATTGAAAAAAAAAAAAGAAATGAGTGAAAGATTGGAAAAGAGAAAGCCGGAAACCACATCCTAAACAAGGAACAAGGGAATATAAGCTAGAACATGGCTAAAGGTACTAACAGTAATTATCGAGTACAATAAAAATACTTAAGGCAATAAATAGATCTTAATTGGTAAGAGAAACTAATGATAAAATAATATAAGAAAGATTATATAGTTAAATTATCAAGATAGTAAGGTTAATACTATAAAATGTTTACAACTGCTATAGTTTCATACCTTAGATTTTGTAATAGCAGCAGGATTGTAAGTTTAATTCTTTGATATGTTTACAATTTACTGTAGTTTCATGCCTTTGATTTAGTAATATATCACTTTTCAAGTACTTTATAATTTCCATTTTCTCTTGCAGACAAAGAAAATATGGTTTGTTCACCAATCTAGAGATTCTAGCTTGTTTGAACAAATTGTTTGAAACTTTTTTCAAAAATAACATTTATTGCCATCATTATTAACTACCTGATGAGACATTCTTTCAATGTCAAAACAAAATGTACAATTTTGTAATAGTTTATAGTTTGCATGTAGTTTGTAGATGTTCTAAAGTAATAATTTATATATATATATATTTGTTCTAAAGTAATATATATATATATATATATCGTTCATTCAGCAATGAATTAGAACACTCTCAGCTATTGGGTGTGTATAATGTTAATATACACTCTAAAAAGTCAGCCTCATTCTACCCAGCAGCCATAGCCCAGTGGTAGAAATGCCGACTAATGCCAATTCGGTCGGGTTTCAATCCTGGGTAAAAAGCAATCGGCTGTCTAACCGTATTGATGAGCTGTGATACAGCGAAACAGATCTGTCTGCGGATGACTATATATATATATATATATATATATATGTATACACACACACACACACACACACATGCATGTTGATTGCAACATCCTGTAAGACAATAGCCCCATCTCCATTGATTGTCTGTTTGTGAACCCGTTGATGACTCTTCAGTCCTGCAAGTGACTTGCATATCTTGGAGCAGATTTGACACATATAACCATTGGTGCTTATTGAGACAATAGACATGGTGCCGGCATCATTGTGAACTTTCATCTGATGCCTAGGACCACCATCTGATCGGCACACTCCAGAACAGTGGGAACATGAAAGGGACAACAAGTGTAGGTGGATTGCTTTCATGCCATTTCATATGATTACCCAGGCTTGCCTTTGATAGCAGCATCCAGTCACACACCTCACAGATCCACACATATCCACCAATGGCTGGCAGAGGTTCCTGTTTTTTTGCATGCTCTCTTGAGCTTTGCCCAGTCTGCTCTGGTTGCTTCAAAAAGTTCAGCACCCATAGAAATCACATCTGTCCACTGGCCATGATCAGATGCTATGGATTCCCAATTATCATCAAAAACACCAAAATACACCAAACTCTCTTTGACACTATCTCAAAACTGGTTTTTTTTGGCTTGAGCTAGTGTCTTTTGCCAGAAATATGCTCTCTGTAAAACAGCTGTTTTGGAAGTCTGGAGGTCATCAGGCTGGAGAAGATGACCAGCCCAACATATCTGGCTCCGAATCACAGTTGTAGCAATGCTGACTGTTTTGGCTTTGCTCAAGACGTCTGTATCTGGATCATGACTGTTCCACTTCAGTCCCAATGCTGATGGAATCTTTCAAGCTGCGTTATAGTAGATTGATATAAGGTCAAGGGTTTCAAAGGCAAAGAGCAAAGTTGACAACATATGTTTGATACACAGACACTTTAGTTGCCAGAGTTAAATTGTCATCCAATCAGACTCCATCTTCTAGTTAACAAAAGAAGCCAGATACCTTGCTTATTCTGTTTGATTTCCGCATCAAGGGAGTCTTCATTAGATAATGTACTACCAAGGTAGACAAACTTCTTGATGATTTCAACACGCTTCCCAAAGACAAAGTTATCAGGTTCCATGTAAAGATTACTAGAAGCAGAAGTGTACATGACCTTCGTTTTCTTAATGCCGATTGTCAATCTGAAACAGGTATATTTTATGGGGAAAGACACCTATTCCTCACATAATGGACTCTCCCTCCCATATTAATAAGAGTTAACAGGAAGTTAACTCGAGAAGTTCTTAGGAGTTCTTGGGAAGCTCATAGAAGTTCTTTAGAGTTCAATCGAACTACTAGACAGTTGATATTAGTTGGCAGTTAGCCGAATACCAAGGAGTTAGCTTTCAGTGGAAGATTACCAAGTTCTTAACATTTTGAGTGCGTTAAGTCGATTAGCAACTGACATAACACGATTATAACCTTCAGTGCGAAAACTACTCCATAACAAGGTACAAGATATATAATATAATAATATATAAGATTATATTATATATAATATAATATTATATTATATTATAATGTTATATTATATATTATATATTATATAATATTATATTATATATAATATAATATTATATTATATTATTATATTATATATTATATATAATATCATATTATATATAATATATTATGTATAATATAATAATATATAATACAATATTATATAATATTATATTATATATAATATAATATTATATTATATATAATATAATATATTATATTATATTATATATTATATATTATATATAATATAATATTATATTATATATAATATAATATTATATTATAATATTATATTATATATTATATATAATATAATATAATATAATATTATAATATAATATAATATAATATTATATATAATATAATATTATATTATATATTATATATAATATAATATTATATTATATGTAATATAATATTATATATCATATAATAATATATAATATATTATAATTAATATAATATTATATTATTCTATTATTATATATATATATAATAGAAATAAATAAATACTCTCAGAAGAAATACATTTTTAAACTTACAACATTTTAGTAGTTTTTCCTACATATATATATATATATATATATATATAGGTCTGATAAAACATATATAAGGACTGGTTCTACAAAAAGAAAACTACAACACATATTAATTTGGCATTTAATACCCTTTGAATTAGTCCCGTTTTGAAGCCACACATTTTATCCAGCATTGTCCTTTTTTTTTTAGATAGCAAGAAGTTACCTTGCTGCATTCACTTAGATTTCCTCAATGTTTTGTGTATTGTGTCTTTCAAGTAAAATTTGATTTTGAAGAGGAAAAATTCCCAAAAAGCAAGATCTGTGGAATATGGTGGTTGTTGGATCTGAAGAATGTTGTGGTTGACCAAAAACTAGTATGACCAAGCCATGATCACTAATGGAATCTTTTTGATTAGGGAAGACTCCCACACTCTACACTCTTTTCTTCTAAGCATTGCTATAAACAAAAGAAGTAAGCAACAATATTAGAACTTAGTAAGTTTGTACAACAGAGTTTAATGTCTGTCTGTACCAAGCAGTTTCATTCTGTGTACTTTAGTTCCGTTACCATAGCAACAGTTCTGAAACTTTTTGATCAGACCATGTATACATGTACTAAACAAGCAATTGTTTGTTAGTTGAAACTTTAATTTTTACAAAAATGATTTAATCTTTTAATTAAGGAATCAATGAATATATACATTTTTATGATTTAAGTTTTATTTTTCATGAAGTAAAAGAAATATAAAAAACATGCAATATCAATGATGTAAGCAGAGTTTCAATCTTTGCATTTGTAAATAAAAACTATGTCTACATAACTCTATAAAAGTAAGGGTCAATTTAACACTCAATGTCTTAAATTTATTTAAAACTAGCAGTATAGCCCGGTGTTGCTCGGGTGTAATGAAAGCTTTAGAACTAATCCATGGTGCTTGAGCTCAAACTCTTTGGACGTTGGCACGAAAGACTAAAAAGCAATAGTTGTTTCCAATTAAAGCGAAACCATAGACTGAAAGAAAAATGAATGTATGTAAATCAAATTTTGATTTCCTGGTATTGATATCAAATAAGTTTTTTTGTCGTAAATTGAATTTTGAAGGCTAAATAAATCCTCTGAGTAAATGGTATCATGGCTGAGACTAAGAACTACAATTATATCTACTTAGAGCCAAACCTGAAGCAATAACTAAAATAAAAGGGCTGAAAAAAATACAGACATACAGGCAGATAAACAGACACACACACAAACATCTTGCCTTTTATATATATATATTATAGATTTTCTGCACTATTGTAAGAACTGCAACCTTGAAACTTTTGAATATTGTTTCTTATGTATTTGTCTATGAGTGTATAAAATTTGATTAAAATCGAACCACTCCTTCTATAACCTGATTTTTCTGATTATCGATTTTCAATATTTATCGGGGATACCTCAACACAAAACCTAGCTAAGAACACTTGCAGAAGTTTATAGTACAACTGTGTAAATTTTCAAGAAAATCAGTTCAGCCATTTCGGAGTCTATAGGTAACAGACACACACACACACGCACACATACACACACACAGACACACTGACACACACACACACACACACACACACACACACACACACACACACAGAGGCAAAGTTTCATTTATAAATAAGTTTAGATTTTATTTGCGTCAAAATAATTAAAAACGCGTAATATTTGATTCATTCATTTTGGTGCCTTCTCGCCTGTTTAAACGTTATTTTGAACTGTTTCAAAATTTTTGGCTTTCTATAAAATACGAAAAATATAGCTAATAGAATCTTGCCCTCCAAACTGACAGCATACGGTTCTTGATAATGGATGCCAGTCAGTCAGTCAGTCAGTCAGTTAAGTACTATAAGTGATGAGAAAATATCCAGCATTCCGATAAAGTCTTCGTTACAGTACCATTGGATTTTTTTTATAATCATATCACCTCAAGCAAGGCATTTTACTGCCATTGTTTTGCAAGGGGTTACATAGGAGTAAATATGTGTAAATTTTCAAGAAAATCGGTTCAGCCGTTTCGGAGTCTATAGATAATGGACACATACACACACACATAGACAAAGTTTCATTTATAAATAAGTTTAGATATTAGTTATGATGACTAGATACTTTTTTGAGATAGAGCTAAACCAATATTATATATTGGTTATATTGGTTATATCTTGCTTTTTTTCTGTATTGCCACAATTGAATAAATCCAGTGAGATGCTTGTCTTACACCCCTTTCTATTTTTTATATTTCCTGAATTCATTTTTTATCTCTTTGCAGACAGTTTGCTGGCAGTATAGGTTCTGGATTATTCTAATATCCTTCCCCAATATGTCAATGTTACCTAGCATTTCCAACAGTTCTTTGTGATGCATTTCATCAAATGCTTTGTTATAACCTATAAAACCTTTTTTATCATTGTTTTATGCCAAGTAGGCAAGACCACTACTTGTGCACAGGGGCTTACAATAAGGAAAAAAATCAAGCAGTGCAAGAAAAGAAACTATTAGAGTAGAAGAGGCTGTTACATTTAACTATTTTGACTGTAAAAGAATGGGACCTAGATGCCAATCTAGTAACACATGTAAATACATGTGATTGAGGAACCAAAGAAAGAAACTCATCAGTGCAGTTGCCATGGAAATAGTTGTAGAAAAGACAGAGGGAAGCCACATCACATCGGTGAGAAAGTGACTGAAGGTGGGCTGCCAAGTTAGGATCGACTACATTGCAGATCCTCCATTGAATTTTGTCAAGAACCCCAATGAATAGCAGGAGCACCCGACCAGATATGGCAACAGTATTCAATGCACGGATGAATGGTAGATTTATAAATGTGCAAAATGCATTCTGACCAGAATAACTTCCTGGCCCTACACAGTGACCTAATGCAGCTATGGATTTGATATAGTCATTCCAGTTCAGGTTGGTTGAGAGAGCGAGGCTAAGGAGGCGTGGTGTGTTGCTCTCTATGAGGCTAGCATCATCCATTTTGATGGTAGGTAGGAAAATTTCTCTGTGGTGGTTAAAAGAGTGCAGCTTCATTTTGGAGGCATTAAAATTTACAAATATATATATATATTTATATATACATCCTTTTGTATTTGTATTACTATTTCTGATATCATTCTGAGTATAAATATTGTATTCCTTGTTCCAGTGTCTTTAACATATCCACACTGTTTTGTCCTATTTACAGTCTGATTCTGCTGCACAATCTATTCATCAGAATTTGGATGATAAGTTTTGTTATATGGCTCATTAAGCTGATTGTATGATAGAGTTCACATTTGTTTGCACCTGTCTTCTTAGACAGTGCTATGAAAATGGATATATTTAGGCCTTCCAGTATATCACCACTGGCATTTGAGATTTGAAAAAGAAATCACTCGACCAGTGGTCGAGAGTGAGGGAAAATTTACTCGCCCCCAAATTTTTTTATGTAACTGACTCCATTTTCTTAATAGTCACCTTATATAAACATAGTGTGAATTGCGGATGGAAAACAAAAAATGAAATTTTAATTAAAATTTTGAACGTGTTAGAAAGGATTTAAAAAATTAAAAAAAATAATAACAACAAAATTTGATCTCTCCTCTTAATAGTAACATAAACATTTTGATGATAAAACTTTGTTTTTATTAAGTTTCAGCCCTTTTAACATCATAATATGCTGTGTTTTTTTGTCAACTAAGTGGAGATACCCAAATTCGTAGTTTCTTTCTTCTGTTTGGTTATAACCTCCATCTCATAGAAGATAAAAAAATAACAAATTTGACTTTCTCAATGATTTTCTATAAAAAATTACTTACTTGTATAATTTGTTTTTTGGTGTGTGGTTGAAAGCAGTATGCATATTTTTTTTTCTTTCTTTCAAATGTTCATTTTTACTTTTCGTAAGTAGGGAGGAAATATAGATGTTGAGTCAAGGATAATATTTTTCCAAATGAGTTTCTAAAAATCTGTGAGTGTCTTTAATTTGGGCGACAGAGATATTTTGGCTTCACACTGGAAGCATTAATTAAATGAATGTTTACAGTGGCTGGAACGATAAAAGCGAGACAGGAGCTTGTCAATCTAAATTTCATTTCTCAGATCTTGCTTTGATGATTGTGGGATTTCACTGTCTTTTGTTTAACTACACATTTAGATGTAAATCAGGTGCCATGCATAAGACCAAAGAGTTCAATAATGTCATTGTAGGTAATTCTAAGTAACTTGTGAATCTTTAATGGCTTACTTTTGGGTTGTAAAAGGAATCAGATTTCTTTTTTCTATATTTGAAGAGAGATGTTTCATTGTGAGATTATTAATCAACCGTGGGTGAGTAAAGCAATAGACTTTAATCGCCCAGTTAAGTTTTTAATCAACTGAGTCAGTTGGGTGAGTGAAATCTCAAAGGCTGATCACCAGTACTGTAGATTTCATTTACTATGAATCATCTAAGGCTACCAGCATTTCTGTATCAATTCTGTTAGGTTTTGCTACTTTGTTTCTATTTCACTTCAGATAACTTTCCTGTCCCCCATAAGCATGGCTGATACTAGTCTCCTTGAGAGCAACACACTACACCTCTTTGGCATCAGTTTCTTAACCGATCTCAAGTGGAACAATAACACCAGTGTACCGAGCCAGAAAATTTTTCCTGTCAGAATCCACTTTGCTCATTTATAAATCTACCATTCATCAATACATTGAATACTGTTGCCATGTCCTGCTATTTATCAGGAGGTTACTAACAAAATCCAAAGAAGGATCTGCAGTATAATTTGTCCTGACTTGGCAGCTTGATTTCAGTCACTTTCTCACCGATGTGACGTGGCCTCTCTCTGTCTTTTCTACAAATATTTTCATAGTAACTGCTCTGACAAGCTTTTTCCCTGGTGCCCGAACCGCATGAATTTAAGTTGGCATCTATGTCCCACCCTTTAACCATTTAAATAATTAAATGTAACTGCTACTTCTACTCCAACAGTTTCTTTTCTCTCACTTCCCACCTGTGCAACTTGTTTCATTCACTTACTTCCATGATAGCTACAATCTCCAAAAATGTAAATACAGCATTAAATACCATCTTCTATCTTTTGAAATCTGTTCATCTTTTCTCAATACCCCCTGTACCCATTCTTTTCTCTCCTTTTAACCCTTTGCTTACTAGCGGTGGTCCCGCCTTTCTTGGGATGAAATGATTTTGAAAATATTTCTGGTGTATCAGTATTTCTGTGTATTGCCAGTTGTCCTCTTTTGTTGTGGAAGAGTTCTTCAGTGTATTTGCTCCATCTCTGAATTTTTCTTTCTCTAATATCAACGTCCCATATTTGGATTTTATACATTATGCTAATAAGCATGATTTTTGTTCTGTTAATTCCCTAATTTTTTAAGCATATCTGTGATGCTCATTTTTTCTATTTCTGCACATTTTTCATTGAGCCACTCCTCTTTAGCTTGCTTGCATTTGTTCCTAATTTCCTTGAGCAAAGTCCTATATTCTGTGCTGTACTTTGACGTTGTTTTTTGTCTCCTTTTCATCATATCAATAGTTTCATTTGTCTTTAGAAGTCTTACTAGGACTCATGAATGATGGTCACAATCTTAACAGTATAAGATGTGTCGAGAGCAGATACAGAAAGGAAACTACACAAACTCCTACAAAAGGTAGTGATGGAAAGCAAGAAGAAAGGACTAAATATCAATTGCAAGAAGACAGAATACATGGCTGTTAGCAAAAGGAACAGTTCAACATGCAAATTTTGAATTGAATATACCAAAATCAAACAAGTAGAACAATCTAAGTACAATCTTCTCACAGATGAAGAAGAAACTTAAGGCAACAGAAATGTGGTTCTACAGAAAAATGCTGAGCATACCATGGACCAAAAATGTTTGCAATTAGAAAATTTTAGAGAAAATGGAAACTAAAAGGAAATTTTTACTTAACATCAGAAAGAGAGAGTTCAAATTTCTAGCGCCCATAATGAGAAAAGAATGTTTGGTAAATTTGATACTCAGAGGAAATATTAAAGGCAATAGAGAAGAAAACAATGCATAAACTATCTGACATGTTTAAGTAAATTGATGGCAGAATGGTGTTCAGGAGAGATAACAAAAAGAAAAAATTTATTTAGAGCTATAAATAACAGGAGACTGTAGGAAGCCATGATCACTAATGTCTTGAAAGGATGTTGCACACAAAAGAAGAAAAGCTGGAAGGGGTTGATAGCTGAAAATAAGGTTATCAATGCGTGTAGTGAAAAGGTTTGTTGTCTGGTACAAATGAAAAAGAAATGAATGTAATGGGATTTAAAATAATTTAAAATATTTCTTCTGGTTCATTTATGTATTTACAAATTTTTAAAACAACTCTCTTCTTTCACCTGTTCAATAGATGTGGGTAGAGTGTGAACTATCGCCCGGTTCACACTCCACCCACGTCTATTGAACAGGTGTAGAGGCTCATCCCTTGTACCCTGTTTAGGATGTGGTTTTCGGCTTTCTCTTTTCCAATCTTTTCAGTCTTTTTTTTTTCTTTTTTTAATTTTTTTCAATTGGAGTAGACAGACTAAACTATCGCCCGGTTCACACTCCACCCACGTCTATTGAACAGGTGTAGAGGCTCATCCCTTGTACCCTGTTTAGGATGTGGTTTCCGGATTTCTCTTTTCCAATCTTTTCACTCTTTTTTTTCTTTTTTTCAATTGGAGTAGATAGACTAAACTATCGCCCGGTTCACACTCCACCCACGTCTATTGAACAGGTGTAGAGGCTCATCCCTTGTTCCCTGTTTAGGATGTGGTTTTCGGCTTTCTCTTTTCCAATCTTTTCACTCTTATGTAGCCCCCCTGCACATCAGTGGCGTTACCGCCTTGCTCGGGGTGATATGATTAAAAAAAAAACAAAAAAAAACTTACATTTAAAGAATTCAAACCTAAATAAAATCTGGCACGCTGGACATGAGTGAAAAAGCGGCGATTTTAAGAGGGCGAGAGAAATACTAAAATAATAATATTCGTAACACAGCCCACACATGGGACGGCTAGTTAGGTTAAAAATGCTTTAGCAATTTCAGAGAATTTTTAACTTTTTAGCAGAAACCAATAATCGGACTGGGGCTGGGGGACCAGACAACCTACTACTGACCACCCTATCTATATGAGTATATGAAGAAATATTTCCATTTTTGACTATTTCTTTCACCATACTTAAAATATTTCTTTATATACTCATTTGAGGATTTCCAAAAAGTATAGCACTTAACCTCCCCACCAACTTAACTGGGTAAAGATATCTGACAACTTACTTTCCCCTCCTCTCCCCCGTAACACTTCACCGGGCAGTAGTAAACTATATGTTTTCTTGTTTTGAATGCAACAAATATTGCATATTTGTAAATATTTTATTTGGTGGGTTATGTAAATTAAATATTTATCTGTGATTTATCTCTGAGTTTTGGTCAATCATTTTTTTCCTTTTGTTACACCTAAAACGTAAATATAGATATATATATTTAAGAAACTAAACAGAAAAGGTGTTCGTAATAGCCCCATCCCTCACAATCCTTGAATGTGACAGAAACATCAGGTAACCAAGCGAAATTAATGGGGGATTTTTTTAAAAATTGTAACTATCATTTGATTAAAGACTCACTCAAACATACACTCATCCAAACACAACAACGAAAACGAACCCCTCCCCCCAAAAAGGCACCCTGCATTCACCAGAGAACTGACATTTCTGGTCACCTAACAGTGGGGGAATTAAACTAAAGAAAGTGGGGGCAAAAAATAAGAGGGCCAATGAGAATACGTCCTCTAGCTAAATTACAATGAATTGGTCGGAGGTTCGGGAGAAGGCCGATGCCGCATTTCGTCTATGGTCCCAGAGGGATTTTTCCTAAAAAAAGGACGGAAATTAGTACTTCGCACATCAAACCAATTCTCATTTAGCGACTTTTCGTCCTTACATTCGTATCTTCCATAATACTTAGTTTAGTTCTGCCTCTTGTGGAGCATCAAGGCCCCTCAAGTACTTCATGAGATCTGTTACATCCACCCATTTGAAGACTGTCTGGGTATGCCAAGCATTGACATCTGTCAATATAGTGGTTGCTATGTTTTTCTTACCCACATTCACTCATTTACTCGTCTGCGATTGGCTAATAAATCACTGCTGTTCTTTATAGGACAATTTAGCAATCGCAGTCGCCTTTGAATCTTTCGGTTCTGAAGTAGCTGTTTCATATGTGTGTGGTGATTGGTTAATTTTTAGCCAATTACATATTTTTTTATGTAAAATCAATTTTTCCCGCGCTTCGTTCAGGAGCCACTTTTCTTCTTTAAATACGGTTACGCAAAATGAATTTACGTAAGTTTCTACTCAAACATTTTTAACACACATACACACAGACACAGAACACAATTTTCTCTCTGAACATTTTCGCCAAGAACTTCTTGTGAACTTTTGACCAAAATTTGTGTTATATACAATTACATTCAAAATAATTGTATTCTTCATGTTATTCCTTCTTACATGAAAACCTTTCTAACAATTATAAAAAATCTTTTCAGCACAAGAAAGAACTTTCCTCGCTTAGTTGACTTTGATCAACAAGCAGTCAAAGGGGAACAACTTTTTCCTCTTACTCTATGTGTACTAATATTACATGCTTTATTTGCTTATTGCTGTATTTATTGAATATACACATATTTATTGGTTACAAATTGGAGTTGTTGTCTGCATTTTTCTTGAATCGTATGTTGGACGTATCGTAATATAAATCGTAAAGGACCTAAAAATCCTCCACAGTCAACACACGCTTTGCATCGTTTTCCATTTTTTTTTTAGATGTTAAGAAAATCTGACCGGGGTCATAGTTCAAATTGCTATTTCCTATCCAATCAGAATCTAGAATTTTAATTTTCACACCTATGAAATTTGCCTTGGTCTGGGTTTTTCCAAAATGTTTTCAGTCATTCTGATCCAATTTTGCGGGTATGCAATTTTACTTTTTGCGTGTCAGTTAATTTTTGGATGATATTGGATTTGTATCCTATAATAGTTTACAAATCAGATTTTAATAGTAGCCGTCATCTTTTTGGCAGCTGTCGGGAGTGTGTCAACTTTGGAAACAAGTTACGATGTCAATCTGTTGCATATCTCGGTCATTAAAAAAGCGTAAAAAATATCTTAACCAGATGACCGCTTAGCTCTTCATGCAACACGCTTGAACCGGTTCATGGCTATTTCCTCTACTGCTGATTATCGGCTGTCTTTTTATATACAATTTAAAATTCTCTCTAGACCAGGAGTCGGCAACCTTTTGGAGAGTGAGAGCCAAAAAGCTATGTAGAGTCATGGAGGTGGGCCAAACAGCTATGGCCCCAGTGTCATGGAGGAGAAATATTTTATTAAATATGTGAATACATTTTCTATGTGTTTGAAGAAAGAAAGGATTCAATATAATTTAATATCTGACGGGAATTTTGTTAAAACAAATATTACATCTTAAAAATAAATGTTTCATAAATCGGTATTGAAAAAAAAATTCCATTAAAACACTATTTTATATTCATTTAAATAAGTACCCACTCATGAAAGCAATTTCACAGAAAAAGTGAAAATGAGGCCGTACACTAATTTTGGCAATCCCTACAAATAAAAAATAAAAGTAAAACACATTCTCCAGGTAAAATTTTTTTTTTATGTCGACACAATATATTCAGACTATCAACTATCATTTTGGTTTAGTTTATGATACGGAGCAAAATCGATGGACCGGATGTTTGCACCCTCACAACCAAAAAGCAAATGACCAAAAGTCGTCGCTGCACAGCTGGATTTGCGCAGATGTTCCGGTTGAAAACTAAAAATTAATTAAATATTAAATTTCCAGTTCGCGAGCCTATGCGAATTTTATTTATCGGTTAATGGGAAGCCCAGAATCAAATACAAGTGTGAATCCCAAATGATCTGCTGCGATCCAAAAAGAAGATATAAAAAGCCGATATAGAAAGCATAGACAGACAGACCCAGACACACACGGACTGAATTGTGACAGACGAGAGTAATTAGTATCTCCCTTGACCAAGTCAAGCGGCTTACTATGCTCGTCGCCTTCACCTCCCTTACCTATCTTTTTCTGTCTCAAAACTACTTACTGACCTAAGGAGCGAATACATCAAACACATTCCTTACTTACAGCACTCCCACATTCCAAAGCATTAATTCTCTTTTCAGCATTTTATTGCCATGAACATTTAAACGTCCATTGGACCTATACTTCAAGTATTACTTTAATTGTAAAAACTTTAATTGATATGTGTATATATAAAATGCTATTTTCCACTTCAATTCCCTTTTCTTGATTTATAAACTTTATGACTTATAGTGGGCTATCTACAACGAGGCCAAATTCCGTTCATCTGCAACAATACACAACTACCGTTCACTAGAACGGACTCCCACTATAAACTGGATGGATAACCCGCTATAAGTTTACCTATCGTGTCCAGAGTAATGTAGCGGGCCGGACAAGATTCACTCGAGGGCCAGATGTGGCCCACGGGCCGGGGGTTGCCGACCGCTGCTCTAGACTATTTGGCTTGAAGCTTGGCTTCGGCTAGCATTAAAGTTTCTTTGTTCTTTTGCTTAGCCAAAATTCTAATATTTACTTTCCGATGTTCTTTTCTTTTACTTTTATAGTGGAAGTTATGCATGGAGCCTTGCTTTGGTAGATTGTCTTGTTTTGATAGATTGTCTTGTTTTGGTAGATTGTCTTGTTTTGGTAGATTGCCTTGTTTTGGTAGATTGCCTTGTTTTGGTAGATTGTCTTGTTTTGGTAGATTGCCTTGTTTTGGTAGATTGTCTTGTTTTGGTAGATTGCCTTGTTTTGGTAGATTGTCTTGTTTTGGTAGATTGCCTTGTTTTGGTAGATTGTCTTGTTTTGGTAGATTGCCTTGTTTTGGTAGATTGTCTCGTTTTGGTAGATTGCTTTGTTTTGGTAGATTGTCTCGTTTTGGTAGATTGCCTTGTTTTGGTAGATTGTCTTGTTTTGATAGATTGTCTTGGTTTGGTAGATTGCCTTGTTTTGGTAGATTGCCTTGTTTTGGTAGATTGTCTTGTTTTGGTAGATTGTCTTGTTTTGGTAGATTGCCTTGTTTTGGTAGATTGCCTTGTTTTGGTAGTTTGTCTTGTTTTGGTAGATTGTCTTGTTTTGGTAGATTGCCTTGTTTTGGTAGTTTGTCTTGTTTTGGTAGATTGTCTTGTTTTGGTAGATTGCCTTGTTTTGGTAGATTGTCTTGTTTTGGTAGATTGTCTTGTTTTGGTAGTTTGTCTTGTTTTGGTAGTTTGTCTTGTTTTGGTAGATTGCCTTGTTTTGGTAGATTGTCTTGTTTTGGTAGTTTGTCTTGTTTTGGTAGTTTGTCTTGTTTTGGTAGTTTGTCTTGTTTTGGTAGATTGTCTCATTTTGGTAGATTGTCTCGTTTTGGTAGTTTGTCTTGTTTTGGTAGATTGTCTTGTTTTGGTAGATTGTCTTGTTTTGGTAGATTGTCTTGGTTTGGTAGATTGCCTTGTTTTGGTAGATTGCCTTGTTTTGGTAGATTGCCCTTTGTTTTGGTAGATTGGTTCTGTTTTGGTAGATTGTCTTGTTTTGGTAGATTGTCTTGGTTTGGTAGATTGCCTTGTTTTAGCAGATTGCCTTGTTTTGGTAGATTGTCTTGTTTTGGTAGATTGTCTTGTTTTTGGTAGATTGTCTTGGTTTGGTAGACTATTTTGTTTTGCAGATTGCCTTGTTTTGGTAGATTGCCTTGTTTTTTGGTAGTTTGTCTTGTTTTGGTAGATTGTCTTGTTTTTGTAGATTGTCTTGTTTTGGTAGTTTGTCTTGTTTGCAGATTGTCTTGTTTTGGTGTTTGTCTTGTTTTGGTAGATTGTCTTGTTTTGGTAGTTTGTCTTGTTTTGGTAGATTGCCTTGTTTTGGTAGATTGTCTTATTTTGGTAGTTTGCCTTGTTTTTTTGGTAGATTGCCTTTGTTTGGTAGTTTGGTCTGATTTGGTAGTTTGCCTTGTTTTGGTAGTTTGTCTGTTGTTTGGTAGTTTGTCTTGTTTGCAGATTATCTGTTTTCGTAGATTGTCTTGTTTTCGTAGATTGTCTTGTTTTTTGGTAGATTGTCTTGTTTTGCAGATTGCCTTGTTTTGGTAGTTGTCTTGTTTGCAGATTATCTTGTTTTCGTAGTTTGTCTTGTTTTGGTAGATTTGTCTGTTTTTGGTAGATTGTCTTGTTTTGGTAGATTGCCTTGTTTTGGTAGTTTGTCTTGTTTTAAGATTGTCTTGTTTTGGTAGATTGTCTTGTTTTGGTAGTTTGTCTTGTTTTGGTAGATTGGTCTATTTCGGTAGTTTGTCTTGTTTTGGTAGATTGTCTTGTTTTGGTAGTTTGTCTTGTTTTGGTAGATTGCCTTGTTTTGGTAGATTGTCTTGTTTTGGTAGTTTGCCTTGTTTTGGTAGATTGCCTTGTTTTGGTAGTTTGTCTTGATTTGGTAGTTTGCCTTGTTTTGGTAGTTTGTCTTGTTTTTGGTAGTTTGTCTTGTTTTGGTAGATTATCTTGTTTTCGTAGATTGTCTTGTTTTCGTAGATTGTCTTGTTTTGGTAGATTGTCTTGTTTTGGTAGATTGCCTTGTTTTGGTAGTTTGTCTTGTTTTGCAGATTATCTTGTTTTCGTAGTTTGTCTTGTTTTTGCATTGTCTTGTTTTGGTAGATTGTCTTGTTTTGGTAGATTGCCTTGTTTTGGTAGATTGCCTTGTTTTGGTAGATTGTCTTGTTTTGCAGTTTGTCTTGTTTTGGTAGATTGCCTTGTTTTGGTAAATTGCCTTGTTTTGGTAGATTGCCTTGTTTTGGTAGTTTGTCTTGTTTGCAGATTATCTTGTTTTGGTAGATTGTCTTGTTTTGGTAGATTGTCTTGTTTTGGTAGATTGCCTTGTTTTGGTAGATTGCCTTGTTTTGGTAGATTGTCTTGTTTTGGTAGATTGTCTTGTTTTGGTAGTTTGTCTTGTTTTGGTAGATTGCCTTGTTTTGGTAAATTGCCTTGTTTTGGTAGATTGCCTTGTTTTGGTAGTTTGTCTTGTTTTGGTAGTTTGTCTTGTTTTGGTAGATTGTCTTGTTTTGGTAGATTGCCTTGTTTTGGTAAATTGCCTTGTTTTGGTAGATTGTCTTGTTTTGGTAGTTTGTCTTGTTTTGGTAGATTGTCTTGTTTTGGTAGATTGTCTTGTTTTGGTAGATTGTCTTGTTTTGGTAGATTGCCTTGTTTTGGTAGATTGTCTTGTTTTGGTAGATTGCCTTGTTTTGGTAGATTGCCTTGTTTTGGTAGATTGTCTTGTTTTGGTAGTTTGTCTTGTTTTGGTAGATTGTCTTGTTTTGGTAGATTGCCTTGTTTTGGTAAATTACCTTGTTTTGGTAGATTGCCTTGTTTTGGTAGTTTGTCTTGTTTTGGTAGTTTGTCTTGTTTTGGTAGATTGTCTTGTTTTGGTAGATTGCCTTGTTTTGGCAAATTGCCTTGTTTTGGTAGATTGTCTTGTTTTGGTAGTTTGTCTTGTTTTGGTAGATTGTCTTGTTTTGGTAGATTGCCTTGTTTTGGTAGATTGCCTTGTTTTGGTAGATTACCTTGTTTTGGTAGATTGTCTTGTTTTGGTAGTTTGTCTTGTTTTGGTAGATTGTCTTGTTTTGGTAGATTGCCTTGTTTTGGTAAATTGCCTTGTTTTGGTAGATTGCCCTGTTTTGGTAGTTTGTCTTGTTTTGGTAGTTTGTCTTGTTTTGGTAGATTGCCTTGTTTTGGTAAATTGCCTTGTTTTGGTAGATTGTCTTGTTTTGGTAGTTTGTCTTGTTTTGGTAGATTGTCTTGTTTTGGTAGATTGTCTTGTTTTGGTAGTTTGTCTTGTTTTGGTAGATTGTCTTGTTTTGGTAGATTGTCATGTTTTGGTAGATTGTCTTGTTTTGGTAGATTGTCTTGTTTTGGTAGATTGTCTTGTTTTGGTAGTTTGTCTTGTTTTGGTAGATTGTCTTGTTTTGATAGATTGTCTTGTTTTGGTAGATTGCCTTGTTTTGGTAGATTGTCTTGTTTTGGTAGATTGTCTTGTTTTGGTAGATTGTCTTGTTTTGGTAGATTGTCTTGTTTTGGTAGTTTGTCTTGTTTTGGTAGTTTGTCTTGTTTTGGTAGATTGTCTTGTTTTGGTAGATTGTCTTGTTTTGGTAGATTGTCTTGTTTTGGTAGATTGTCATGTTTTGGTAGATTGTCTTGTTTTGGTAGATTGTCTTGTTTTGGTAAATTTCTACAACCAATAACTATTCTCTGGACAAGCGAACTTCCGTTTTGCAGCACTTGTTCAGTTTTTTTCTTCCTTTGTTTTATAAAAGGATGGCCTTCTCAGTAGTTGAGAAAGAAGAGAAGGAGAGATAGACAGAGCCGTGCTTAGAGCCTCCTCAGACCCCACAATTGTGGAGGGCCGCAATTTCCCTAGGGGCCGCGAGGCCCCGGGAAGCCAGAAGGCTCCTTGGCCCCGCATATCTATTGTAATGAAAAAAAAAATTAACAAAAGAATTATTAGGATCAACTGGAAAATTATTATTATACTTGTATGTTGAAATAGACATCTATCAACCCATCTCGCTCTCTCTCTCTCTCTCTTTTTAATATAATGTATATATATATATATATATATAAACTTTGATAGAAGCCTTCCAGCCCCGAAGAGGCCGCAAATCATTTGTAACTAAAAAAATGAACTTGCGAGAGAAATAGATTATAAATATCTGTTTGAACATACATACAAGAACATAGCATGTATATTCGAACTTCCAGATTTTTTGAAAATTCCTTGTAAAAACTTGTAGAAGATTGAGACCCAAAACGCATTGAAATGGCTATAAAAATAGTTAGGAAATCATCAAAAGTTGTGAAAACGTTCGTAATGTATAGCTTCAAAACGCCAATTCTTACGTTTTTTTTGGTTTTTTTTTTGTGACCACGGAATATCTGCATTCGGAGAGTATGTTATTTTGTTCAAAGTAACATTCGAGGCGGGGGGGGCAAGTTGCATTCTGTGGGTAGAGGGGCCGCAAGGCGCATTCTGCGGGTGTGGAGCCGCGATGTTGCTAGGTACAGCACTGGAGATAGATAGATAGATAGATAGATAGATAGATAGATAGATAGATAGATAGATAGATAGAATAGACTTAGATAGATAGATAGATAGATAGATAGATAGATAGATAGATAGATAGATAGAATAGACTTAGATAGATAGATAGATAGATAGATAGATAGATAGTGAATAGACTTAGATAGATAGATAGATAGATAGATAGATAGATAGATAGATAGATAGAATAGACTTAGATAGATAGATAGATAGATAGATAGATAGATAGATAGATAGATAGATAGTGAATAGACTTAGATAGATAGATAGATAGATAGATAGATAGATAGATTGATAGATAGATAGATAGATAGATAGATAGATAGATAGATAGATAGATAGGAAGGAGGGAAGGAGGGAGTTAAAGATAGCAAATGCCTTATTTTTATTACTTTCATATTTTATTTTTACATTTGGGCACACCATACATTTACAACAGACGATAATATAGGCAACAATCAAATTGACAAACTACAAAAATATCCCACTGTCAATCTTCTTATTCTGCTTCTTATTTATGTGCCATATCCTTTCAGGACGTAGGTGATCATGGACTTCCACTTCCCTCTTTATCCGTTGTCACTCTTTAAATTTTTCTTTTTGATCTCTCTCTCTCAAACCCCACTCTACCATCCACTTGCTCAAGCCCATTAAGCATGTCTCACGCTGCTTTCCATTGTTTTTCTTTTCCTGAAGATGTCCTTTGAGTATTAGATTCTCCAAGCCCTCCTTCCTCGTTACGTGTCCCAGAACCTAAGCTGTCTTTTCCTGTTAAGTATAAGTTTATTTTTCGTTTGCATCCTCTCCAAAACCTCATCGTTGCTCACATATTCGGTCTAAGGTATCCTCAGCATCCTTCTGTAGAACCACATTTCTATTGCTTCGAGTATCTTCTTCATCTTTGATGAGATTATCCAGCATTCGCTGCTATATAGAAGGACAGATATCACGTAATAATCCAGTATTCTTTTCTTTGTTTTCAACGAAATTTTCCTGTTTCTTAATACTCTGCTTAGCTTTTGAAATGTATATCTTTGGCCATGATAATGCGCCTTCGGATCTCAGTGTCGCACTTTCCATCCTCTGACAGAATACTTCCCAGGTATTTAAATTTCTGCACCTGATTTGATTTGAGTATCCCCAACCTGTAGTTGGTATTTTGGGTCTTCTTTTTGTTGATGACCATGCATTCGACTTTCTTCTCACTTTCCCTTTGCTCTCTTCTATATGAGGTCCTGTATTTTCCTTTTCGTGTCTGCTATCAGCACTGTGTCATTTGTGTATCTTATATTGTTCAGATAGTGGGCACCAATGACCCTTTGGTGGAGATTAGGCACGTGGGTCACATGACATCCGCTTAGTGACGTCACTCTATATAGTGACGAAAGTGGCAGTCAGATTCTGTTCGTTTTACAGTAGCGATACCAAAAGGTTGCTTTCTTTTGTATGCTCACTACCTCATGGTCCGAGCAGAAACTAAATGTGCCTCGCCAGCATCTTACAAGTTCATAGTATCGTTTACCCTTGGGAATATATCTTTCCTAGGTATAGAAAGAAACTCTAATTAGCTGTCCTCAATTTGGGAAAACCCAAGACTTGCTGTTTCCCCTTTGTGGAATATGTCCTCGCCTGGGACATAGATGAATCCAACCCATTTCCATCTGGAGTCCTAAACATGGCTTCTCCAGACACAGGAGTATCTCCATATTATATGTAAGAGCTTTTCTTTTTATTTCTCCTTATACACTTCTTTGCTGTGTAGATATATGTTATTCTCCGCATGGGACATGTGTATATATGTATACATAGTTTTTTGTATGTCTTAGGAGTATACAAGTCTCTCTGAGAACAAAGTATGTTTGTCATTCTTTTTTCCTTTCAACCATTCTGTTCCGTCCGTGAATTACGGTATTATTATATCACGTATATAATAATGCTCATAACGGGGGAAAAACAAACGATAGCTTTCGACCATAGCTCTACCCATTATGCTATAAAGTATAAACTAATAGAATACCACCATAAAATATCCATTCCAAACGTAATGAATTTAAATCATCATTCTTTTGTCAAACAATTCGGCTGTGAATCGTAAAATAAAATTTTAAAAAAAAATTGATAAGACTAACAGTAAGATATTTATGAATAGAAATGCTTTTAATTTAATTGTTTTTATGAGTAAAATATTACGGACAATATTTCTTTAGTCTTAATTTTTTTTAAATATTAAGTTATAAACTTTTAAAAATTTGTATTAATTTGCAACGGTCAAGAGATATTGTTATTAAATTAAAATAAAAACTATGAATGGAAATGCTTACTACAATTAAAGCAAACCCAGATATTTTTAAAGAATTTTTATTTATTTTTATTTTTTTGCGTGTGTGTCTATGAACGTGCCGTGTTTTGTAAATACAGAAACCCATTCACGACATTATTAGAAAATAAGACCGGAAACTATAGTAAGGATGTGCGTCGTGGTACAGTGGATATCGGCTCGGAACAGGGAGCCGAGTTCGAATTCCAGTTGAATCCATTGTATTTCACTTATGCGCAAATACCATTGGGAAAGGTATTAATCCGTCTCTTTCTTCCAGTTATGGGTTAAATAGTAGGACAGATTGGATTCTATAGCCTTGGTCGGCAACCAGTCTACCGCAGAAAGTAATAGCAACCTACTGCGGGACATTTCTTCTGCTCAGTCAGTCATGTCTCTTTCGAGACATGATCGCCGAAGTGTGTAGGAATGAACCAAAATGACCTCAGGTCAGATACTACTTTACTACCATGCAGAGAATACATTGTTTCTTTTACCCTCTCTGTCTCTAAATAACTCCCAAGAACTAAGATACCCAAATCTATTCCCTTTTCTTTCTCTGCTACTATTTCTCTTTCCCCTACTCTCTCTATCTCCCTGACCCATGCTTGACCTAAAGGATTGGCCAGTCCCTCTCTAGCTTCTAAGCAGACAACATGTGTTCTCTTGCTAGCCGACACTTAACACGAAAGTATGTAAAAATAAGAAAATAAAATATTCCTCTCAACGCTAATATTTGTATCCACTTCTTTGTCAATTATACCCACAAGGATACCAAATATTACATGTGTATCACGTATGGCACTTAACTGACTGAACTATAGTAAATTTAAAATTTATTGGTAATATTCTATTCTAACATTTCCTAAAAAAAAACGTTTTCGTAAGTAAAATACTATGACCTGAAATTCAACAAAATGTTCGAATGGTAAAATATTTTAAAAAATCTTTTAAAAATTAATGGATCGTTAAAAAATATCTAAAAAGGTGGGGTTTACGTTGTATTCTTTACTACAATTATTTCCTCCTTACATAAATCTTTGTAAACACCAGGTTAAAAGATGTGTCAACACTTCATCATTTTACTTAATAAAATAGCGGAAATTTGGATATCGCACTGACGTAAGAAAAAAAAAAGACTTTCTGCAACAATTTCGAACGTGTTAGAAATTATTTAAAAAAAATTTAAAATATTTAAAAAAATGCTTTGTTCTGTCCTCTTAATGGTAATATAAATTTTTTGCCGCTAGAACTTTGTTTTCATTTAGTTTGGGACCTTTTCCCTTCTTACTATGCTGTTTTTTAAGCGATTTTGTGGAGGTACCATACGTAATTGTCATACGCAATGGAATGCACTTTTTTTTGGCCGTGAAAGACACATTAATTTGGAAATTCTTGCACAAATCAAATAATGGTTGGATTTTTATGAAAACTTCAGGACTTATTTATAATTGAATGAAATCAATTTTGATTACATTATTTTTAGAAAATATTGGTAAAAATATTTTTTTAAGTATGTTACCCCCCCCCCCCCCACCACCACCAATTAAATTCCAGAAATGTGTTACAATTCGACTATAGGCCACTCTAAAACTAACAGCCATTTTCGTGTTAAAAAATAAAAATGCTTTAGTTTTCGCTGATAAAAACTAAGTTTGTTTCGAAACAGATTAAACTTTAAATAGATTATGATTTGAAATCTTTCTCAAATAAAGTTTCAGGAAATATATTTTATTTTTGAAAGATTTTTAATAACGATAATTATATTGTGTTGGCAGATTTGTCAATATGGTCGATTTTAGTAATTTTACAGATAATAAAAAATAAAAATAAAATAATTCCAGTCAATTTAGAAGATTCTTTTTGAAAAATAAATTATTAAAAATACTAAGTATTTTTGCTTAAATATTAAATTTAAGCTAAGGGAAATTAATTAATACTAAAATTAATAAAAGCTTCAAGAAAAAAATATCATTTTAAAAATACATTTTTAACATGAGATATTTTTTTAAAACTCAAAGAGAAGAGAAAATAAAGAATATGTTGTTCTATATACTTGTTCTCGTTATTTTCACTTTTGTTTTGGATACTAATTTTACGTTCTTCTAATCACACACATTATCCCCATTCTTCTGGGACAGAAGCGGGGATTTTTAAAGTGACGTAAATTCTTTTCCGGCATTAAGAAGGCCATATAACTTATCATCGTTACGTTACAAACGTAACGATTGCAAATGTATGACGTCAAATAGTACCTCCTTCACGAACTTTTTTCTTCGTTTGTTTAGTTTCAATGTATCATTAATCTTCATTCTCAACCTACCCACGAAGGTTTTTACCAATCCCCGGAGCGAAGCATAACATCCGACTTCTGTCGTAGGGCGGAAAAGGAACCAAAACATGCTTTTTTAACAAGAAGAAGAAAGGAAGTGTTTCATTATAAAAAGGGGCACCGGTTATAGAGGTTGGATTGCTGTCTTATCATTTTCGCTTCCCGAAAAAAAAAAATTCTCTACTCCCGATTATTTATTTATTTATCTATTTATTAAATAAATAGATATGTTTTATCTGTATTGATATTCAAACAAGAACTCTCTTAAGCTGGCTGAAAAAACAACGGGGAAAATTCATTCAAAACTACCGAGAAAAAGATAGACTTTGAGTTGACAGTACACTAGAATGAATTCTGACTTCATAAAAAAAAAAACTGTTTTTAATTGATTAACAATAACATTTTTTCAGAATCTGAATTTATGAACTTATGTGGGGATACAAACAAACAAATTAATGAACACTTGAATATTTTTATATTTCAATTAACGCTAAATTTATCGCTATAAAAGGAGAGAGAAAGATTGCACTATTTAATTAATAATAATAATAAAAAAAAAGTTGGTCATCAAAGTTCAACTTCTTCATCTAAACTTTGTTTTACTTTGCTTATCAGTTCAAACTTTCGCAATCAGTATATCAATTAATTTATTGATTCCCTATTTCTTTTTGACTTTTTATGTAACAAGTGGAAGAAAGTTGATCTTTTTTTTCTTCATTTGAATTGACATTACTTTTCTTAGGTTCACCTTCACTTTTTTCACCTTTCGCTTCCAATCCTCCCCACATCAGTTTTATTGCCAAAAAAACATTCACATTCAGAAGAAAAAAGGTTGTGGACATACAACATATTTCTTAATTTTCATTTGTGAAAACTTTTATTACTATTTTGGATTTAGAAGAAGCCTAAAGGAAACTTAATAATGTCCATGATGACTGTGTTAGTTCCTCGCTTCGCCACAATTTCGTTGAGGTCCACATGTCGAGTTCTCCATTATATACGACCGTCCAAGGCCGGGTATAAATATCAAACATCCCATACCAGGAATTTCCTTGCTACACAACCCAAACTAAAAAAAGACAAGTAAGTATTACCTTCTTTAAAAAATGCTTTTATTTAATTTCATTTGATGTTTAAAACTACATTTATTATAAAACATGTTTTTACGTAACAACATTTACTTGCTTTTTCAAACAGCCACAAAAACTAAACGAAAAAAAAAACAAAAACGAAAAATACTTAACGGTACCAAAAAAAGGGATAGGTTTTTCTTAAGAATTCTTTTTTTGTGATATACCGAAGGGTGAAAATAATTTATTTTTTTCTTAACAAATAAAATATGAAATTTGTCTATGCAAGCCAATCACTGTCAGTTCATTTAATTTTTATTCTTTTTTATAAGGAAATATTGAGTCATTCAATTAATCTCGCTGAATTTGTTGAAAAAAAATCATTTAAAAATTAAGCATTTTTTTCATTTTTAAAATATTTTTATTATTGTTTTAGTCATAAGTTGTATAAAAAAACTTAGTCAAAACAAAATCATTAAATCTTTACTTTTATTGTCGTTTGGCTCAGTAAATTTATTTGAATAAATAAAAGTTTGGTGTTTTAATTTTTTTTTTAATCTTAGAGATTAAAAGATATCTTGGTAAAATAAAATTCTCCTTTCATTAATTTTTTTTTCCTCCCTAAAAAATCATTTTCACTTTCTGTTAAAAAATTTATTAAAACTAAAAAAATTACATTCTTTTTGTAATTTAAACAATTTTTTTCAAACGAAAGCCAGTTTTACAAGAAAGAAAAATCTTTTTTATTCAATTTTAATTTTTAAAAATTTCTTCTTTATACACTACAAAAGCTTTCGATAAGTCGCTTAAAATTTAAAAAGTAGTTACTTAGTTTGTGATGTGTGTGTAATACACATTTAAAATTTTCAAAAAACCTAAATTAAAAATCTTTTTGTTTTTTTTAACTAAAATAAAAAATTTAGTCTTAAAGGGGAAAAATAAATTTTTCAGTTTTTTTTTCCTTGTTAAAAAAAAGTCCGAATTTTTCTGTTACACTAAATCACCAGAGGTTTGTAAAAACAAATTTAATTTTTTTTTTTTTATTATAAATTAAAACGAAATCACATTTTTATTGAATGTGAAATTCTGATTGGTGTCAGTGATAAGCCAGCACCGCAAAACGGTGACTATGAAACTATATATCCTATTTAAAAATGCCCTCTTCTTTTGCTTATCATGTCCTTTTCTATTCATAATTGATTTGAGAAATTCCCGCACAAGACTACTGTTACTTTCAACCTAGTCCTATATCTGGGGAAGAGGGCTGACAGTGAAACCATTAAAAATATTAATTTTGTTAGGAAACTATTTTGCCGCCGCCTGCTCCTCTTCCTCCCTAGTACACTTTTTCTTTCTTTCGTTTTTTTTTTTTTTACACTTACAAATACTTTAACTTACTGTTAAATAAAATGATTGTAGTCACAAAAACCCTCCTTTTTGAACTTCCATACAGAAAGTAATGTAATTGCTATTTACAATGAAAAAATATTAATTAAAATTACTTTTAATATTCACACTTGAAAATGACTTTATATTTTTTTAAATTCTTCAAACAAAAAAAATCATATCTTTTAAAAAGGAAACAAAAACTCCTTCTAATAAATAGAACAGGATAAATCACACTGAAAAATTACAAGTAAATTTTTTAAAGAAATTATTCAAATTTGAAAGAAAATAACTTTCATTTAAATTATGCAAATGTCAACAAAAAAAAAAAAAATTAATTTTTTCAATTTTGCTGAATTATTTTTGGTAAAGTTCATAACAAATTTTCTGTTGAGGTAGGGAGAAGGTTGAATGTTTATTAAATTGGCCTTTGTGTGAAACATAACCAAACTCCCTTAAGGGTTATTCGTAATCATCAGACGATTGGAGGTTGAAAGAATAAAAGTACTTTGTATGCTAAAGTAGAATTTTATTAATAGTGTAGTGGTCTGGACAAATTGGGTTCCGATATGTAGTAGACTGACCGTCGGGGTAGTAATTTCAACAGCGAAAAGAAGGTTGGTTGTCCAAACCACCACATTTATAAATAAAATAACTCCAAGCACAATGTAATGAATATAACAAAATTGTATTAAGTAAGGTTACAGAACTGAATAATTCATGAATGTAAGATGTTGTGAAAAGAGTTCTCTTTTTTAATCATATCACCCCGAGCAAGACAGTAATGCCACTGATGTGCAGGGGGCTACATCAGAGTGAAAAGATTGGAAAAGAGAAAACCAGAAACCACATGCTAAACAGGGAACAAGGGATGAGCCTCTCTTAGAAATTAAAGATATTGTCTCAATAATATTCATGTTAGAAGAGTTCCTGAAAAGGAACTAATATGTTTGTACTGAATAGTAGTGACTATAATTATACATGTATTGAAATATATTTATAAGATAGAAACATTTTTATGTGGCTAATTGCTGAATGCAATTAGCACAGTATGTGAGTTGGAAGAGACGAACGATATTCGGACTTACGCTCTGAAAAACAGCCTCCAACCGGCTAAACACATGTGGAAATCAGTTTATATATTTCTTAATAAACGCGGGGAAAAAAGACAGTTTTACATATGGTCCTTACGTAAGAATGTGGGCATATGTGTATGAAAGTGTGTGCATGGCGATATGTATGTATGTAGGTATGTACGTGCATGGAGAAGTGATTCTACAATAGAACAGAATAACATCAATTTGTAGGGGTTAAATGTTCCAAAAGAAATAAGATTCTAGTTGTCGGTAGCAGAATGTGTTTATGCAGAATTAATAGGGTACTAATAAAGTCCATGTTCCTTTCCTTTTTTATGGCCGGCAAGAAAGTATACAGGAAGGTAAAGCAATAAAGGAAAACTGTACTTATCGAATGTTAGTTCATAAAAGTCAGTTGAAGTGTCTTGTTGTTGCCATTGTTGTCTTCTTTGTTGATAGCGAGAATGGTGAAAACTAACAGAATGAATGTGTTGGGACGTTATGTCTTGGTCTGTGGCTTGAAGTTTTTGCCACATCTTGGCAGTCTAATTTCGCATACATCTGATTCAACTTTCTTTTTATAGCTAAAGACTTTTGCACATCGGATTGTTAACTTCTCTCAGTTTTGCAAATTGCTTCCTTTTATTGGTTAGAAAATTAACATCGGATCATGAAATTTGGCTTTGTCTTTTTCTTTCACTATGGGGTCAATCCTTTTTCTGTTGGTCAAAAATTAGATTTCACACAAGATTGTGAAAGTTTTAAAAAGTGAAGAGAAGAGTTACTTTTAATTTCTTATTCACCACACTATATGTTCACACTTGATATTGCATGATTGTTACTGAATACCATCTTTAAGGATTTTTTTTCATCTAGCCAGAAAAATATTTTGTACCATCACCCATGAAATTAAAAAGTACCGAAAATTATATTAAAATTGCCTACCACCCTGATGTCAGTTTTGTAATAAAATATCAAGTCAGCATATGATTCATTAATGAACGAGTATTGCAAATTTTAAATTTGATACAACCTAATATTGAAGAAAAATTTCTAAGAAAAAAAAAGTAATTCTCATCCAACAACACCTTCACCATGCGTCCCACACATACATCACTTGTCTGGTTTTGTTTGCATGGCAATGACATGCTAGTTGGTGGTTAGTAAATCTATTAAACAACTTTCATTCTCCAAGAGTGGTTTTATTTTCATAAAAATAAATTAAAAAATTTTAAAAATATGTATGTAAAGATATGAAACAAAGAAATTTTATTCATCTTCAAATCCCCAAAACTTGTCACTGCTGGATTCATGTAATATAAAATCTCAACTGTCATCTGCAAAGTCATCACTAGTGCCAGTCATGTACAATAAATGATCCTCACTTACCATCCATGTCATGGTGGTAACTGTTTCATTCATTGTGGAAGATGCACATGTATTTTTGAGGGTATTTTTTATGAAAATAAATGCAGCAATTCCCTGATTTTTGGGTCAATTATTAAAAATGCCTTTCATACCATATGCCTCCGACGAATACTGAGAATATTTTAGTGAGAGAAGATCTCCAATGAAGACCTGTTGAAGAAATGCAAGCAAGAGAACATGGGTGCCATCATTACAAGAAGGCGGTGGAGATGGATTGGGCATGTGCTCCGGAAAGATCCAGTCAATCACAAGAACAGCACTGCACTGGACCCCAGATGGCAGAAGATAGAGGGGAAGACCAAGAACAATATGGAGAATAAGATGAAAGCCATGCAGCACTCTTGGGGGTTCATTGAATAGTCTGCATCACCTACCTTCATGGTCAAGGTTAGTACATGAACAGCAAAGATGGTGCAGTCTGAGGAAGGTCTACCTTCCAACTAAGGTCATTACAGGCTGAGAATGAAGGCAAAGTAAGGCAGTGATGCCACTAAGATACAAGAAGGGGTTGTTGAGTATTAAAGACTGTTAAAAATGTAAGAAAAATATACTATTAAGAAGAGAGAACAAAAAAGAAAAGATCTTAAGGCAGAAAATAATGACGGACATTGCATTTAAGGGTTACTGAGTGTGAAAGAATGAGAAAAAGAAAAACATTAAGGAGAGAGAACAGTAAAAGAGGAATTAAGACAAGAAAATGATTGACATTGTATTTTCTGAAGATAAAAAAGTTAACTGGGAAGTGAGAAGTGCAATAAAAGAAACTGTTAGCATTACAACTTATGGTTGCATCTTCCCATTTAGACTGTAAAATGAGGAGACCTTGCTGCCAAACTGTATTTTATCAAGAATCTCTAACTATATAGCAGGATCAGCACACCATTAGTGGTGACAATATTCAAAGCAAGGAAGAATAAGACTTTTAAATATGTAGAATAGATTCTGGCAAGAAAGATTGTCTAGCATTATGACCCCGTGAACCAACTTTTGATTCTTGCATTCAATAAAATAATGTATGTGTACTTGTCCCTTTTTTAAAACTTGACAATGGGTGTAGCAGCCATTTTATTTTTGTTGCTCAGGGATGGGGGAGATTGACTTAACTGTCTTGTACATTTACTAACTCTTTGCAACTCTTGTGTATCAAAAACACTTGCTAGCCTGATTAAATTATTTCCTTAGATTCCTCCCACAAACCCCTGTTAACTGCTTATTATTTTTCAAATAATTTTCTTCAAGGCATGATTATTTTAATTTTAGTTCAAAATTCCTGGTTGAACATTTATCCAAAAGCATCATTATTTATTTATAAATTGAAAAACTCCCATTAATATTCTAGTCATAAATACATTTCTGTTAAGACAGGATCAGCCTAAGGCTATAAAACCCAGTCTGTCCTGTTATTTTACCCATAGCTAAAGGAAGTGACAGATTAATACCATTCTCAAGAGTATTTGTGCGCAAATGAAAGCAACAAATTCATCTAGAATTCAAACTTGGCTCTCGGATTTCTCATTCCAAACCGATAACCACTGTACCACATTGCACATCCAATACTTGATATAATGGGGTGAATTGGAATGCTTGCTTTGTGAGTTTTTGGTAAACCATAAAACTTGGAAATGGGAGGGTGATATTCTATTAGTGTATACAATGATTTTTCATTATTAATTTTCTAATTTCTGTATTAATTTTTTGTGCTCATCTATTTTCTCATATGTATTGGTTTTGTTGAGTTGTAAATTAATTTTATCATTGTATACATTTCTATTTTTTGTGAAGTCACGTATACTAGAAATGATGCCTTTGAAGGATACTGTCAGACATTTTTTCTTTTCTCCCCTCATGCTTATATATATATTTATATATATTGTTGTTGTTGTTACAATATCATGTGATGCTGGCAGTGACACTTTATTCATGTATGATACTATTCATGATAACAATCCCGTCTCCTTTGTCTGGAGTGGTGATGTGAATTTTATTTTTTTTACTAGGTTTCCTAGTGCCTTTAACTGTTTCTGGTAAAATTCTTTCATTGTTTGTTTCTAGAGTGGCAGTAATTATTCCTTGAATGAAGCCTTTGTTTAGTGACGCTGATAGGTTTTTAATGTAGTTAATCTTTGGGGTTTACAAATGCTGATTTGTGTGGGTCTGCCTAAAATTTCCTAATAAATTTTAGTGTTAAACTGCAGGGCTTTAGACTAATTTTCTTTTTTTTACTGTCATCCCACAAAACAATTTTAATTGTTCTAAATCACTTAAATTGACAATTAAAAAAATTTTTTTTTAATTGACAGAATTTTTTTTTTTTTTAATTAAAAACAAATTTAAAATGCAAATAGTATTTTTATTTAATCATAATTCAGTTAAGAAATTTGTCTATATTTCTGAGATGAGGTAGTATTTACATTATTCAGACTTGTTATCATCTTTGTTGCCATTTGTATGACGTTTTGGCCGTTGTACACTTCGGCCTTCTTCAGGTGCTAGGAATTTTGAACTGAATCCTTTATTATAATCACTGGGGTATATCATCTCCATTCCTTGCCTAGAGCATCCTCTGGTAGTCAGGAGTTATCTCTCTCTGAGCCTCTAAGTTACTTGTTCACCATTGCTGTAGCCTTGAACTCACAACTCTTTGGGTTAAGTCACAGGAACTAAACATCATCTATATCCACTGGGCCATGTGTCCTTTGTGAGTTCAATACCAGGCTACAGCAGTAGTGTACAAGTAACTCACAGGGTTAAAGGGAGATAACTCATGACTACCAGAATAGGCTCTAGGCAAGGAATGGAGATGATATACCCCAGTGATAGTAATAAAAGTTTCAGTTCAAAATTCCTAGCACCTGAATTAGGCCGAAGCGTACAACGGCCAAAACGTCGTACAAATGGCAACAAAGATGAAGACAAGAGTCTGAATAATGTAAATACTGTCAGTTAAGAAATTATATTTTTGGGAAATTATGACAAAATCTTTTTAATTGAAGTTTTGTTTTTTTCCAAGTTTAATAAATTGCATGTGTTGATTTTGGTTTCTAATAAAGAGAATTGGATTAGGTGAACTTTCCTTTAAAAAAAAATGAATCTCTCTTGAATCAGATTATAAATAAAGGACTAATTAATCATTGATGTTTATAAATGATTTAAATGACCAAAATTCAAAGAAAAATGTACTTTCACTGCCAACATAAATGGCATCAAAATAAATTATCAAAAAAAAATAGTGGTGCCTATACCTTCCGTGAAAAAAAAAAAACATTGAACAAATTCAAATAAAAAACAAAATGGTGACTGTATCACCAAAATAAACTATTAAGAGTTGGTGATTATAACGCAAGAACAAAACCTCCCCTTGACAGTCTGTAAACTGCACTAAAATTTTTTTTTTTCTTCTGGAATCAATGAAATCAAATGTGATAAAATTAACTCAATCACTATGAAATATTTAGCACACAAATGGAACAGCAGAACGTATGTTGTGGAAGCTCAAAGGATGTGGCTATATTTGTGGTGTATAATGAGCAGATTAATGTAAATAAACTCCATAACACTTACAGGGTGCAAAGACTAAACTGTCATCTAAATTACACAAAAATGAAGATAACACTGACATCACATTTTAACATGTCAGTCAGTCAGTTAAGTGCCATACGTGATACACGCTTGGGCGATCATGTCTTGAAAGAGACATGACTGATTGGGCAGAAGATTATCCCACGGTAGGTTATTATTTATAAATTGAAAAACTCCCATTAATATTCTAGTCATAAATACATTGCTGTTAAGACAGGATCAGCCTAAGGCTATAAAACCCAGTCTGTCCTGTTATTTTACCCATAGCTAAAGGAAGTGACAGATTAATACCATTCTCAAGAGTATTTGTGCGCAAATGAAAGCAACAAATTCATCTAGAATTCAAACTTAGCTCTCCGATTTCTCATTCCAAACCGATAACCACTGTACTGCATTGCTTTCTGCAGTAGACTGGTTGCCGACCAAGGCTATAGAACTCAATCTGTCCTGTTATTTAACTCATAACTGGAAGGAATAGAGGGATTAGTACCTTTCCCAAGGGTATTTGCGCATAAGTGAATGCAATGAATTCAGCTGGAATTCGAACTTGGCTCCCCAATTTCTCGTTCTGAGCCAATATCCAATGCACCACAACGCACACCAAAACGAGACAAAAATATCTTGAAATACTAAAGAGTAAATTCATTCAACCATGGCCTCCAGACAACTTCGGAATCTTCTATATCTCTTCTGGATGGTCTCCTCATTTAAGTTGGTGAATGTTGCCATAATTCTTGCCTTCAGTTCATCTTTGGTGCTATAAGAAGTTTTGTTGGTCTCTCTCTCTCTCTCTCGAGCCTTACACATTGCAGTCTGGGGAGTTAGATGGCCATATCTAAAGAGGTGATGTGGTCACAGAAATCATATTGACAGCCGTGACTTGATTCTCCTGCTTGTGTGACATGATGCAGAGTCCTGTTGCCAGACATAGGGTCTTCCACCAGCCACTATGTAGGCCTCGGTGCAGAGTCTGAGGACCTGTGGAAAGATGAATTTGGGGGCATAACAAAAGTGCTAATATATTGCCCACAGATCACAGTAAAATAAAAATAGGCATATACTATACTAAACTTAATACAACCAATTTAATCATGTGCAATAGCTCCTCCTCTGCCACCTAGTGTTTTGCAAAAAACCAACGTTGTATATCAATTTAAATGTTCTTTGGAAAATTGTGTATCTAATATAAACTTATTTATAAATGGAACTTTGTGTGTGTCCGTTACCTATAGACTCCGAAATGGCTGAACCAGTTTTCTTGAAAATTTACACAGTTGTACTATAAGTGTCTGCGGGTGTTCTTAGCTAGGTTTTGTGTCGAGGTACTTCCGATAAATATCAAATCGATAATCAAAAAAATCGGGTTTTAGAAGGAGTGGTCCGATTTTAATCAAATTTGATACACTCATAGACAAAGACGTAAGAAATGATATTCAGAAGTTTCAAGGTTGCAGTTCTTATAAAAGTGCGAAAAATCGATTTTTATATATATATATATATATATATATAAGGCAAGATGTTTGTGTGTGTCTGTTTATCTGTCTGTATGTCATTTATACAAATCCACAATTTTTATCCAATTCTCACCAAATTTCACACAAATATTCTTTAGGACCATGGATTTGTTATATAGCTTTCATTACACCCAAGCAACGCCGGGCTATACTGCTAGTCTGACAAAAAAGAAAATATCACATGAAAACAACACTTTCTAGAAGGCTTACATTACATCTGTACAATTTCTCATCGATTACACAACATTTAAATGAACCTTCCTGTCCACATTCACGATTTAGGGAAATATTAATTGATGATGCATATTCCTCTGTGAAAATAAGAAACAAACTTTCAAATTTTTGAAACCATCTTTATGAAAAACTTAAAACTGACACTAAACAAAATTATGAGTAGTGTAACAATGTTCTAAAATGGCTATAACAGCAGGTATTTATAATATTTAAGTTGTAATTTAAGAGAAAAAAAAACAATTGTTTAAAACACGTATATTGCAATTTTTTTATATTAAAACTAAGTTATCTCCTCTCCACCTTACAATTTCAAATTGGCGTTGTCTGGTCCTAGATATATACTTGAAGTTAAATAATAAAAATTTTTCATAATGTACAACTCTTTATAGCAGGCACTACACATTAAGTATGTCTTAAAAATAAGTCTCTGAAGATGATCTTGGATGAGATTCAAATAACCTGGGACAATAAAACTTATGAAAATGCATATAGTGCCTTTCTTGGTATTTTTATTCATCGTACTAAGAAACTACAAAATAAAAATAGACGCAATCTGACTGAATTTATATATGAGTGTGCTGATGACATTTACAGATTGGAATTTCCTTAACTGCTGGGATGGGAAAGAAACAATCTATATTTAACAGAAGTCATTTAGTGGAACATTTTAATTTCTTTTCAAAATAACTTGCTGACCCAAACTTATAGAGTTTGGGAAGATAAAAGTCAGAATTGTCTAATTAATGTCTTTTTTTGGCCAATAACTTGCCACTCAAGAATTTCCTGCTGTAAAAAAGAAAATGTACGCAGAATACCCTTTCTGTCTCTCGTGTATTGAGGTTACTTGAATTTTTTTTCCTTTGCAAAATCTAAAGTAGCTTTAAAAGGAATAAATTGACAGCTGTGAACACAAATTATTCAAATAGACATTTTATAAAAAATATAAGTAGGAGTAAAAACAAAAAGTATTTTTAATCATACAAATCATTTTGCCACTCAATTTAATCTTTCATTGGTTTTAAAAAATAAAAATCAAATTTATTTTATAATTTTATTTAAGAACATAGGAAAAAAAAATTCAATAACCTATGTCAAATGTCTGTGTTCAAGAGTTACTGTTAAAATGTTTATGTTGAATAAAGTATGATGTGAGTGAAAGGAGGTTGTAGGAAGTGAATATAAATGTGGATAGATAACGATTGACTCTTGACTTGAAAAGGCTAAGATTGTAGTGTTCTATGGAATTGGCATGGCATGTTCTAGAAACTCTATGGAATTGGCATGGTATGTTCTCAGAAACTGAGAGACTCCAATCAAAGAATAGGATTCAAGGAGGCAGGTGATGATGATTGACATCGCATTTAAATTTTTTTACTGAAATTGAGAGGTGTGTTTAAGGTCTTAACTGGTAGGACAAAATAATGCTCTCATCTGAACCTTTTCTACAGAAAAGGTGACAATGAGAGGTTTTCGAAGTTGTATGTGGGAAAGAGAATGGAGAATAGGTATTCCTCTTCAATACTGCATAATCAATTTTGAAATCTATCAAAGCTGAAATATAAGGATGGGTTCATGCCTTTTCCTCAAGGGCATTAGCATGAAGTGACCCTAACAGACTGGTGAGGAATTTATGCTTGGCTCTCTGATTTCAATTTATACACTAATTTTTCTTTTAATCATTTCGTTCCAAGCAAGGTGATGAAAGCCATTAAGATGTAAGAGGCTTACTGAGCATGAAAGTAACTGAGAGTCCAATCAAAGAACAGGATTCAAGTAGACAGAAGATGATTGACATTGCATTTAAATTTTTGAAGATTGTAGTGCTGAAATCAAAAGGTGTGTCGGGATAGCAAAGGATGCCTTCCAAAACCTAAGCGGATTATTAAGAGATGGAAAAAAATTTGTTAGAAACAAAGAAAAGAGTACTGAACTGTTTCGTGAAATCAGTCCTCCTCTTGAGCAGTGAATGCTGGAAATCTTTTCAAAAATAAAGAAAAGACTTGAAGCGACAAAAATGTGGTTCTTTGGAAAGATGCTGCGGATACTATTGACCAAACGTGAGCAATGATGAAATTTTAGAGAAATGAAAACAAAAATTAAACTTACAACTCAGGAAGAGACTGAAATTTCTAGGGGATGTGAAGAAAAAAGGTTTAGAAAATCTGATACTCACAGGATATTGAAGGTAAAAGGAATAGGTAAACAATGTGTAACATACTTAGTGATCTTGATTAAGTGTATAGCAGAACAAGGCTTAGGAGAAACAACAATTTGAGCACTAGTAAAATAGGAAAATTATGGAGACTTGTAATCGCTGTACATCTTGAAGAGACACAGCACCCTAAAGAAGTAATGACAGAAAAACAAGAAACCAGAGATGTACTGATAAGAAACGCAAGAGAAGTAACTGTTATTTGAACTGAGGTGAGGTATTTACACAGTTTACATTGTTCAAGCTGTTGTCTTCATCTTTATAGCCATATTCTCCTTCAACATCTGTCTATGTTTCTGAGATGAAGCATTGTAATTATTTACATTGTTCAGACTGTTGTCCTCATCTTTGTTGCCATATTCACCTTCAATATCTGTCTATATTTCTGAGATGAGGTATTGTAATTATTTACACTATTCGGATTGTTGTCCTCATCTTTGTTGCCATATTCACCCTCAATATCTGTCTATATTTCTGAGATGAGATATTGTAATTATTTACATTGTTCAAACTGTTGTCCTCAACTTTGTTGCCATATTCACCTCCAGTATCTGTCTATATTTCTGAGATGAGATATTTATTTTCACTATTTACATTGTTCGGACTATTGTCCTCATCTTTATTGCCATATTAATGACATTTTGGTTGTTGTACACTCTGACCTTCTTTAGGTACAACGGCTAAGACATTGTGAATATGACAATAAAGATAAGGACAACAATATAAATAACTTTAACAAAATATTGTAATGACAATCATGAATATGAATGCTGGTCTTTATTTGAAGAAGTAAGGGGATACAAATGAAAAGATTTAAAATTTACAACTTTTTTCCATTTCATTGAAGTAGACTTAAAGCACTGCTATCTTCCTTTCTTTCATATACCTTGTTTTTCCAAGCAACCAAAATGGAAGAGTCCATTATTTATGAGGCATTGAATACTTCTAGCCAAATCTGTTATAGTAAATCGACCCTCCATTTTGAAACCACTCACGTTTAGGTTGCTTTTTTTTTTTTTTTTTTTTTTTTTTTTTTTTTTTTGGACAAGTTGTTGCTCTTGTTTTCTTCAGTTCTTACGATGACATCTTCCTCGGAAACTCCAAGAATGGCTTTATTCAAAAATTTCGCAAAGGATTCAGTTGTTGAATATGCAAGCAAAAAAAATTTAATTGCACAGGATGGATTTACTGTAAGGTTGTTTGAAAAACTGAGCCCCCTCGCCCACTCACTAAAGTTGTTAAAATGTTGAAATTTCTACAAATTTTTTTTTTTTGTCAATCAGAAAGTTTAGGGTTTAATTGATAAGCTTGCACTAAAAAAAAGTATAAAAAAAAAAATTGATAATCAACCAATTTACAGGTGGTGGTAATGTTGTACCGGCAAGTGGTTCCAAAATGGAGGATTGATTTACTATAATGTTATGAAAAACTGAGCCCCACTAAAATTGTTTAAATATTGAAATTTTTCCAAATTTTTGTCAATTGGAAAGTTTAGGGTGTAATTGATAAGATTGCATTGAAAAAAGAAAAAAAAATGAAAAACAACAAATTCAAAGGTGATGCTAGTCTCCTTCAGGTCTGTCATAATTTAGGTACCTCCACTAAATGACTGAAAAACAGCATAGTAAGAAAAAAGGTCCCAAATTTAATAAAACAGATTTTTTTCATGAAAATGTTTATTATTAAGAGGAAAGTTCAAAGTATTTTTCAATTATTTTTCAAAGTTTTTTAATCTTTTCTAACATGTTCAAAATTTTGGTAAAAATCTTGTTTTTATTTTAATGGGGAGACAAATTGTTTTGAGAGTTTACAATGAAAAATGTAATATTACATAACTCATTTCCCCCCCCCCCGGTGACAAACACATTAATTCTGGAAATTCTTGCAAAAATTAAATAATTGTCAGATTTTAATTAAGCTTTCAAGACCTATTCACAAATCAATAAAATTATTTTTGAAATCATTAGTTTTAAAAGATATTGGTAAAAATATATATATATATATATATATATATATATATATATATATTTTTTTTTTTTTCATCTGTTACTCGCCTCCTCCTAAATTCTGTAGGCAAAAATGGTTTTATTAATTAAACACAGGACTCATTGGGGAATGTAAATCGTGTTTTTTTTTAACCATTTAGCCCCTTTTACAGAAATCTGCACCGAATAGTAAAATAAAAAATGCAGTAAAACAATGACATTATTTAATTAGATATATTTTTAATTGCTTTAATAAATATGTCAGACATTATAGTCTGAAGAAAAAATTTTTTTCAATTTAATGAAATTTTAAAAGAATTGTTTTGATTTTTAATTATAATAAATTGTAAAATTTCAAAATTATTTTAAAAATGTTTCCAAGACTTGTCGACATCAGGCTGGTAGGTTATAAAGTGAAGACTATATTCACTAATTGAAAAGTTTAATACAAATCTAGTCATCTTATTTTTAAAATTTTTTTGTGTGTATTTGAATTTTTTTTATGGTAATTTCTGTGTATATTAAAAGGTTATGTGTTTCAGGGTTTCTTCCCCTTACTGAAAAAAGAATTGCACAATTATGTCACTTGTGATTGCCATACACTTGCCTTATCTTGCATCTGTCAACACATTTGAGTTATGATGGAAAGGTTAGAAAAGTCAACTCCCTGTTTAAAATAGTTTTATTCTAAATTTCATGCTATGAATAAGTAATACTTGTGTAAATTAGATTAATTTAACATTAAATTTGCTAATTCTCCAAAAATGATGTTACAGTTGTATATTTTACTTTTGCAAGATTTTTAAAACATAGAATTTTTGTTTACAAATGTGTCGATCGCTCAAAAATTGCCGAAAAACTGAAAAATTAAAAAGAAATTGAAGGATGAATGGTAGACTTATAAATATGTAAGATTGATTCTGTTAAAAAAAATTATCTGGCATGATACAGTGAACCAACTTTCCTAGGAGTAGATCTAGCTGTATTAATAATAAGTTGCTGTATTACCTGCCCAATGGACATTTTGTTTTAGTTTGAAATGGACAGGAAAGGAGAAAAAAAAAATTTTGTCACAGGAACTGTAAATTTCTTGGCAAAACAAAACTACTCTCTATTATGTGAGACACTCTTTTCTGCCTTCCATGTGTATGGCCAATACTAACCCCCAGGAGAGTGACTTCTTGCATATTCTTGGGCCAACCTTCTCAGCTGACGTGATGTAGAATGAGTATACTGAATTCTTTGTTAAGCCTGTTGCTAACAAACTTGTTTCACTATGTCGTGCTGGACAATTTTTTGGCAAAATCTTACACATTTATAAGTCTATCATTCTTGCTGCTACATGTGGTCTTGTTATATATTTAGATTCTTGATAAAATCTTAAAGAATCAGCGATATTATTGATCCTGACCTGGCACCTTGGCTTTAGTCACTTCCCCATAACATTAAGTTGTTTCATCCCACACCTTTTCTATAAATACTTTCATGGTAATTGTTCAAATGAGCTCTTTGCCGGTGCCTAGACTTTATGAATTTAAGAGAAGTACTAGATTGGCGGCTAGGTCTCATCAATTCCAGTTGAATTGGCTAGTTGTAACCATAAGTCCTATTCTAACAGTTTCTTTTCTTGAACTTCTTGCTTGAGGAACTCTCTTCAAGATTTCAAGCCAACATTGTATTTAAATTTTTGAAGAGCAATATCAGTCATTATCTACTGCCTTCTTTATTCAGTCAGTTAAGTGCAATACATGATACATGCTTAGGTGATCATGTCTTGAAAGAGACATGACTGACTGGGCAGAAGATTTTTCTGCAATAGGTTGCCATTACTTTCTGTGGTAGACTGGTTGCAAACCAAGGCTATAGAACCAATTCTGTCCTGTCATTTAATCTATAGTTGGAGAAGCGAAGGATTAATACCTTTCTCAAGGGTATCTGTGTATAAGTGAATGCAACAATTGCAACTGGAATTCAAAATCGGCTTTTTGATTTCTCCTGAGCTGATATCCACTGCACTTCCTGATTACTCTTCTATTTATTTTAGCTCCTTCGTAATGTTTCTGTTTCCTAATTCTTTCACATACAGTAACCCCTTGTGTCTTAGTGGCTTGCATATAGTCATCCGCAGACAGATCTGTTTCGCTGTATCACAGCTCATCAGTACGGTTAGACTCCGATTGCTTTTAACTCAGGATTGAAACCTGACTGAATTGGCGTCAGTTGCCGATTCTACCTCTGAGCTATGGGTGCTCAGTAGAAGGAGGCAGACATTTTAGTGTGTATATTATCATTATACACTCCCAATAGCTGAGAGTGTTCTAATTCATTGCTGAATGAATGATGTGTAGATGCCAGAGTAGCTACTGTTTTTCAAAGTCTACCATTCCTCCAGAGTGCTCAATCAGTGCTCAATCAGGGTGTGAGAGCGTAGTCATCCGCAGACAGATCTGTTTCGCTGTATCACAGCTCATCAGTACAGTTAGACTCCGATTGCTTTTAACCTTTATATATATATATATATATATATATATATATATATATATATACACATTTCACATATATAACGGCACAAAACAAGGTAAACTTCATACTTACAGCCATATAAATGATGACAAATAAAAAATAACAAACAAAAGAACCACCAACCGGTTTCAATCCTGTCTTTTGGACCTGGTCATAACGGTAAACTTCATCCGACAGCAAGGCCTCTGATTGGGAGGTTGTGAGAAGCATGGAACCACCTCTTAATTGCTGTTCTCAGGTCTACCCTGACTCGGAATGGTACCACTTGTTAGGGTTCCATCTATGGGCAAATAGTTAACCCCTAAACTGGGGTCAAAACACTATCTAAGTATAAAAGTACACTTAGAAATATATACATAAGAATAGACTTTTATAGAAAAATTTACATTTTTGAAGGAAAAATATTACCAACAATACATTTTTGAAGAATTATTACCAAAACACATTTTTGAAAAAAAATATTCTCAGCAAAACATCTTTGAATACAAAACTAGAAGACATTTTCAGTTTTCCAAAATAAAAAATAATAAAAACAAAACATTTTCATTAAAATCTTACTAAATCAACTTTCTCACTATAACTGAACATTAAAAAAAAATTACCTTAAAACCTCACCTTTTTGGCGTTAAATAACCCACAGAGGTTGATATGCCATTAAACAAAACTCAAACTAAACTCAATCCTGTTTTTCATCAGGGTTCAACTAGTATTTTTTTAATTCTTCAATATTTTAAAATATTAAAACTGAAGATGAATATGACAAGGGCAAAAAAAAAAAAAAAAAAGTTTGTGAGGTAGACGGGCAGCAGTAGATGGTAATAATGTGAAGTCCTAACAGACATTCTCTCTGCTTACAGAGAGACGGGGTCCTAGATTTAATATATAATGACTCCAACGCCTGTAAATGAAACATTGAGTGTTAACCAGACAGCACAGTGAACTGGTCCACACTACTAAAGTTGGTTACACAATTTCTGCCACTGATCAGATGTTCGGTAATTGCTGACCCAGAAGTGTTCACAAGTTGACCCAGCCGAGCATCCATTTTTGAGAATTTGTAATGGCATGTGTTATTTAATTCTGCCATCTAAACGTCGGGACATCCTTCCTATGTAGTCATTACCACAACTACAAGTAAAATTATAAACAACAGAAGAAATATATTTTGCATAGACAGAAAAGCAAAATGAGTGCCAAAATATATTCTAACCTGGGCAGAGAAATAACAAGATTTAACTGCTCTAGAAATTTGCCTAGCCAGTATCTCACCATTATGAACCAATGTAAGAAAGCCTTAAATAGACTGGACACTTTTCCACGGCGTATGGTTTTTCCTTACAAAAACTATTGATTTTCTCTCGCATCGCACCATTCACGGCATCACTATGATATCCGTTTTTGGATAAGGTGTTGAGGATAAAATCCAATTCCACATCCAAATATCTTTCTGTGCAATTTCTGGGTCAGTGATTACTGAACACCTGATAAGTAGCAGAAATTGCGTAACCGAATTTAGTGTGGACCAGTTCACAATGCTGTCTGGTTCATACTCCAGGTTTCACTTACAGGCGTTGGAGTCTCTATGCATTAAACTTAGGACCTCATCTCTCTGCAAGCAGAGAGAATGTCTGTTAGGATTCCATATTATTACCATCTAGTGCCTGCACCTCTGCCTCACAATTTTTTTTTTTTTTTTTCTCCTTGTCATATTCATCTTCAGTTTTAATATTTTAAAATATTGATGATTTTAAAAAATCCCAGTTTGAACCTTGATGACAAACGGGATTTAAACTGGTCAGTCATTCTTTTGTTTCTTATTTTTTATTTGTCATCATTTATATGCCTGTAGGTTTGAAGTTTACCTTGTTTCGTGCTGTTATATATATTTTTGTACTTCAAATAATATATATATGTAATTATACTCTAGAACATGTACAAACTAATCTACTACAAAATTGTACATTTTGTTTCAACATTGAAAGAACAATGTCTCATCAGGTAGTTAATAATGATGGTAATAAACATAAGAAAATTTAAACTCAGTTTCTTTTATTTTTGGAAATCTTTTCATATGAGGTAAGAGAATATTAAGAGGTGGTGGGGGGAAGAAAGGTAGAAAAGACGAGAAACCAAAATAAGGGAAAGAAAGAGGACACAAGAAACCAAAAAGAAAGCAAGAGAGAAAGAACCGAAAGGAAAGAGCCAATGGAAACGGCTCAGAGAAACCCCAAATTTAAGCAGAAAGTAAAATATAGACTGATACAGCTATCCGTCACGCAATGTCTGGACTTAATGAAGAGGAAAAAGTGAGAAAATGCACAGAGGGTAGAAAGTGTGATGGAAACAGAAACAGCAAAAAAAAATAGAAATTTCAAACTTGGGCCAGAATTGAATTGCAGATAGATTTAGACATTCATTATATTGTATAAAACTAAATCCTTTGTCATTTTTTTTTTTTTTAAATGATGAAATCACATATGCAAACATACAAATTATTTAAAAAGCACAAATCTGAGGACATTTAAAACAACACGAAGATATAATTAGTGCTAACATAATAAGTTGGAGAAGTAAAATACATTTTTGAAACATTGTTCTTTCAATGTCAACAAATTGTACAATTTTGTAGTAGATTGTAGTTTGTACATGTTCTAAACCATAATTTATAAGTATTCATTGGTCTATTTTTATATTGAGCATTGTTTTAAATTAATGTTCTGAATGTTGCAAATATTTTCTTTGTTCCTTATTCATTTGTAAAGATAGTGTATGATTCACAGACAGTGCTTTTTCACTGTATCACAGTTTATCAGTACGGTTAGCCAGAATTGAAACCTGATTGAATTGACATCAGTCAGTGATTCTACCTCTGAGCTATGGGGGCTTGGTAGAGGAAGATATATATATATATATATATATATTAGTCATCCACATACAAGCCTGTTTCGCTGTATCAAAGCTCATCAGTGTGGCTAGACACATCTACTTGCTTCTGGCCGGGATTGAAACTCGACCGATTTGATGTTAGTCAGTCACTACCCACTAAGTCATAGGCGCATGGAATCAGAGAAGGGAAATTTTAACATGTTGTATATAAGCAGTGTATACACACGCTGCGTTGTGGCGCAGTGGATATCGGCTCGGAACGAGAAATCGGGGAACCGAGTTCGAATTCCAGTTGAATTCATTGCATTCACTTATGTGCACATACCCTTGGGAAAGGTATTAATCCGTCTCTTCGCTCTAGTTATGGGTTAAATAATAGGACAGATAGCCTTGGTCGGCGACCAGTCTACCGCAGAAAGCAATGGCAACCTACTGCGGGATAATCTTCTGCCCAGTCAGTCATGTCTCTTTCGAGACATGATCATCCAAGCGTGTATCACGTATGGCACTTAACTGACTGATACACACGCCACTCACCAAAAGAACCAGATTCATTTCTGAAGAGTAATGCTTATATTGCAGAAATGGAAAATGTTTATTAAATTTTTTTCTCTACAGAGCTCAATCATAATGAGCATAATATTAGTTATTCCCCCCCCACACACACACACTAACACACACTTTTATCTTGTTAAAGTAATGATGGTTGTTGTTCAAAAAATCTAATTACTTTCATAATAAAAACTGGTGAGGTGGGGGACAAACAAACAGCTAAGGGCCAAGATTTGTTAAAAATATGACACTACTTTCAAAGAGACCCAGATGTCTAGATAAAGTTCCCCACTGAGCAATAGCTTGTTGCAATGACTGTTTAGTTATGTTTTTCTTTGTCTTTTCTCTGTTGGTATTTTATCTGTGCCGACCAAGATAAAAAGTCTTAATCGGATTTGTTTGGTATTCTGAGAATAACCGTTATCACTAGCAAGACTGAAAATTTACGCTTTTTTATTTTAATATTCTGATGAATATTATTTAAGCTAATGGCGAGTTCTATGACCCCAAAATATCTGTAGAAATTGCCCTTTTGCATCATTAAATATTTAAACTTAACAATCATAAATATGAACGCTGTTCATTATTTTACGAAGTGTGTACAGATGAAATGATTTGAAATTAACAAATTTTTCTGTTTCACTGAAACAGCCATTAAACACTTCTATCTTTCTTTTCTTTCTAACTTTCTCACTCAAGTAGTGTCTTTTCCCCTCTTTCCGCATGGTCAAAATGGAAGAGTTTGTTATTTGAGATCTTGGCAGGGCATAACGGTCAGTCTTGCAAACTAATAAAGGGAAGGACAAGTACAATTACAATAGGATTTTTTTTTTTTAATTATTTCACCCCAAGCAAGGCATTCCATAGGGGAAGGTAAAGAGGAGGAGTGCTTAGGTGTAGGAAATATCAGAAGGAAGGTGATAAATGGGTAAGGATACTGAGGATGAGGGTTGAGCAGATGGGAAGAGTGTTTGAAAGAATGGGAGCGAGTTAGTGTGTTAGGTGTCTATTGACCTTACATTTAAACTCCTGGAGATTGTAGCAATCATGTGGAAGGGAATTCCAGTCAGGAAGTGCGAGAAAAGAAACTGTTTGAGTAGAATTTGCGGTTGCATTTTATCGGTTTCACTGTAAAAGGGTGGGATCTGGTTGCTAATCTAGTTTCTCGTGCAAATTCGTATCTAGTGGGCAGCAGTGATCTAAGTTCATTGGAGCAGAAGCTGTGAAAGTATTTATAGAAGAGACACAGGGAAGCCACGTTGCGCCGGTGAGAGAGAGACTGCAGGCAGTCTGCCAAGTTGGTATCGATCACATTACAGACCCTCCGCTGTATCTTGTCGAGAAGCCCGAGGATAATAGCAGGAGCACCTGACCAGATATGGCAGCAGTATTCAATGCATGAGCGGATGGTAGATTTATAAATGTGCAAGATAAATTCAGATGGAAAAAACTTCCGGGCCCTGCACAGAGAATCGACTTTCATAGCAGCGGATTTAGCAATGGATTTGATTTCACATTTTTATGCTTTTGTTACTGCATTTCAGCTGGTGTCTTCCTTGTGTGTGCTTTTGTTTGTGTTGATGTGTTTTTTTTTTGTTTTTTTTTGTTTTTTTTTTTACAAGAATTGGTTCAAGATTTAGATGTTCTAGTGGTGTAATGATATATTTGAGTGCCAAGTTCAAATTCCAGTCAAGTTGGGTAAGGTGTGAAGCCATCTCTTCTTCCTCCACTACATGTTAAATAGTAGGACTTGGACTTGGAAAAATCATTATCTTAAAATAAAAAAAGATGTTAATGGATTATTCACTCTCAGAAAAGGAAAAAAAAATCATTTTGACTTTAAATAATCTTAGGGGAAAACCAATGAAAATATCTGATAGTTTTATCCTTAATTTTTCTAAATTATCTCCCTTGCAATGCAATTAATTTGTATATTTTAAACCTAATAATGTTTGTTTTTATCTGAAGCAAGGCAATAATGCCACTAAGATGCAAGTATTTACTGGGAGTGGAAGAAAATTAGAAAACCTGAAGAGAAAGACTGGAACTTAATCTTAAATGGGGGACAATGGATATGCTTCTGCTCTCCATCAAAAGATGGAGGGACTGTGTCCAGGCAATAAAATATGTATTAAAAAACTTTTTTCTTTAAACATTGGATCCAAAATGTAGTGCTTCTTGAAAGTCTTCTGAAAAAACATAAAAGATTGTGCAAAAATCAGAGAGAAAAGGTCAAACACTGTCACAGAGGCAATGAAAGATGGGTGATCTTTCACCTTTGTGCTTGTTTTTTTTTTTAAAAAAAAAAAAATGTAAATGGGATGATTTTTTTTCCCTTGACACCACTATTATTTTAACTACCTTCACTTCTTAGCAATTTTTGTTTTAAGAAGCGAGGATAAGAATTGGAATAAAACCTAAACATATTAATGTGAATACATACATTTCCTTTGGTTTTGGGAAGTTACAACAAAAAAAAAAAAACAGAAGTTAAACATCAAGACTAGTAAATAGATCAGCATTTCTCAACCGGCATTCCCTGGAACCCTAAGGTTCCAAAGGGTTTCATGAGAACAAGTGAGATAAGCTAATGCACTTTTGAATTATTTAATTTCATATACATAATAAATACTAAATACGTACAATATATTTTTGGCTATTGTAATATATGCATCATCCTATCTAACTCGTTCAGTTAAGTGCCATACATGATACATGCTTGGGCGATCATGTCTCGAAAGAGACATGACTGACTGGGCAGAAGATTATCTTGCAGTAAGTTGCCATTGCTTTCTGCGGTAGACTGGTTGCCGACCAAGGCTATAGAACCCAATCTGTCCTGTTATTTAACCCATAACTGGAAGGAATAGATGGATTAATACCTTTCCCAAGGGTATTTGTGCGTAAGTGAATGCAATGAATTCAGCTGGAATTCGAACTCGGCTCCCAGATTTCTTGTTCTGAGCCGATATCCAATGTACCACAATGCACATAACCCATTATGTTATTAAAAAATATAACAATCATTGGGAATGTATATAAAAAAAAAATATGGTATATAGTTTGGTCTTTGTGCTGGGTTTCCTTGTGACATGTAATTTATTTTAAGGGCTATGTAAGGGTAAAAAGGTTGAGAAACACTGATCTAGATGAATGACTGCTTGCAAATTCCAGGTGCTGTAAGTTTAGATGTGCAGGTGGCATAATAGATAATGACTCTGAATTGTTAACTGGAGAGCCAAGTTTAAAAAGTTTCAATCTAAAAATATTTTCTGGCTTTAAATAACTTGTAAAGGGTTTCTAGACCCTAGAAAACAAATCAAATAACTTTTGTTTATTCTCCTTATCTTCATAAATTTTACTTCCTACCACCTACTTTCCTTCATATCACTCACTTAATTCATCATAACTACCTTGAGTGGCTTTTGAGCCTTAAATTTAGTTATTATTATCATTATTACTACAATAAAAAAAAATAAAAAAAATGAAGTCTCCAACTGGATTATCTGAGGAAAGGCAAGAGAATGGTAAAGATGTCAGAAAAACAGCTGAAAGCTAATCTGAAGAATGTTGGGGAGGGGATTATCCCTTAGATGAATCAGATCTTCTTAGGATTAAAAACAACTCTTCTTGACTTGATGAGGGATTTTCATTTCTTTCTTCTTTGCTAATTGACACCGAGTAAAGATATTAGCAGACGCCCCCCGCCCCAATCTTGTCTCCTGTAGGCCTGTCTGTGCATCTCACTCTATCAGTTAAATTTTTTTTTTTCTAATCATATCACTCCGAGCAAGGCGGTACTGATGCGAAGGGGACTACGCTAGGGTGAAAAGATTGGAAAAGATAAAACAGGGAACTCCCACCAACATTGTGTTTAAAAAAGGTTATGTATAAGAATTGGGTGCAAATCTACAGTAGATGATCTAGCAATCAAAGCACTTTCTATACACTTTCACAATGTGGGCTACTTCATAATAAAACAACAACAAAAAAACAAAAACATGAAGCTTGATGAAATTGGCTAGATTATATATTTGGACATGTCTTAAAAAAACAAAAAAAAAAAGGATAAAAAAAATGAAAGCTTATCTTTTCCAGTCTGCATAATTATAATAAACATTTTTCATCTGATATCCACCCCATTCCTACACATATATAATTCCATCAACAAAAAATTACTTTCATCCAATGACGTTATAAAGGATCACATTTTTATTTTTCATAATATCGCCCCAAGCAAGGCATTTTACTGTCACTATTTTGCAGGGGGTTACAGAAGAGGAAAGTTATGAGAAAGAGTGACAGGTTATAGGGGGTGTCAGGAAGTGGGTAAGAGAAGGATGAAAATACTGATGTGAGTGGAGTGGACAGAGAAAAGAGCATATGAGAGAGGATTCAGGTTAGTGAGATAGGAGATGACTATTGACTTTACATTTAAATTCTTGGAGATTGTAGCTGTCGGGGAAGCAAGTAAATAGAAGTATTATTTCTATCATCATTAATTTGCCTATATGTATTATTGCAATAAATGAAAAGTAAACAATCATTTAATTTTTTTTTTTCTGCTAATCATACAGCAGTTTTACCCTTTCAATTTTAAAGGAATTCAAGTTTTTCTTTTTGGTCTGGCTTGTGTCCATAGTTAATGAATTTTTTCTTTTTTTAAATATCTTTAAAATATATTTTGCTTGTTTTATTAATTCAATCTCTTTTTTTAACACGACACTTTCATTGGTTAAGGCAGGAAAGAAACCTGGGGGGTGGGGAAATGGAAGAATGTCCAGCACCATGACCCATGTTTCTGTCAGTATGCCAAAAACAATTTTTTTTTGTTTTATTTTCTTTCTGTTTTTGTTCATCAGGATCACAGTGTACTTTATTGATCGAGATGGGGACCAAATTGCTGCCTCTGCGGCTGTGGGAGAATCTTTACTAGACGTGGCACTTAACAATAGCGTCGAACTTGAAGGTACTTATCGCCTCTTAAGGGCATTTTGATGTTTTGTTTTTGTTTTTTTTTTTTCTGGCTCACTTCTCTCCTTTTAAAGTTGGATGTTTTTGTTTTTTTCCTTTTATATTCCAGAATAACAATCTATTTTGTGAATGCAGAGGGTGAAAAAACTGCCACAGAAGCCAAAGTAAACAGTACCCTATTGGATGTGGTCATTGATAATGACCTTGACATCGCTTGCTTTGGTTAGTGAGATTTTTTTAATTCTGTCAATGTTAATCAAAGAGCATTGCCATCATGCTCTTGTGTTTAGATATAGAAAATAGAATTGAGATATGAATACCTCAAAAAGTTCCAAATTCTTTGTACATTATGATTTTGGAAAATTCCCTATTTGTTAACACCTTCAGCACAATAAGAATTACCCAGAGATTGTAAATAGCATCTCTGGATAACCGGTATGAGCTATGTTCATGTTTGGATGAAGAAAAGCTTGTATTTGAAAATCTTTGCTTCTTTTAGAAATATTTAATGTCCTGAAAGCAATGTTACATTTTTAGAAAATGTTGGCAATATACAAATCATATAAACACCCAGCTATGGGTTAAATAGTAGGTTGTACTAGGCTTACCCAGTACAAGGCTTGATAGTCACTGAAGGTATAGGGTTACTGAATGAGGTGTGTGATAAAATGAGAACTTATGATAGAACCAGTCCAAGAGAAGGGAAACTCTGGTTTCAAATGTGGAAAAGGCAATACGAAATTCTTTCATCATTTTCAACAAGTAATGGCAATTCAGGGGGTGTGGGGGCACAAAACAGAATCAATGGCAAACCATGAAACTGAATTGACATGGTTTTAAAAAAGAAGAAAATTAAATTTTATTTCTGAAAATAATCTTAGATTTGGTACAAAATCTTATGTTGACATCTAAAAGCAAAGCTTTATTTACAAAAGGTCTTTGTGAGCAGTCAGTGGAATATGGTAAGTGTTATATATTTACAGTGATCTGACAAAACGTTGGTTGTAAACATGAATTATTTATTAACTAGAAATACTTGTGGAAATTTCACAGATTTGTTATTTGTATTTTTTGATAAATCCTAATTCTTAATTTAATGATTAAGCTCCTTGCAAGTTCCTAAACTATAAAATATACCTAGAAATACCCTTATTGCATTATTAAATATTCAAACTGAACAACTTTGACCAAATATTGCAATAACAATCATAAGTATCAGCAAATTAATGATGGCAGAGATAATTCTGTGTCATGTTTCATCCTTCAGGAATTCATTGGACAATTTTGTTGATTGAAAATGTTGGTGTGTAAAAAGAGGGCAGTTATCAGATGACAAATATTCATCTTAATTATACATTGGCAGGAAATGAAATTTTAAATTTAAATCTTTCAGTATTTTTTTTTTTTTTTTATGTGTCTGACTATATAATTTTGCTAATTTAATCAAGTTTCTCTATGCTTTTTTTTTTTCTATTAGGAAATAACTCACACTGTGAAAGTGTATAGAAAGTGATTTGATTGCTGGATAATCCACAGTAAATTTGTGGTCCTGGGTATGACAGTAAACTGTATCCAGCAGTGAGGCCTCTGATTTGGAGTTTGTGAGGAGCATGGAACCGCCTCTTAATTGCTGTTGTTCCCAGGTCCACCCTGACCCAGAGTGGTAGCACCTGTTTGGATCCCAGCTATGGGCAAATAGTTAACCCCTAAACTAGGGTCAAAACACTATGAAAGTGTAAAAATACTTTTATAGAAAAATATGTGTAAATATAGACTTTTATAGAAAAATATACCTTTTTTAAAAAAAATATTACCAACAATACATTTTTGAAGGAAGAAAAAAAAATTATTACCAGCAATATATTTTTGAATACAAAACTAGAAGACATCTTCAGTTTTATAAAATAAAAATTATAGAAAAAGTTAATTAAAATCTGACCAAATCAGCCTTCTCATTATAACCAAACATAAACAATACTATAATTCGCCACCTTTTTGGTATTAAATAACCTACAGAGGTTGATATGATGTAAAACAAAACTCAAAAACCATCATACTACAACAACTAATGTTTCGGCATTAAATGACCCATAAAGTGTTGATTTACCATAAAACAAACCAATCAATCACAGTAAGTTTGTGCCTAGCTTACCAAGTCTTATATTATTACAGTGTAGGATATTTAGTAATAGTGATAAAAAAACAAAAACATGAAGAAACTGGCTAGACTGCATCCCCAGACACATTTATGAAAAAAAAAAAAAAAAAAATTAAATTTTAAATATTTCCATGGCTTCTGCTCCGATGAACTTAGATCACTGGTGCCCCCTAGGTTCGAATTTGCACGAGATACTAGATTAGCAACTAGATCCCACCCTTTTACAGTGAAACCGATAAAATGCAACTGCAACTTCTACTCAAACAGTTTCTTTTCTCGTACTTTCCAACTGTGGAATTCCCTTCCACATGACTGCTTCCCTGACGGCTACAATCTCCAGGAGTTTAAACGTAAGGTCAATAGACACCTCCTAACACACTAACTCGCTTCCATTCTTTCAAACACTCTTCCCATCCTCCCAACTACCTATCACCCCCTCCTGACATTTCCTATATCTAACCACTCTTTCTATTTACCTTCCCCTATGTAGCCCCAAGCGCAATAGTGGCAGTGGAATGCCTTGCTTGGGGTGAAATGATTAAAAAAAAAGAAATGTTTTAAAATTTCAGCATTTCCAACATGTTTGTGCATAATTATAACCGACGATCCCAAGTTGGCATGTATGCCGACGACACAACAATCTACTCCCGCATCGATCAGAAACTAGGTCTGGACGACAAAGTGAACCTCGCTGCCGTACTTGAAAGGGACCTCCAATCCGTAGTGGCCTGGGGTAGGAAATGGTTGGTAAATTTCAATGCCTCTAAAACAAAGCTGTTATCAACTAATCACCATAGACAATCGCATCTACCTCCCATTAGCATGGGACAGGCTAGCCTCCCAGAGAGTAAAATTTACACTCTCGGCGGACCTCAAATGGAATGACTATATTGAATCCATTGCCAAATCTGCTGCTATGAAAGTGGGCTCCCTGTGCAGGGCCCGGAAATTTTTCCCACCTGAATCTATTCTGCACATATACAAATCTACCATCCGCCCGTGTATTGAATATTGCTGCCATATCTGGTCGGGTGCCCCTGCTGCTCTCCTTGGGCTTCTTGACAAAATACAAAGGAGGATCTGTAACGTGGTTGATACTGACTTGGCAGACCGGCTGCAGCCGCTCTCACACCAGCGTGATGTGGCTTCCCTGTGCCTCTTCTACAAGTACTTTCATGGCTTCTGCTCCGATGAGCTTAGATCACTGGTGCCGCCTAAGCACGAATTTACACGAGATACTAGATTAGCAACTAGGTCCCACCCTTTTACAGTTAAACAAATAAGATGTAACCGTAAATTCTACTCCAACAGCTTCTTTTCTCGCGCTTCCCGCCTGTGGAACTCCCTTCCACAAGTCTGCTTTCCCGACAGTTACAATCTCCAGGTGTTTAAATGTAGGGTCAATAGACACCTCCTATCACACTAACTCCCAACTATTCTCACAACACTCTCATCTACCCAACCCTCATTCTCGGTATCCTTACCCGTCTATCACCCACCCTCTGTCATTTCCTATATTTAATCAGCCTTTCTCCACTCTATGTAGCCCCCTGCGCAGTAGTGGCAGTGACATGCCTTGCTCGGGGTGAAACGCTTATAAAAAAAAAAAAAAAAAATTTCTTTTCTTACATTCCCCCGCTCCTTCTTACACGTATATAATTCCATCAAAAAACATTGCTTTAATCTGATGTTCTAAATATTGAAAAATGCATCACAGAGAATGTTTTCCTCTTTGTCGTTAATTTGATTAACTGTTCTGATAAATTATGACAAATTTTTATTTGTCCTAATAAGTAATTATGCAGTCAGTCAGTTAAGTGCCATACGTGATACACACTTGGACGATCATGTCTCGAAATAAACATGACTGACTGGGCAGAAGATTATCCTGCAGTAGGTTGCCATTGCTTTCTGTGGTAGACTGGTTGCTGACCAAGGCTATAGAACCCAATCTGTCCTGCTATTTAACCCATAACTGGAAGGAAGAAAAAGATTAATACCTTTCCCAAGGGTATTTGCGCGTAAGTGAATGCAATGAATTCAACTGGAATTCGAATGCAGTTAACTTAAATAAGAGGGTGCAAATGAAAAGATTTGAAACCGACAAAGTTTTCCGTTTCACTGAAGCAGACATTAAACGCACAAGAGTATTATTGCCTCTTTTATCCTCTCTCTTGTGAAACAGCTTCTCTGATATCATTTCTGTCTTCACTCTTCATTAAAACGGAATAGCTCGTTATTTATAAGATATTAAAATGACATAACCTCAATGCTAACGAACAAGCAAAATTTTAATATTTCTTTCTTCACTCCAAGCAAGGTAATAATGCCACTAAGATGCAAAGGGGGTTACTAAGAGTGGAAGAAAATGAGAATATATTAATGTGAAGAAAAGACAATAAAAGAACGTAATTCAAGAGGTTGGAAGATGGTGATGCTCCATTTAGATTTTTGAAGTTTGAAAGTAGTAGTGAATTTCACACAGAAGAATTGTATGATAAACTATTGGAATAGAACTTCTGCTTACATCTATTTCCACAGTAAAACAATGAGACCTTGTTATCGACCTTGATAAAATCCAAAGAATCAGCAATATTATTGGTTCCAATCTGGCAGCTCGACTTCGGCTACTTTCTCATTGTTGTAAGGTTGCTTCCCTGTATCTTTTCAATAAATACTTTCATAGTAATTGTTTGGTTGAACTCTTCAATGTGGTACCTAAACTTTATGAATTCAAGTACAGTCCTAGACTGGCATCAAGATCTTATCAATTAGTCGGCTAGATGTATGCTAAGTTTCTTTTCTCTCACTTTTTGTTTGCGGAACTCCTTTCCACCTCTCTGTTTTCCAGCTAATATTACATTTTAAATTTTTTGTTATCTAATGTCCTCCGGATTACCCTTGTGTCTTAGTAGCTTTGTTTTGTATGGGGTGAAATTGATTTAATAATATCTAGCAATTTCATGTAGTTGAAATACTAAAGAGGAAAACTTGCTTATAGAAAAGAGACAGAGAAGCTGTTTCTTTTCTATAAAATGGCTAAAGATGAAATACCAGGTCATAGCCAATAACATTGCAGTTCCTTTTTTAGATGTTTGTTCAGAATCTCAAGATATATAGCAGCAAATAGATATATGTCATTGTGACATAGCGTCTGTCTATCAATCGTTTCTATAAATACTTTTATGGTACAGTGTAACCCTGATATAAGAGAGTTGTCGGTACTGGATAAAAGTTTTCTTATATCTGGGTTTGGTCTATTTTATATACATTACCACAGGCTCTAATTTGGGACCAGAGAAAATCTCTCTTATATCAGGGCCTCTCTTATATTCTGGTTTCTCTTATATCCAGGTTATACTGTAATTGTTCTGATGAATTTTTCTCTAGGATACCTAGAATTATGAATTGAAGCACAATTGCATTATGGTACATTGGATATTGGCTCGGAATGAGAGATTGGACAGCCGAGTTCAAATTCCAGTTGAATTTGGTTCATTTGTAGCGGAGTTCTGCAATAACTTCAATTGCGCCTGGCACAAGGACAATTATTACCAGATCTACACTGATCAGGCCTTAAGAATATCTCCAAAATCCACCACAAATATTTATATTTGAGATTCGACATGACATACAAATAACTCGGATGCAAGAAATAGGAATAAACAACAAGAACGACAATTTAATCAACAATTAAAACCTGTATTAACAATGTACAATATTGGTTGAAAAAGGCACGCAATGCATTCGACAATAGATAAGTAGACAGGAGTTTTTTTTCCCATTGACCAAAGTCAAATGTTCTCAGGAAGAATGTCACTTGTTGAATGAAATAAAGTTTGTTTGCATGAAAGGAATGAATCGAAATGTTCTTGGATTGGTCATTAATGTTCAGAATGTTCTTAGGTTCAAGATGATAGATCAACTTGGTTGAATAATGAGTGTTTAGCATAGTGAACAAACAGTGTAGGTATGTGTCTGTCTGTCTGTCTGTGTGTTTCATAGTGTGTGTAAGAGTTAGGAAACACTGGCATGGAGTTGTGGGGAAATTAAACCCTACTGAAGTAGTAACAATTTCAGCTAGCTTTTATATGATTTTAGAAGGCTTCAGGAAGCTGGCAGGAAAAATTCAACTTACTTACCTTTGTACAAAAATCTGTGATTGGTCATAAATTGACCAATCAGCTATTGTGTACTGAACCATTATGGAAAGATGTTCCAGAATATTATAATAGAACCCAATCTGTCTTATTATTTAACTCATAACTAGATGGAAGAGACAGATTAATTCCTTTCCCCAGGGTATTTGTGCATAAGTGAATGCAAGGAATTCAACTGGAATTCAAACTTGGCCCCAGATTTCTTGTTCCGAGCCGATATCCACTGCACCACAATGCACATAACTTTAACTTTTGTTTTTTATCTATAAATTATTTATAGTTATGTGCCCAACTTTTTTTCTCCTGTATCTGTATGATCACAAATGAATGTTAGTAGTAGCAGTAGAACTAATGTTCTTGGTGCATTGATAAGTTAAGTATATTGTAGGGAGGTAGGTACAAATAAGCTTATTAATATATATTATTTTTTTTTGCTTTGCAGGTGCCTGTGAAGGAACAATGGCTTGTTCTACCTGTCACTTGATTTTACCAAAAGACTTCTACGATAAATTACCTTGTCCCCCATCTGATGAAGAGCAGGACATACTAGACATGGCGTACGGATTAACAGACACGTAAGACACATTTTGTTCTTTGCTTTACCATAACATGTCTAAGTGCTGGTATTGTGTCTTCTGTAGTTAAGTACCATTTCTAATAAAACCGGTTAACAAGATATAACTAGAAACATCTGAATTTCTATGTTGCACGAGATAAAACTGTGCTCTATAAATGGGGACCAGTTTTGAGAGCGTATTCTGTAAATGGTAAGTTTTGGGGTGTGCGGTCTGTAAACTTTCACTTTCAAAAGGGTCTGCAATATTTTTTTTTTTTTTAATTACCTCCAACTGCCTTGTCTTGTTCTCTTTAATCTTCTCCACAGGTAGTGGTGAGATGTTTTGTTAGAAACCTCATTCAATATTTAGTGAGTAACCCTAGAGGAGAGTGTTGGTTCATACATGTGCAGCAATATTCCTTTCTGATTAGTTACCAAAGTTAGATTGCTGCCATTTAATTGGTTCTTGAAATATTCAAAATGTCTAGATGATTTCCAGACTAACCTCATATTTACAGTCACAGCTCTACTTAAGACTTAAGTTCACTGGCCTACTAAAATTTTCTTCTGGAAATAACTTGTAAATTAGCATTTATTAAGACCATAAAATCACAGTTTGTTAGAATCTTAGTTTTTTTTTTTTGTATCATTGCCCACTTTCACATAAAAATTTTCCACTGTTACCATTTAAATAAAAAATATTCAAAATCATACCAAAATTGTTTGGTAAAAATTTGTTTCTGGTTCATAAATTGACTTTCATTTTATACTGAAGGGGGGTAACAAATAAGTGACATGTGGCAGTTACTGCCATATTAAAAACAAATTTCACCTTTAAAAATATATATATATATATATATATATATATAAGAATCCAAAGGAGTATCCTGTACATAAAGTGGTAGGATAACTCTCTCAGAGAGCTCTAAATATATATGTATATAAATACATATCGAGCAAATATAAGAAAAAATTTAGGCAGACACTTTATTTTATGGTAAATTGGAAGTGTGTGTGTGTGTGTATATATATATATATATATATATATATATATAGTGGGTAGCAAAAATATTAAACACATTGGTTTTTTTATAAATTTTACAATAAAAATTTGTGTAATTTGAATGATATTTCAAATATTTTAATGAACATTGTCTAACTAAACAGAATAAAACTGAGAAATATTGTTTTTATGTACATTACCAATTTTCAAATTTGATGGTGTGTAAAAGTACTTAACACGACTTTTCTGTAGACTTCAACAACCTTCTTGCATGAAAATTTTGGCAGTTTTCATCCATTCTTCTTTACTTTCTTCAGTTCCTTGATATTTTTTGGATCTCTTGCATGTACTCTGAATTTTAAGTTTTTTTTATAAATTTTCTTTTGGATTGATATCCGGTGACTGGCTAGGCAATTCCAGAACATTAATTCCATTTTCCTGGAATCGGTATTGAGTTGCTTTGTGCTTTGGATCGTTGTTCTGTTGGAATACAAAATCTCGGTGAAGCCCCAAAGCTGTTGCATTTTTTAATAGATGGGTTGATAAGATTTGCTTGTATTTTGCTGCATTCATTCTTCTTTTGATGACTTCCATTTCTCCTACTCCATTATACAAAAAACAACCTCAAATCATTACGCTTCATCCCTATAATTGACTGTTGGGATGGTGTTTACGGGGTTGCATTTAGTTCCTTTTTTTTCTTCATGGTTTGGTGCACGTTTCTCCCAAAAAGCTAAATTTTCATTTAAGTCACTTAAGTGCCATACGTGAAACACGCTTGGGCAATCATGTCTCGAAACAGACATGACTAACTGAAGATTATTCCGCAGCAGGTTACCATTGCTTTCTGCGGTAGACTGTTTGCCAGCCATGGCTATAGAACCCAATCTGTCCTGTTGTTTAACTCATAACTGAAGAGAAGAGACGGATTAATACTTTTCCCAAGGGTATTTGTGCGTAAGTGAATGCAAGGAATTCAACTGGAATTCAAACTCGGCACCCCGATTTGTCATTCCAAGTCGATATCTGCTGCACCACCCACGCACATCCTGAATTTTCATTTCATCTGACCAACTTTCTTCCAGATTTCATCTGATTCCTCTTTCTAATTTAAAACAAATTTCAAACGGTCTTGCACATGTTTACGTTTTAATAGTGGAGTCTTTCTTGGTGATGTAGAATACAAGTCTGTACGATTCAGGGATTTCTTATTGTATTTTTACTTAATTCAATTCCTGCATTTTTCAGATCATTCTGAAATTCTCTTCAAGTCAAAAATGGTTGTTCCTTCATGTTTCGACGGCCACTCTTTTGAATATTTTCGGTTGCATCATCTTAATCCACTTTCAAACAACAGCACCAACTGTACAGACAAATTTAAATCTTGAGCAATTTTTCGATACCTCTTACCATCTTTATTCAGCAACTTCTGTCATATGTTACTTGATAACTCTTTTGTTTTAACCTTTTTAATAAGTTTACATAGTGAGACAATGTGTAGGATATCAGACCTGTTATCATTATGTCTTGACTGAATGATATTCTTGGTTTACCATATATATTATTTTGAAGAAAACCTGTGATTGGTTGAAATACATACCATATCAAAATAACTGAAAATAGTTTTAAAATACCTTTTTTGCCATATTTGTAAAGGTGTTAAATACTTCTGCACACAGTCAAACGTTGGCAGTAAAAGTCGATAAAAACAATGTTTCTCAATTTTCTGTTCAGTTAGACAATGTTCATTAGAATATTTGAAGTAAGTTTCGTTCAAATTGAACAATGTTTTTTAATTGTAAAATTTATAAAAAAAAATAAACTTATATTTAATACTTTTACTACCAACGGTAAGTACAATTTAGCTCTACGGTTAAGTTAACATTACAAGTATTACAAGAAATGAAAGAATATTTGTTTATAAAAAGATATATACTCCTAATAAAAATTCAGCAAATTTTTTTCTTCCTTTATCTGATTTTTTCAAAAGTATACCACAATTGTTTGTTACTGGTTCATAAAATGACTTTATAATGTAGTAAAAAAAATATCAAAGGGAGGTAACAAATAACAATGAGATGCATCAGCTGCTGCAACTGTATTAAAGAAGAAACAGTTGCACGCTTAACCATTGAAAACTATAGAAAATAGCAAAACATTAATTTTGTTGGGATATTTATATCTTATCTAGGAATGAGATTCAGTTATTCCCATTATTCTCCTGCTTTTATTTTTATAAATATTCTTTGAATGTCTCTTTAGAATATTTTTTTGGGTAGCATATGTTGAAATACATTTTTAATACTCAAAATCCTATATTTCTTATGAGAATTTCCAGTTGCCCACCATTTTCTATTGAACATTTGAAAAATCACGATTTAGAAACTGGGTCCTGTTTCTGATATCTATACAGTGTAAAATGATTTCTCACTTCTCAAAATTACTAGTCTTAGCAGTTCTGTGCATGGACATTTTATTTATTTTTATTAATTTTTTACTTTTTCAAAACTATTTATTTTAAATAATGGACAGATACATATTTTATTAATGAAAAATTTACATTGTTCAGACTGTTGTCCTCATCTTTATAGCCACAGTCATGATGTTTCGGCCAGTAAACCCTCTGGCCTTCTTCAGATGCTTGGAATTTTGAACCGAACCCTTTATTTCGATCACTAGGATATATCTTTCTTGTTTCATGTGCCAAACATTGAAAAATTTACATAAAATTTTTCTCCTTCATTTAAAATAATTATCCCCCAATGTTCATGCTTGTGGTGTTTCTAAAAAAAAAAAAATTTTTTTGAAAGTTTTTAAATTAAAACAAAATTTTTTTTTTTAAATATTTTTTTGAAATTTTTAAAAAAATTTTATTAAATTTTTAAAAATTAAAAAAATATTTTTAAAATTTTTTATTTTTTAAAATTTTTTTTATTTTTTATTTATTTTATTTTTTAATTTAAATTTTTTATTTTGTTTTAATATTTATTTTTTTATTTTTATTTTTTAAATTTAAAAAAAAATTTTTTTATTTTATTTTATTTTTTTTAAGTTAAAAAAACTGCAGAGATCAGTGATTGAAGTACAATTCCAAACTTGAAAAATATCAGCTAATTTGTTCACATTTTATATCACTAATCTTGAGATATTAAAAATGCGATTGTGCTTCAATCAATAGCTAACCTGGCAAAAGTTGGTTTTAAATTTGGATATCTAAAATAAATGCATCTCTGAATTTTTCAAGTGAAGAAATATTACTATTATGATGATGATACCACCTCTCCTTATTCAGATTCGTTGTTCATCTTGGTTGTAATATTTATAAAATTTCAGTCATTTTTTTTTTCTAAATGTCTGTTAATATTGTCTGTTCCTTTCTAATTGGTTACTGAGTTACATCAATGTTAACTTGTTCCTAAAATATTAAAAATGGCTAAACAGACCTTATATTTAAATTTACTTACAATTACTTGATGTTATTTTTATTTTCAGGTCACGTCTTGGCTGTCAGGTTTATGTTACAGAAGACATGGATGGCTTAGAAGTGAAAATACCAGTTGAAACGTCAGATGTAAGAAACATTTATTAGGCATAGATTATCAGAAGAGTCATACATTTTCTTTCTGCCACTACATCACATCAAAATAAAAGGAATATATCCTAACCAGTTAAGATCTAACAAAGTTTAATTGCTAAAAGAATATGCTTTCACTGTGGCTTAATTACAATAAAGACAATTTATCTTAAAGATTTGTTTGTGTTTTTAATGTTAGACAAGAACATGATTCCTCAAACTTGTTGGTAAAAAGTCCTCATCCTCAGGGAAGAGATTTTTTTTTTTCCAAAGGGTAATGTCAATAACTATACAAAGTAAACGCTAACTTTCATCATCAGCAGAAACACTTCCATATTGCATGCTTTGTATGTGTTTTTTAAAAAAAGTGAGGTAAAGTCATTTCATTCTTGGCCAATCATTAATCATAGGGAGCCTCAAGTCGAGTACTCAACTTTTTTTAAAATAGTACTTTTTCTGACAAGTCTCATTTTCCTGTGATTGAAATGAAGCTTTTATATATATATATATATATATAAACTACTAAAAAGTTGTAAGTTAAATTTTTTTTTTGTGACAGTATTTATTTATTTCTAATATATATATATATATATTTATTCTATTATATTATAATATGAAAAACATAAACATGTAGGTAATATCAGACAGATTTTGGTCAACAATACGGTGATCCTTACTCATACACACAGTAAGAGGAACCTGCAGATACTGGAGGCCATGTACATCAAATCAAAACAACCAACACTCAATAAAATCAACTTTAAAACAGGAAATAACATATTACATTGCATTTGACTAGATGGTTTTGTTGTCATTTCGCACTATCCCGTGGTGTGACGTCATAAAACCGCATCGCAAACTTAAGAACTGCGTTTATTATTTTTGGTAACTATTGCCGTTGTCAAGCGGAGTTTTATGTCAACACAAAATAAAATCGTCGGTGATGGTGGATTTTATAATATTTCAGTTTAAACTACCTCTCTGAAGATGGCTCATGTGAGCCAAAAGCTTAGAAGAAAACCAATAAATAATTATCCAAATGTTGGAGAATTTTTGTCTTTATTTTCAACTGAAATTAAAGCAAAAATACGACGTTTAGAACGGCTCATGATTAAACATAAAAGACATTCATTGTCTCTTATATTTAATAGCATATGTCTAGAAAATTACTTGCTGCCTCGATATACTAAATATATATATATATGTGTGTGCATGTGCATGTGTTCTCGTGTAAAAGGTTACTGAAATAGTAATAGCCCAAATGGAGGTTGGAAATAACTAGTAATATTTATATTTACATTATTCGGATTATTGTCCTCATCTTTGCTGCCATGTTTGACATTTTGGCTGTTGTACTCTCCGGTCTTAAAGTGCTAGGATTTTCAGACAAAACACTTTATTATGATCACTAAGGTATAGTATTCTCATTCCATGGTATGATTATAATGAAGGCTTTGGTTCAAAATTTCTATCACCTGAAGAAGGCCAGAGCGTACAACAGCTGAAACGTCATAAACCTGGCAGCAAAGATGAGGACAATAGTCTGAATAATGTAAAGTAGGATAAATACTAACTCATCTCAGATGTATAGGCAAATACTAATATTTATAATATCATCAAATACAAAACATTAGTGTCTATAGTTATGTACAAAACATACCTTTTTTTAGATTTCCTTTGCACAGTCTCTTTTTTTTTTTTTTTTTTTTTTTTTAAAAAGGGTCAATGTCAGTCCTTTCCATAACCCTTTTTCTCTTGCTTTACCATTTCTGGACTTTCAAGAGTGTTATGAGGAATAGGTCATCTCAATGTATCAAAATAAACCTCCATAGGTTCAGCCTTGTCTGGAGTATTGTTCTCTTCCCTTCCTTTGATCAGATATAACATCCTTCCAATTCTTCAGACAATAGCTCCAAATTCCTAATATGTTTTATTTGTTTGATATATTTGTTAAAAAACCTTTTAACCAATTTTATAAAAATCCTTCAGCTCTTTGTACCTTATAATCTTTATTTTATGAGCAAACATAATTTCCATTTGCATCATGGCCGAAGATAAATTTTTATTTGATGTAAGTCTATATATCTGCAAAAATTGTTGTAATGCTGCATCTGTGGATCTACCATTAGCATTTTTTTTAGGACCCTTTTGAAAGTATCCATGAAATGCTCTGCCTAGCTGTTACTTCTAGGATGGTAGGGGGCTATTGTAATGTGCTCTAACAAACATTTTGCAAAATTTCTTTAATTCTTTAACTATAAATTGCATGTTTTATAATTGACTATGATGAAAATGTCTAGAGAGTGCCTAGATTGCAAAGTCATCTATAGTTAATTTGTACCTGGTTCACACTCTTCCCACTTCTATTGAACAGGAATAGAGGTTCATCACTTGTCCCCTGTTTAGGAAGTGGTCTCCGGCTCTCTTTCTCTCCTCAGACCTCAGTATTAGTGCTTCTGTGATGTGTATGGTCAGTGGCAACGTCTCTTCATTGTGAGGATTAGGGTTGGCAGTTTTCTGGTTTTTTCTTTTGACTGGTAGTTTGTTTTTTTTTTGTTTTTTTTTTTAATCATATCACCCTGAGCAAGGCGGTAATGCCACTTATGTGCAGGGGGCTATTTAAGAGTGAAAAGATTGGAAAAGAGAAAGCTGGACACCACATCCTAAACAGGGAACAAGGGATGAGCCTCTTCACCTGTTCAGTAGACGTGGGTGGAGTATGAACCGGGTGATAGTTTAGTCTATCTACTCCAATTGGGGGAAAGAAAAAAAAAGTGACAAGATTGGAAAAGTTATATTATTCAAATCTTATGTAGTGAGAAGAACTAAAAATAAGAACTAGATAAAATATCCCTAGACATGGGCAGTGGAAGGAGAACAGTCTAGATTAAGTAGAGGGTTCAGTCTGGAATTCCCTGGAGCTTGAGGGGTCAATATGTACTTGATGGGGGCCAGATAACACAGCAGCTGAAATGTCGTGATAATAACAACAGAAATGAGGACAATAGTCTAAATAAATAGTGTATCAAGTGAAAATCTATGACAGTCAGTGTTGTGCTTAGAGATTTTTGAATTTATGCTTTGTTTTTGTTATTTGGAGGAAGTAAGGAGTCAGAACCTTTCTTACTCGGCATGCTATAGTTGTGCCATTCAACAAAAATTCATGTGCACCTTGTCACATTTATAAATGGAACTTTGTCTGTGTGTCCGTTACCTATAGACTTCGAAACGGCTGAACCAATTTTCTTGAAAATTTACACAGTTGTACTATAAGCGTCTGTGAGTGTTCTTAGCTAGGTTTTGTGTCCAGGTACCCCTAATAAATATCAAAAATTGATACTCGAAAAAATCGGGTATATAGAAGGAGTGGTCCGATTTTAATCAAATTTGATACGCTCATAGACAAAGACGTAAGAAACGATATTCAGAAGTTTCATGTTTGTGTGTGTGTCTGGTTATCTGCCTGTATTTGTTTTCAGCTCTTTTATTTTAGTTTTTGCTTCTGGTTTGGCTCTAAGTAGGTATAATTGTAGTTCTTAGTCTCAGCCATGATACCATTTACTCAGAGGACTTATTTAGCCTTCAAAATTCAGTTTACGATGAAAAAAACTTATTTGATATCGATACCAGGAAATCAAAATTTAACTTACATCCATTCATTTTCTTTCAGTCTACAGTTTTGCTTTAACTGGAAACAACTCTTGCTTTTTAGTCTTTCATGTTAACGTCCAAAGAGTCTGAGCTCCAGGACCATGGATTAGTTTTAAAGCTTTCATTACACCCGAGCAATGCTGGGCTATACTGCTAGTTATTGATAAAAGAATTGTTCAGTTCTGAGAGTTCTTGAATAACGTTCATCTTTGTAGTGTACAGTAGAATGAATTTGTAAGAGAATATGAGTTGGACTTAATATTTTACATGGTGTGTATGGAAGGATTTCTTGTGCCAACTGTAGTAACTTGTACACGTGTTATTTAGAGAAATCAAAAGCATCTACTTGCATCTTGCAATTAGTGCGGGTGTGTGAAAGAATTACTTGATATTGAAGAACATGAACCCCATGATAGCGGCATGCTATCCCGGGCAGCTGTGAACTGCCTTACTTGGTGTCCTGTGGTTCTGCTGCAACTGGCAAAAAATATGCAGCAAATCGTTTAAATAGGTGTTCAAACATCCTTACAATTTGGCGGTAAAAATGTAGTTCACTTACCTTGATTCTGATTGGCTAGCTCAAACCAATTAGCAAACAGCTTACATTTATTCAAATATACAATGGTTACAACAAAATTTAATACGTGTGTGTGTGTGTGTGTGTGTGTGTATTTCCATATGTATGTGCATGTGTCATAATATCTTTACTGAAAAAACAGCATAAAATGAAAAAAGGACTCAAACTTAATAAAAACAAAATTTTATTGTCAAAAATGTTTGTCATGGTTGATGCAAGGTCGTTAAAGTGTTTGTAGTAGTCCTTGCAAGAATGACTTTATCTGTACGTAGACTGGAACGTATGTGTGTATGTATGTATGTATGAGCGTTATCTTTGGGTAGGAGTGTCTTTAAGTCTTTGCTCAGCCTGAAAGGGTTCCGTCCGGTTATCAAGTATACGAAAAGGCAGATGGGTGAACCGTGAGAATAAAGAGGGAATGTAAAATGATAGATAATAATAATAACAATCACTTGACATTTGTCAAGGGTACGGGTTAATTACACTAGTCTCCTTTCTCCCTGGCGACAGTCGAATTTGCTCCATCTTTTATTTTGTTTGTGGGGCTCGAAAAGTTCATCCCGGATGTGATTCTGGTCTTTCCATTGAACGATGAAGAAACTTCACATCGGTTTGCAAAAACAATCCGTAAAATAATTTGTTTCTGATAATTGAAGATTATTTGAATTTTGTTTTTAGATGTGTTGAGTTGTGAGGTAATAAATACGAACAACAGAAGAATATATTAAATAAATGTATTATGGAAGAAAATAGTATTTACAAAGGTATTAATTGTACGTCTCTTTGTACAATGTAGAGTCCGATTATAATCACTTCCGGTTGACTACCGGACATATACGACTGACTTGTTAGTACAGTTCCAATCACTCTAGCACTGGTATATCGCTACTGTGACATTACTGCCGACAACACTGAGGTCTTGACTACCACTATTTGTAGTGCATGGAATAGTTCATTTATCATTAAAAGGGTGGAGAGCGCCCTAACAAGATGTTTCCTAGTTTTCTATTGGCCGAAAAACATTTCACGTCAAGGTGTGAAATTTTATGAGTTTTGTTTCGGATTCACTTTTGTGTGTGTGCTAAGCAAGGTTTTGTAAATTCGAGTAAATTCGTTTATTTCTAACAAAATCAATGAGTCAGTGTTTTTAAATCTAGATCTTGTTTTTTTCACTACATATAGGTCTTCGTTCAAATAACAGAGCATAGTTCATTGTATTTTTTTGTTTGTTTCAATAGTAAAAATATGTGTTGTGTTATTTCCATTTAATGGTTCTACTGGTTTTTGTTTTAGTGATTTGATTTTTCATCATGAACTCCATGGGCATGAGATTGGTTATCGTTCATTTCCAGATTTCTTTCGACAGAATCTCTTGACATTGTATTTTTAGAAAATATATGCTGGTTTTAGTCTGTTAATGGAAACATTATTATGCACATTTTCAGATATTTTGATCATAAAATATTTTTCATGTCGACTTAGAACTTGGAATGGGCCTGTGTATGGAGCTTCTAGTGGTTTTCTTACTCTGCCCGTTCTCAGACAAATATATTCAGTTTTGTAAATCTTTAGGAATATATAACTTAGGTGCATAGTATAGAGTGTAAATGTCAGCTGGAAAAATTTTTCATGTCAAATTTTTGCATGTCTTCAGTGGAAGTCTTGATTTGAAACTTTGTTAGTTCTATGTCTTCATTCTTCTAAAGTAGGATTGATTAACAATCGCGGACCTTGAGGTTGACTTACCGTTAATGCAGTAAACGGGGAATATTTGGATTCATTAGGTGTCATTCTGATTCCAAGAAGCACAATGGAAAGAGCTGACAGCCAAATTATTATTGCTGTCTTCAAAGTTCTATGTGTTTCTTCTATTAAACCGTTTGTTTGCGGGTGGTATGCTGTTGTTCTCAGTCAGTGAAACCCAATTATCATATAATAATTCTGCTTGTTCCTTCCTTAGTTAGTTACTTAGTTCCTCTGTCCGTTACGCCACTGAAGAAAGATAACCAACTTACTCTCTACACAAGCTTTTCCTTCCCCTCTATCTTTTATAAACGCTACTCTCCTCAGCCTTTTTCTCACCTTTGCCAAACGGAAGAGTAGTAAAGAGTGAGAGAGTAGGAGGAGAGAGCCTATAGCATTACCGTGTCAGTAGCAGCTTAAGCTGGTGGTTGTAGCAGTAATTCTGTCTGTCTGTCTGTCTGTGTGTGTGTGTGTGTGTGTGTGTGTGTGTATATATATATATATATATATATATATATATATATATATATATGTGTGTGTGTGTACTGTACTATATAGTAAAAATAGGTAGGTTTGTTGTCATATCCCGCGACCTAATAATGAAATTTTTGGCCTCTACACCCTTGGCCAATACTCAGTTGGTTTTTCTGTTTACAATGGACACAGGAGCCATGATTTTTCAGTAATAAAAAAAAAAAACATTTTCTCTTTCAAAATCTCTCACAAAATAGCGTACAGTATTTTGGTTATGGTCTGTGCATATGTCGCTTAATATAAGATTACAGTAAAGTAGCTTCTATGGACATTGCTTTTATAGATAAAATTAGGTAATAAAATTACACTCTGTGTTATCGTTATTTTATTATCCAATACTTTTATGTTTGAAGACGTTACTATCATTTGTAGTATGACAAAGTAAAATTTTCCAGGAAATCATAATTATCCTTCCATGGAAATTCAACAGGTTCCGCTTGTTTTAGATAATTCTGTGGACACTTCATATTTGAATTTGCTTCTTCTGTCTGTTACAACATTTGTTTTGTTCACTACAAGATCATTACAGCAAGCGTAATATTACACAACTCAATTTTCTACCAGTGAAAACAGATTAAATTTGAAATTCTTGCAAAAATCAACTAACGGTAGGATTTTGATGAAACTTTCAAGAGTTATTCAAAAATGACTGAAATCATTATTGAAATCATTTTTTTATAAAATTTTGGTAATAAAAAGAATTTTTTTACATATTTTACCCCCACGTTATTTGATTTCTTGAAAAATGTCAAGAAATTAACTAGACATTGGGACATTTTCTTTATTAAATAAATGCAGGATTTATTGGGGAATGTTAATCAACTTTTTTTTTTTTTTAGATCCTTTTCAGAAAATCTGCTCTGAATTGTGAAAACAAAAATGCAATAAATCTGTCATTTTTCATTTAGATAAACTTTTAATTGCTTTTATAAACAATATATATTAAGGACATCATAGTTTGAAGAGAAATTTTCTTTTCGCTGAATAATGAATTTTTACAAGAATTGGTTTCATTTTTATTTTTTATTATAATAATTTATAAAATTTCAAGTCTTTTAAAATTTCTTCCAATCACTGTTTCTATTAGGTTTTTAAGTTTATAAGTGAAGACGATATTTATTAATCGAAAATTGAAAAGCTTAATACAAATATTCGAGTCAGAAGATTTTTAAAATAATTAAAACTTATTTGTGTGTATACTGATTATTATGTGTTATCTGAGCAAGTGCGTGGTTTTGCGAAGTGGTGTGTTTTTGTGAGGCAGCAGGTGTGTGCAGGTTGGCTGGTGGGAGAGAAGTGGACATTTTTTTTTTTTTGAAGGTGTTTGATTGTTTTCAAAGGTAAGAATGTTAAGAACATGGGCAAAATTCCCCATGTCAGGATAATATCTGATTGTTTTAAACCCAGCGTGACTGGAATTGGGTGTTGTGGGCCTTGAAATGTTTGTAAATAATGTGCCTAAAATATGATTTGGTTGCTTTTATAAGAGACAGTTTAGTAGTAGGAAAAAGGAGTCGGTTGGCAGTTGAGATTGGAACCCAGACCAAGAAAAACACAGGAAGAATGGCGGACGAGTTTCGCTGCCTCTGGCTGGCTCGATGCATGTGTGCTGACCCCTCCAACCCCCACCTCCTACTCCAGAACCATATCACCTGAAGAGCGAATAAAGAAAATGTTGTATGCTATATGAGTTACGGTTGTCATTTTATTAAATGAGAATATTGTCATTTTATCAGCGTGAGAAAGACTAGCAATTCTATGAAAGAGAGAATGGCAGGTTTTGTGACCCTGTCATGAAATTAATAATCATCATTTCATCGAAGGGTATACAACACCGATGGTTCGTATTTTAATTTACAGGTCACATGTTCCAAAGGTTACGCTCCTTAGAATTAAAAAACTATTAAAAAAAAATACAATCTTTTTTCCGCAGAGTAAAGTAATAACAACCTATTGCGGGATAATCTTCTGCCCAGTCAGTCATGTCCCTTTCGAGACATGATCGTCCAAAGTGTGTATCACGTATGGCACTTAACTGACTGACTGAATATAATAATTGGAATCATGATTAAAACCTCTACTGGGCATAAAGTGAGGGATCAGTTTTCTACTGTTATAAAGTAATAAACTGATACCCCACTAATTATACTTAATACAATAATGTAATATTATCTATCTTTTCTCCCTCTAATATGATTCAAATAACAGGACAGATTGGGTTCTGTAGCCTTGGTCGGCAACCAGTCTATCCCAGAAAGTAATAACAACCTACTGTGGGATAATCTTCTGTCCAGTCAGTCATATCTTGAAAGAGACATGATCGTCCAAAGCGTGTATCACGTATGGCACTTAACTGACTGACTGAATATAATAGTTGGAATCATGATTAAAACTTCTACTGGGCATAAAGTGAGGGATAGTTTTTCTATAGTTATGAAGTAATAAACTGATCCCCCACTAATTATTACTTAATAATATAATACATCTCTTCTCCCTCAAGCTATGAGTTAAATAACAGGACAGATTGGATTCTGTAGCCTTGGTCGGCAACCAGTCTATCCCAGAAAGTAATCGCAACCTACTGCGGGATAATGTTCTGCCCAGTCAGTCATGTCTCTTTCAAGACACGATTGCCCAAAGTGTGTATCACGTATGGCACTGACTGACAATCATTTCATTTCACTTCCGTATTTCTTGTTCCCTATGTTTCAACATTAAACGGGCTGTACAAATCGTACCTTAAAAATTAAAATAAGTTTTATATTTGTAATTACTAATTTCCTCATTTTGTTAAAAAAGTTATTGTGAAATTCACAATATGTGTAGGTACCTCTAATAAAGAATATGAAAAATAGATATTAAAAATAAAATCAATAGATGCCATAACATTTAATAACTTACTGAGTTCCCTCTGGCATTTTATATAATTTCATTCTCTGTTATTAAATTGCAATATTAATTTAAAAGAAAGTTAATTATTATTTTTCAGAAAGCGTAAAAAAGTAAAGTATCTCCACTCATTTTCAATAACTAACTTTGAAAATGAATTTTTAAAAATAAAAAAATTTTCTTGAAACTTTTATTTTAGTTTTAATTGAAAGCTAAATGATTTAATTTACTGTTTCCAGTAAGCAAAATACACTGGTGTAAACAGAAAATATAGATTGGAATCGAAAATTTTGAGATTTTTAAAAATTTTTCAATTTTTTGGCCATTTTTGAGCGGTCGACACATTTGTAAACAAAAGTTAATTTTAGCTTTTCAAAATCTTACAAAAATAAAATATACATCTTTGACACATTATTTTTGGGAAATTAGAAAATTGAATGTTAAATTAATCTGATTTAAACAAGTATTTTTTATAGCAGGCTAAGAACTTTGAAGCAACTCCCACTTTAGTCTAAATCCAGTCTATCCTCCCATGTTGAGCTTATTGTCTGTTAATTAACAATAGTAGAGTGTGAAATTAGAAATAAGAGAATAATCTCTTCATGGACAGCATCATAATTAATTCAGTCATAGAAACTTTGGTGATTAAGCAGATTGCAATTCTGTACTTCCTCTTTCAACACTTCTCCCAGAATGCATAAACATCGTCCTGATTCCTCTTTATTTTTCCCTTAGAACACTGATTTAAAGAAGAAAGATTTATCTTAGGCTGCATGATGACATTCTCTGACGTGATGAGTTGCCATATTTAGTGTCTCTTATTCAAATTTAAATATTGCTTAATCTTAATCACTCTCACAGGTCCTCAGGTTAGACATTCCTTCTTTGAGCTCAGTCATGGAATCAATATTTACAGTGAGATTCATTCGAAGCCGTTCCCAGTCACTTACTTCTGTGAAATCAATGGGAGGATATCCGTCAAGCTTTTCTGGCATGTTACAATGCTCAAGGATTATTGGAATAATTGTCTTTTTCTGAAAATTAATGTCTGAGCGAAGCATTAAATCACTGACGAATTTCTGCACCTTGTCCTCAAGGTATTTTTTTGTTATGATAATTAGAAGCTTACGACAATTTTTTATTCCATTGGTGATACTGTCAAACATATTCTCGCCAGGTATGAAATCACGGCTTGGTATGAAACCTGAAAAAATAAAAGGCAAAATTTATATCTGATCCATAGTGATTAGTGATGTTTCTAAAATTATAATCTAAGACGGAATAATAATGAACCTTTGTAATAGCATATAATAACTGAGCGACTTTTTTTTCTCGTCATTTGTTAACATTTTGTTAGCTATTTAAAGCCGAAACACGTGATTTTAATGACTGTTTTATATGAATGAACTAGCAGTATAGCCCGGTGTTGCCTGGGTGTAATAAAAGCTTTAAAACTAATCCATGGTTCTGGAGCTCAGACTCTTTGGATGTCGGCATGAAAGACTAAAAAGTTTCCAGTTAAAGCGAAACCGTTGACTGAAAGAAAAATGAATCAATGTAAGTCAAATTTTGATTTCCTGGTATCGATTTATATATATATATATATATTATTGATTTTCTGCACTATTGTAAGAACTGCAACCTTGAGACTTCTGAATATCGTTTCTTATGCCTTTGTCTATGAGTCTATCAAATTTGATTAAAAGCGGACCACTCCTTCTATAACCTGATATTTTCGAGAATCGATTTTTGATATTTATCAGGGGTACCTGGGCACAAAACCTAGCTAAGAACACTTGCAGACGCTTATAGTACAACTGTGTAAATTTTCAAGAAAATTGGTTCAGCTGTTTCGGAGTCTATAGGTAATGGCTACATACACACACAGACACAAACACACACACACAGACAAAGTTCCATTTATAAATAAGTTTAGATGTGGTATAAACAATTTTTGAGAATAACGATCATTTTTCTAGATACAAGGATTTATTTTTAATTATTTTCTTATTTTTTACAAGGATTTATATTTAACCCACATTTCCCAAGTTTACTTTCATATAAACAAATATAATAGCAATAAAGAAAACAGCTGAGAGAATAACGTGATGTAAAGACCAGAATAGAGATGAGAATTATGTCTGGAGTAATGAAATATTTCTACATCATAACAATATTGTTAAATGAGACAGGTTCATCTTTGATGAAGTTGTTTTATTATTAATTAGTAGTGAGTTTGATGCTCACTTTGTGTCTGTAATTGCCATTGCCACATGAAACATGCGTGAGAGAACTGACAACTACAGATATATATTGTAAAAGGTTTTATTTTCCTTTACAGTACTTGTGCAGCTGTGAAAACTGCAATTAAGACAAACAAATAACATGAACACATGGAGGAATAATGTACACAAGGATAGATAATTACAAAATCCGAAAAAATAAGAAAATAAACAATGAAATTTACATAAATAGTTATAACAAAACAAGGGAACTTATAACTAGTGTTTAAATCAACAGGAATCGTTTGCGTCACCATTTTCACAAATTAAGAAAGGGTACAAAAGGCAATAAAATTTTAGAAGAATTAAATTCCATTAACTATAAAATTTGTCTAGGGTTTGCTGAAAAGTGAATGGAAAAAATGTTAATTACCTCATTGGCACCTCGTGTGGTCTATGGCAATTGATTAACTTACTCCCTAACGGTACCGAAAAGGAATGTGCTGTCACTGGAGATAACAAATTTACGTCTGACCTCTTAGAAGGTCTCAATCCAAAAGACTGTTAAGGGGGTTTCTATTTCTTACACAGAGGCCAAAATCCTAGGTTCTAGAAAAGGTTGCCCATATTTTTACTCATTTTAACTTTACTATTTCTGTCTGATACTTTTCATTTAGACCTCAGAATTGTTTTAAGTTGTCCTAAGATATAAGGAATTATATTTTCTGGCAACAGTGTCCCAAAGGGTGACAAGGCCGCCAGTCAAGAATACAGGGCTGGCTTCAGCGAGAAAACGGACCTGCTGATTTTCACATTAGAGTTTGGTAGCAACTAGAAAATGGGTCTTTCTCTAAGGTGCCTGGCGGCAGCTACAGTATCCAATGCAACATTTGTAATGAAATATCTAAAAAAATTTTTTTTCTGAGAGAAGGTAGTGTTTGCATTATTTACATTGTTTGGACTGTTGTCATTATTTTTCTTGCCATGTTTACAATGTTTCATCCAGTGTACGCTTCGGCCTTCTTCCAGCTCAAGGACATATGTCCTAATGAATAAAAGCATTAGTTATATTCAGTATATAAATCTACAATCCGCCCGTGTATCGAATACTGCTGCCACATCTGGTCGGGTGCCCCTGCTACTCTTCTTGGGCTTCTTGACAAAATACAATGGATAATCTGTAACGTGATCGATACTGACTTGGCAGACCGGCTGTAGTCACTCTCTCACCGTCGGACGTGGCTTCCCTGTGCCTCTTCTACAAGTACTTTCATGGCCTCTGCTCTGATGAACTTAAGTCATTGGTGCCACCTAGTTACGAATTTACACGAGATACTACATTGGCAACTAGGTCCCACCCTTTTACAGTGAAACCGATAAAATGTAACCGCAATTTCTACTCCAACAGCTTCTTTTCTCGCACTTCCCACCTGTGGAATTCCCTTCCACATGCCTGCTTCCCCGACGGCTACAATCTCCAGGAGTTTAAGTGTAAGGTCAATAGACACTTCCTAACACGCTAACTTGCATCTATTCTCTCAAACACTCTCACCATCTAACCAACCCTCATTCTCGGTATCCTTACCCATTCTATCACCCTCCTTCTGACATTTCCTATATCTAACCATCCTTTCTCATCACTTCCCCGACCCTAAGTAACCCCCTGCACTACAGTGGCAGTGAAATGCCTTGCTCGGGGTGAAACGATTAAAAAAAAAAAAAAAAATTGACCCAAAGAGTTGTGAGTTCAATATCTGGGTACATCAGCGGTGAACAACTAACATAGAACTAAGTTAAAGGGAGATAACTACATGAGATCCAGAAGTAGCATTGAATATAAAATTAGAATAAGATGCTCCAGGTTTGAAATTCCTAGCAAATAAAGCCAGAGCAAATAAAGGCAAAAACAATGAAAGCATGGCAATAAAGATGATGACAACAGTCCAAACAATGTACATAATCTAAAAAGAGTTGATATCGTAAAGGAATTATCCGAAAGTAACATCGACAATATATCATCTCATGAAACACAACAAAGAGAAAATGTTATGAATACACCAAATGCAAAATAATGATATAAACGAAGCAGTTTGCAAAACCCATAGGATAACTGCAATATCTCATCACAGAATACCGATAAGGATGCAAGAAGATTATGTAAGAAGAATCAGTTTGATAAAAACAAATATGAGTATCCCGATCTGAATAAATGGAGGCATAATTACAATATATCATCTCTAAATATAAATCAGGATATCTGAAGAAAACTTAATTATAAGTAGTCTAATAAAAAAAAAATATTGGGATCCTGATCAGATTAAAAATGGAAGCATGATTACAATATATCATCCATAATCATCACAAAAATGCAACTGAAGAAATTTTAAGTCTAATAAAACAAATATTTGGAAGCTATTCTAAATAAATGTAGACATGATTACAATATATCATATTTAAATATCAATCAGGATATCTGAAGAACGCTTATGAATATATAGTCTGATAAAAACAAATATGAGTTGTTATATAGCAATATACAACAAACAAGCATGTATATAAAAAATATGCATTATATTTTTATTAATGACGATGGACCGTGTGGCACAAGGACAGAGAATTGAGAGCGCGCTTCTAATGGGGCTGACGGGAGTGTCGTCGAATCTGTTGTGTGTCTCTCTCTCTGTCTGGTCCTCGTCTTTGTCTGGTCGAAATCTGTGCGCCGAAGTCTTTTTATAATCTCCAAACCGGAACTTTTTCTTCCGGTTTTTTGCCTCGCCCACGCACGCCCACGTAATTCTCAGAGACACCTGTTCTGTTTGCCTCTTGTAGCCATTTCCGCTACTGCCGGAAATAAGGTCAAACAACCATCCGCTCCTTTCAACGACCGGAAAACACCCCGGCTTGCATCAGCTTCCTCGGGTGGGCCTAGATTGTTATATTACATGAGTATCCTGATCTGAATAAGTAGAAGCATAATTCCAGTATACCATCTCTAAATATCAATAAAGATAACTGAAGAATATGGAAGTATAAATAGTCTAATAAAAACAAGTAGAAGGGTCCTGATCTGAATAATTACATTATATCATTTATGAACATCACAAAAATGTAACCGAGGAACCCTTAAATCTAATAAAACAAATATCTGGAAGCAGATTTGAATGAATAAAGGCATGATTACAATATACCATATTTAAATATCAATCAGGATATCTGAAGAACGCTTATGAATATATGGTCTGATAAAAAAAATATAAGTATCCTGATCTGAAGAAATGGAGGCATAATTACAATATATCATCTCTAAATATAAATCAGGATATCTGAAGAAAACTTAATTATAAGTAGTCTAATAAAAAAAAATATTGGGATCCTGATCAGATTAAAAATGGAAGCATGATTACAATATATCATCCATAATCATCACAAAAATGCAACTGAAGAAATCCTAAGTCTAATAAAACAAATACCTGGAAGCTATTCTAAATAAATGTAGACATGACTGCAATAAATCATATTTAAATATCAATCAGGATATCTGAAGAATGCTTATGAATATATGGTCTAAGAAAAGAAATATAAAAATCCTGATCAGAATAAATGAGATGATTTAATTATTACAATAAGATTATGATTTCTAAATATCTATCAGGATATCTGAAGAATATCTAAATAGTTAAATCAAAAGAAATATTAGCATCCTGATCTGAATAAATAGAGGCATAATTACAATATATCATCTCTAATGTTTTATAATGATAATGGAAGAATACTTATGTATAGTCTAATAAAATCTAATATTAGGATCCTGATTTGAATAAATGGAGGCATAAATACAATACGTCATCTGAAAATATCAATAAAGATAACTGAAAAATAACTAAGTATAAATAGTCAAATAAAAACAGATATTAAGTTCCTGATCTGAATAAATTGAGGCATACTAGCAATATATCAATAAAACAACTGAAGAATACCGAACTATATATAGTCTAATAAAAAGAAATTCTAGCTTCCTTATCTGAATAAATAGAAGTATAATTACAATATATCATCTATAAACATCATAAAAATATAACTGAAAAAATCTTAAGTCTAATAAAACAAATATTTGGAAGCTGTTCTAAATAAATGTAGACATGACTGCAATATATCATATTTAAATATCAATCAGGATATCTGAAAAATGACTATGAATATATAGTCTGATAAAAAAAATATGAGTATACTGATTTGAATAAGTGGAAGCATAATTATATCATCTCTAAATATTAATAAGGATATCTAAAGAAACCTAAGTATAAATAGTATTATAAAAAACAAATACTAGTATATTGATTTGAATAAATATATCAATACTGGTATCTAAAAATAATTAGTAAAATCTGTCTGATAAAAAATTATGAAGATCCTAGTCTGAAGAAATGAAGGCATAATTACAATATATCATATTTAAATATCAATACTGACATCTGAAGAATACCTAAGTAAAATCTTTTTTTTTTTTTTTTTTTTTTAATCATCTCACCCCAAGCAAGGCATTCCACTGCCACTATTGCGCATGGGGCTACATAGGGGAAGGTAAAGAGAAGGAGTGGATAGACATAGGGAATGTCAGGAGAAAGGTAATAGATGAGTAAGGATAGCGAGGATGAGTGTCGGGCAGATGGGAAGAGTGTTTGATAGAATGGGAGCAGGTTAGTGTGTTAGGAGGTGTCTATTGACCTTACATTTAAACTCCTGAAGATTGTAGCCGTCGGGGAAGCAATCGTTTGGAAGAGAATTCCACAGTCGGGAAGTGCGAGGAAAGAAACTGTTGGAGTAGAAGTTACGGCTGCATTTTATCGATTTCACTGTAAAAGGGTGGGATCTAGTTGCTAATCTAGTATCTCGTGCAAATTCGTATTTAGGGGGCACCAGTGATCTAAGTTCATCGGAGCAGAAGCCGTGAAAGTATTTATAGAAGAGACACAGCGAAGCCACGTCTCGCCGGTGGGAGAGAGACTGCAGGCGGTCTGCCAAGTCGGTATCTATCACATTACAGACCCTCCTCTGAACCTTATCGAGAAGCCCGAGGAGAACAGCAGGGGCATCCGACCAGATATGGCAGCAGTATTCAATGCACGGGCGGATGGTAGATTTGTAAATGTGCAGGATAGATTTAGACGGAAAAAACTTCCGGGCCCTACACAGAGAACCGACTTTCATAGCAGCGGATTTAGCAATGGATTCGATATAGTCATTCCATTTGAGGTCCGCTGAAAGTGTGAGACCAAGGAGGCGTAGTGTTTTACTCTCTGGGAGGCAAGCCTGGTCCATGCTAATGGGAGGTAGGTGAGATTGTCGATGATGGTTAATTGACAGTAGCTTCGTTTTAGAAGCATTAAAATTTACTAGCCAAATCTGTCCGATAAAAAAATTATGAAGATCCTAGTCTGAAGAAATGGAGGCATAATTACAATATACCATATTTAAATATCAATACTGACATCTGAAGAATACCTAAGTAAAATCTGTCCGATAAAAAAATTATGAAGATCCTAGTCTGAAGAAATGGAGGCATAATTACAATATACCATATTTAAATATCAATACTGGCATCTGAAGAATACCTAAGTAAAATCTGTCTGATAAAAAAATTATGAAGATCCTAGTCTGAAGAAATGGAGGCATAATTACAATATACCATATTTAAATATCAATACTGGCATCTGAAGAATACCTAAGTAAAATCTGTCTGATAAAAAAATTATGAAGATCCTAGTCTGAAGAAATGGAGGCATAATTACAATATACCATATTTAAATATCAATACTGGCATCTGAAGAATACCTAAGTAAAATCTGTCTGATAAAAAAATTATGAAGATCCTAGTCTGAAGAAATGGAGGCATAATTACAATATACCATATTTAAATATCAATACTGGCATCTGAAGAATACCTAAGTAAAATCTGTCTGATAAAAAAATTATGAAGATCCTAGTCTGAAGAAATGGAGGCATAATTACAATATACCATATTTAAATATCAATACTGGCATCTGAAGAATACGTAAGTAAAATCTGTCCGATAAAAAAATTATGAAGATCTTAGTCTGAAGAAATGGAGGCATAATTACAATATATCATATTTAAATATCAATACTGGCATCTGAAGAATACGTAAGTAAAATCTGTCTGATAAAAAAATTATGAAGATCCTAGTCTGAAGAAATGGAGGCATAATTACAATATATCATATTTAAATATCAATACTGGCATCTGAAGAATACGTAAGTAAAATCTGTCCGATAAAAAAATTATGAAGATCTTAGTCTGAAGAAATGGAGGCATAATTACAATATATCATATTTAAATATCAATACTGGCATCTGAAGAATATGTAAGTAAAATCTGTCTGATAAAAATATTATGAAGATCCTAGACTGAATAAATGGAGGTAAAATTACAATATATCATATTTAAATATCAATCAGTATATGTAAAGAATAAACAGTTTGATAAAAACAAATATGAGTATCCTGATCTGAATAAATGGAGTTATAATTAAAATATAGCAAGTCTTATCACATTGAATACACCGGTTCTTGCTTGATCACCAAAGTTAAGCAACATTGAGCCTGGACAGTACTTCGATGGGTGACCGTTTGAAAATACCAGGTGCTAAGCGTAAAGTGACGGATGTGTGCATTGGATATTTGCTCGGAAATAGAAATCGGTGGGCCGAGTTCAAATTCCAGTTGAATACCCTGCATTCAATTAAGCACTGGTATGCTTGGGAAAGGTATTAATCCCTTTCCTCTAGTTATGGGCTCAATAAGAAGAGTAGAACTTGGGGACCATGCCCTTCAAAAACAAATCCCGATGAATCTTGATACTCAGAAAAAAAAAAATGTATAACTAGACACAAAAATTATACAAAAAAACCCAAAAAAAACAATAAATTGTTGAAAGGAAAAGATATTACAAGCAATGAATAAATAATGTTTAGTTGCAATAAATGACCTACCGAGGTTGATATGCCATAAAACAAAACAACCAACCAACAACAATATATCATCTCTAAATATCAATTAATATAATTGAAGAATACCTAAGCATAAATAGTCGAATAAAAGCAAATATTAGAATCCTTATCTTAATAAATGGAGGTATAATTACAATATATCATCTCTAAATATCAATTAATATAATTGAAGAATACCTAAGCATAAAATAGTCTAATAAAAACAAAGATTAGAATCCTTATCTTAATAAATGGAGGTATAATTACAATATGTCATCTTTAAATATCAATTAAAATATTAGAAAATACCTAAGCATTAATTAGTCTAATAAAAACAAAGATTAGAATACTTATCTTAATAAATGGAGGTATAATTACAATATATCATCTCTAAATATCAATTAATATAATTGAAGAATTCCTAAGAATCTATTAGTCGAATAAAAACTAATATTAGAATCCTTATCTTAATAAATGGAGGTATAATTACAATATATCATCTCTAAATATCAATTAATATGATTGAAGAATACCTAAGCATCAATTAGTTGAATAAAAACAAATATTAGAATCCTTATCTTACTAAATGGAGGTATAATTACAATATATCATCACTAAATATCAATTAATATCAGTGAAGAATACCTAAGCATCAATTAGTCGAATAAAAACAAATATTAGAATCCTTATCTTAATAAATGGAGGTATAATTACAATATATCATCTCTAAATATCAATTAATATCAGTGAAGAATACCTAAGCATCAATTAGTCGAATAAAAACAAATATTAGAATCTTTATCTTAATAAATGGAGGTATAATTACAATATATCATCTCTACATATTAATTAATATAATTGAAGAATACCTAAGCATAAAATAGTCTAATAAAAACAAATATTAGAACCCTTATCTTAATAAATGGAGGTATAATTACAATATATCATCTCTAAATATCAATTAATATCAGTGAAGAATACCTAAGCATCAATTAGTTGAATAAAAACAAATATTAGAATCCTTATCTTAATAAATGGAGGTATAATTACAATATATCATCTCTAAATATCAATTAATATCAGTGAAGAATACCTAAGCATCAATTAGTTGAATAAAAACAAATATTAGAATCCTTATCTTAATAAATGGAGGTATAATTACAATATATCATCTCTAAATATCAATTAATATCAGTGAAGAATACCTAAGCATCAATTAGTCGAATAAAAACAAATATTAGAATCTTTATCTTAATAAATGGAGGTATAATTACAATATATCATCTCTAAATATCAATTAATATAATTGAAGAATACCTAAGCATAAAATAGTCTAATAAAAACAAATATTAGAAAGCTTATCTTAATAAATGGAGGTATAATTACAATATATCATCTCTAAATATCAATTAATATCAGTGAAGAATACATAAGCATCAATTAGTCGAATAAAAACAAATATTAGAATCCTTATCTTAATAAATGGAGGTATAATTACAATATATCATATCTAAATATCAATTAATATAATTGAAGAATACCTAAGCATAAAATAGTCTAATAAAAACAAATATTAGAACCCTTATCTTAATAAATGGAGGTATAATTACAATATATCATCTCTAAATATCAATTAATATCAGTGAAGAATACATAAGCATCAATTAGTCGAATAAAAACAAATATTAGAATCCTTATCTTAATAAATGGAGGTATAATTACAATATATCATCTCTAAATATCAATTAATATAATTGAAGAATACCTAAGCATAAAATAGTCTAATAAAAACAAATATTAGAACCCTTATCTTAATAAATGGAGGTATAATTACAATATATCATCTCTAAATATCAATTAATATCAGTGAAGAATACCTAAGCATCAATTAGTCGAATAAAAACAAATATTAGAATCCTTATCTTAATAAATGGAGGTATAATTACAATATATCATCACTAAATATCAATTAATATCAGTGAAGAATACCTAAGCATAAATAGTCGAATAAAAACAAAGATTAGAATCCTTATCTTAATAAATGGAGGTATAATTACAATATATCATCTCTAAATATCAATTAATATAACTGAAGAATACATAAGCATAAATAGTGGAACAAAAGCAAATATTAGAATCCTTATCTTAATAAATGGAGGTATAAATCCAGTATATCATCTCTAAATATCAATTAATATCAGTGAAGAATACCTAAGCATCAATTAATCGAATAAAAACAAATATTAGAATCCTTATCTTAATAAATGGAGGTATAAATCCAATATATCATCTCTAAATATCAATTAATATAATTGAAGAATACCTAAGGATAAAATAGTCGAATAAAAACAAATATTAGAAACCTTATCTTAATAAATGGAGGTATAATTACAATATATCATCTCTAAATATCAATTAATATAATTGAAGAATACGTAAGCATAAAATAGTCTAATAAAAACAAATATTAGAACCCTTATTTTAATAAATGGAGGTATAATTACAATATATCATCTCTAAATATCAATTAATATCAGTGAAGAATACATAAGCATCAATTAGTCGAATAAAAACAAATATTAGAATCCTTATCTTAATAAATAGAGGTATAATTACAATATATCATCTCTAAATATCAATTAATATAACTGAAGAATACATAAGCATAAATAGTCGAATAAAAACAAATATTAGAATCCTTATCTTAATAAATGGAGGTATAAATCCAATATATCATCTCTAAATATCAATTAATATCAGTGAAGAATACCTAAGCATCAATTAGTCGAATAAAAACAAATATTAGAATCCTTATCTTAATAAATGGAGGTATAATTACAATATATCATCTCTAAATATCAATTAATATCAGTGAAGAATAACTAAGCATCAATTAGTCGAATAAAAACAAATATTAGAATCTTTATCTTAATAAATGGAGGTATAATTACAATATATCATCTCTACATATCAATTAATATAACTGAAGAATACATAAGCATAAATAGTCGAATAAAAACAAATATTAGAATCCTTATCTTAATAAATGGAGGTATAAATCCAATATATCATCTCTAAATATCAATTAATATCAGTGAAGAATAACTAAGCATCAATTAGTCGAATAAAAAGAAATATTAGAATCCTTATCTTAATAAATGGAGGTATAATTACAATATATCATGTCTAAATATCAATTAATATAATTGAAGAATACCTACATAAAATAGTCTAATAAAAACAAATATTAGAACCCTTATTTTAATAAATGGAGGTATAATTACAATATATCATCTCTAAATATCAATTAATATCAGTGAAGAATACATAAGCATCAATTAGTCGAATAAAAACAAATATTAGAATCCTTATCTTAATAAATGGAGGTATAATTACAATATATCATCTCTAAATATCAATTAATATAATTGAAGAATACCTAAGCATAAAATAGTCTAATAAAAACAAATATTAGAACCCTTATCTTAATAAATGGAGGTATAATTACAATATATCATCTCTAAATATCAATTAATATCAGTGAAGAATACATAAGCATACATAGTCGAATAAAAGCAAATATTAGAATCCTTATCTTAATAAATGGAGGTATAATTACAATATATCATCTCTAAATATCAATTAATATCAGTGAAGAATACCTAAGCATCAATTAGTCGAATAAAAACAAATATTAGAATCCTTATCTTAATAAATGGAGGTATAATTACAATATATCATCTTTAAATATCAATTAATATAACTGAAGAATACATAAGCATAAATAGTCGAATAAAAACAAATATTAGAATCCTTATCTTAATAAATGGAGGTATAAATCCAATATATCATCTCTAAATATCAATTAATATCAGTGAAGAATAACTAAGCATCAATTAGTCGAATAAAAAGAAATATTAGAATCCTTATCTTAATAAATGGAGGTATAATTACAAGATATCATGTCTAAATATCAATTAATATAATTGAAGAATACCTAAGCATAAAATAGTCTAATAAAAACAAATATTAGAACCCTTATTTTAATAAATGGAGGTATAATTACAATATATCATCTCTAAATATCAATTAATATCAGTGAAGAATAAATAAGCATCAATTAGTCGAATAAAAACAAATATTAGAATCCTTATCTTAATAAATGGAGGTATAATTACAATATATCATCTCTAAATATCAATTAATATCAGTGAAGAATACCTAAGCATCAATTAGTCGAATAAAAACAAATATTAGAATCCTTATCTTAATAAATGGAGGTATAATTACAATATATCATCTTTAAATATCAATTAATATAACTGAAGAATACATAAGCATAAATAGTCGAATAAAAACAAATATTAGAATCCTTATCTTAATAAATGGAGGTATAAATCCAATATATCATCTGTAAATATCAATTAATAACAGTGAAGAATACCTAAGCATGAATTAGTCGAATAAAAAAAAATATTAGAATCCTTATCTTAATAAATGGAGGTATAATTACAATATATCATCTCTAAATATCAATTAATATAACTGAAGAATACATAAGCATAAATAGTCGAATAAAAACAAATATTAGAATCCTTATCTTAATAAATGGAGGTATAAATCCAATATATCATCTCTAAATATCAATTAATATCAGTGAAGAATACCTAAGCATCAATTAGTCGAATAAAAACAAATATTAGAATCCTTATCTTAATAAATGGAGGTATAATTACAATATATCATCTCCAAATATCAATCAATATAATTGAAGAATACCTATGCATAAAATAGTCGAATAAAAACAAAGATTAGAATCCTTATCTTAATAAATGGAGGTATAATTACAATATATCATCTCTAAATATCAATTAATATAATTGAAGAATTCCTAAGCATCAATTAGTCGAATAAAAACAAATATTAGAATCTTTATCTTAATAAATGGAGGTATAATTACAATATATCATGTCCAAATATCAATTAATATAATTGAAGAATTCCTAAGCATAAATAGTTGAAAAAAAACAAAGATTAGAATCCTTATCTTAATAAATGGAGGTATAATTACAATATATCATCTCTAAATATCAATTAATATAATTGAAGAATACCTAAGCATAAATAGTCAAATAAAAACAAATACTAGAATAAATGTTGGTATAATTACAATATATCATCTCCAAATATCAATCAATCTAATTGAAGAATACCTATGCATAAAATAGTCGAATAAAAACAAAGATTAGAATCCTTATCTTAATAAATGGAGGTATAATTACAATATATCATCTCCAAATATCAATCAATATAATTGAAGAATACCTATGCATAAAATAGTCGAATAAAAACAAATATTAGAATCCTTATCTTAATAAATGGAGGTATAATTACAATATATCATCTCTAAATATCAGTTAATATAACTGAAGAATACCTAAGCATAAATAGTCGAATAAAAACAAATATTAGAATACTTATCTTAATAAATGGAGGTATAATTACAATATATCATCTCTAAATATCAATTAATATAATTGAAGAATACCTAAGCATAAAATAGTCTAATAAAAACAAATATTAGAACCCTTATTTTAATAAATGGAGGTATAATTACAATATATCATCTCTAAATATCAATTAATATCAGTGAAGAATACATAAGCATACATAGTCGAATAAAAGCAAATATTAGAATCCTTATCTTAATAAATGGAGGCATAATTACAATATATCATCTCTAAATATAAATTAATATCAGTGAAGAATACCTAAGCATCAATTAGTCGAATAAAAACAAATATTAGAATCCTTATCTTAATAAATGGAGGTATAATTACAATATATCATCTTTAAATATCAATTAATATAACTGAAGAATACATAAGCATAAATAGTCGAATAAAAACAAATATTAGAATCCTTATCTTAATAAATGGAGGTATAAATCCAATATATCATCTCTAAATATCAATTAATATCAGTGAAGAATAACTAAGCATCAATTAGTCGAATAAAAAGAAATATTAGAATCCTTATCTTAATAAATGGAGGTATAATTACAAGATATCATGTCTAAATATCAATTAATATAATTGAAGAATACCTAAGCATAAAATAGTCTAATAAAAACAAATATTAGAACCCTTATTTTAATAAATGGAGGTATAATTACAATATATCATCTCTAAATATCAATTAATATCAGTGAAGAATAAATAAGCATCAATTAGTCGAATAAAAACAAATATTAGAATCCTTATCTTAATAAATGGAGGTATAATTACAATATATCATCTCTAAATATCAATTAATATCAGTGAAGAATACATAAGCATACATAGTCGAATAAAAGCAAATATTAGAATCCTTATCTTAATAAATGGAGGCATAATTACAATATATCATCTCTAAATATAAATTAATATCAGTGAAGAATACCTAAGCATCAATTAGTCGAATAAAAACAAATATTAGAATCCTTATCTTAATAAATGGAGGTATAATTACAATATATCATCTTTAAATATCAATTAATATAACTGAAGAATACATAAGCATAAATAGTCGAATAAAAACAAATATTAGAATCCTTATCTTAATAAATGGAGGTATAAATCCAATATATCATCTCTAAATATCAATTAATATCAGTGAAGAATAACTAAGCATCAATTAGTCGAATAAAAAGAAATATTAGAATCCTTATCTTAATAAATGGAGGTATAATTACAAGATATCATGTCTAAATATCAATTAATATAATTGAAGAATACCTAAGCATAAAATAGTCTAATAAAAACAAATATTAGAACCCTTATTTTAATAAATGGAGGTATAATTACAATATATCATCTCTAAATATCAATTAATATCAGTGAAGAATAAATAAGCATCAATTAGTCGAATAAAAACAAATATTAGAATCCTTATCTTAATAAATGGAGGTATAATTACAATATATCATCTCTAAATATCAATTAATATCAGTGAAGAATACCTAAGCATAAAATAGTCTAATAAAAACAAATATTAGAACCCTTATCTTAATAAATGGAGGTATAATTACAATATATCATCTCTAAATATCAATTAATATCAGTGAAGAATACATAAGCATAAATAGTCGAATAAAAGCAAATATTAGAATCCTTATCTTAATAAATGGAGGTATAATTACAATATATCATCTCTAAATATCAATTAATATCAGTGAAGAATACCTAAGCATCAATTAGTCGAATAAAAACAAATATTAGAATCCTTATCTTAATAAATGGAGGTATAAATCCAATATATCATCTGTAAATATCAATTAATAACAGTGAAGAATACCTAAGCATCAATTAGTCGAATAAAAAAAAATATTAGAATCCTTATCTTAATAAATGGAGGTATAATTACAATATATCATCTCTAAATATCAATTAATATAACTGAAGAATACATAAGCATAAATAGTCGAATAAAAACAAATATTAGAATCCTTATCTTAATAAATGGAGGTATAAATCCAATATATCATCTCTAAATATCAATTAATATCAGTGAAGAATACCTAAGCATCAATTAGTCGAATAAAAACAAATATTAGAATCCTTATCTTAATAAATGGAGGTATAATTACAATATATCATCTCCAAATATCAATCAATATAATTGAAGAATACCTATGCATAAAATAGTCGAATAAAAACAAAGATTAGAATCCTTATCTTAATAAATGGAGGTATAATTACAATATATCATCTCTAAATATCAATTAATATAATTGAAGAATACCTAAGCATCAATTAGTCGAATAAAAACAAAGATTAGAATCCTTATCTTAATAAATGGAGGTATAATTACAATATATCATCTCTAAATATCAATTAATATAATTGAAGAATACCTAAGCATAAATAGTCAAATAAAAACAAATACTAGAATAAATGTTGGTATAATTACAATATATCATCTCCAAATATCAATCAATCTAATTGAAGAATACCTATGCATAAAATAGTCGAATAAAAACAAAGATTAGAATCCTTATCTTAATAAATGGAGGTATAATTACAATATATCATCTCCAAATATCAATCAATATAATTGAAGAATACCTATGCATAAAATAGTCGAATAAAAACAAATATTAGAATCCTTATCTTAATAAATGGAGGTATAATTACAATATATCATCTCTAAATATCAGTTAATATAACTGAAGAATACCTAAGCATAAATAGTCGAATAAAAACAAATATTAGAATACTTATCTTAATAAATGGAGTATAATTACAATATATCATCTCTAAATATCAATTAATATAATTGAAGAATACCTAAACATAAAATAGTCTAATAAAAACAAATATTAGAACCCTTATCTTAATAAATGGAGGTATAATTACAATATATCATCTCCAAATATCAATCAATATAATTGAAGAATACATCAGCATAAAATAGTCAAATAAAAACAAATATTAGTATCCTTATCTTAATAAATGGAGGTATAATTACAACATATCTCTCAATATCAATTAATATAATTGAAGTATACCTAAGCACAAATAGACTAATAAAAACAAATATTAGAATCCTTATCTTAATAAATGGAGGTATAATTACAATATATCATCTCTAAATATCAATTAATATAATTGAAGAATACCTAAGCATAAATAGTCAAATAAAAACAAATACTTGAATAAATGTTGGTATAATTACAATATATCATCTCCAAATATCAATCAATATAATTGAAGAATACCTATGCATAAAATAGTCGAATAAAAACAAAGATTAGAATCCTTATCTTAATAAATGGAGGTATAATTACAATATATCATCTCTAAATATCAATTAATATAATTGAAGAATACCTAAGCATAAATAGTCTAATAAAAACAAATATTAGAATCCTTATCTTAATAAATGGAGGTATAATTACAATATATCATCTCCAAATATCAATCAATATAATTGAAGAATACCTATGCATAAAATAGTCAAATAAAAACAAAGATTAGAATCCTTATCTTAATAAATGGAGGTATCATTACAATATATCATCTCTAAATATCAATTAATATAATTGAAGAATACCTAAGCATAAATAGTCGAATAAAAACTAAGATTAGAATCCTTATCTTAATAAATGGAGGTATAATTACAATATATCATCTCTAAATATCAATTAATATAATTGAAGAATACCTAAGCATAAGTAGTCAAATAAAAACAAAGATTAGAATCCTTATCTTAATAAATGGAGGTATAATTACAATATATCATCTCTAAATATCAATTAATATCAGTGAAGAATACCGAAGCATAAAATAGTCAAATAAAAACAAAGATTAGAATCCTTATCTTAATAAATGGAGGTATAATTACAATATATCATCTCTAAATATCAATTAATATAATTGAAGAATACCTAAGCATAAATAGTCAAATAAAAACTAAGATTAGAATCCTTATCTTAATAAATGGAGGTATAATTACAATATATCATCTCTAAATATCAATTAATATAATTGAAGAATACCTAAGCATAAATAGTCTAATAAAAACAAATATTAGCATCCTTATCTTAAGAAATGGAGGTATAATTACAATATATCATCTCTAAATATCAATTAATATAATTGAAGAATACCTAAGCATCAATTAGTCGAATAAAAACAAAGATTAGAATCCTTATCTTAATAAATTGAGGTATAATTACAATATATCATCTCTCAATATCAATCAATATAATTGAAGAATACCTAAGCATAAATAGTCAAATAAAAACAAATACTAGAATAAATGTTGGTATAATTACAATATATCATTTCCAAATATCAATCACTATAATTGAAGAATACCTATGCATAAAATAGTCGAATAAAAACAAAGATTAGAATCCTTATTTTAATAAATTGAGGTATAATTACAATATATCATCTCTAAATATCAATTAATATAATTGAAGAATACCTAAGCATAAATAGTCAAATAAAAACAAAGATTAGAATCCTTATCTTAATAAATGGAGGTATAATTACAATATATCATCTCCTAATATCAATTAATATAATTGAAGAATACCTAAGCATAAAATAGTCAAATAAAAACAAAGATTAGAATCCTTATCTTAATAAATGGAGGTATAATTACAATATATCATCTCTAAATATCAATTGATATAATTGAAGAATACCTAAGCATAAATAGTCGAATAAAAACAAAGATTAGAATAATTATCTTAATAAATGGAGGCATAATTACAATATATCATCTCCAAATATCAATTAATATAATTGAAGAATACCTAAGCATAAATAGTCGAATAAAAACAAATATTAGAATCCTTATCTTAATAAATGGAGGTATAATTACAATATATCATCTCTAAATATCAATTAATATAATTGAAGAATACCTAAGCATAAATAATCTAATAAAAACAAATATTAGCATCCTTATCTTAAGAAATGGAGGTATAATTACAATATATCAACTCTAAATATCAATTAATATAATTGAAGAACACCTAAGCATCAATTAGTCGAATAAAAACAAAGATAAGAATCCTTATCTTAATAAATGGAGGTATAATTACAATATATCATCTCTCAATATCAATTAAGATAATTGAAATTACCTAAGCATCAATTAGTCGAATAAAAACAAAGATTAGAATCCTTATCTTAATAAATGGAGGTATAATTACAATATATCATCTCTAAATATCTATTAATGTAATTGAAGAATACCTAAGCATCAATTAGTCGAATAAAAACAAAGATTAGAATCCTTATCTTAATAAATGGAGGTATAATTACAATATATCATTTCCAAATATCAATTAATATAATTGAAGTATACCTAAGCATAAATAGCCAAATAAAAACAAATACTAGAATAAATTTTGGTATAATTACAATATATCATCTCCAAATATCAATCACTATAATTGAAGAATACCTATGCATAAAATAGTCGAATAAAAACAAATATTAGAATCCTTATCTTAATAAATGGAGGTATAATTACAATATATAATCTCTAAATATCAATTAATATTATTGAAGAATAACTATGTAAAAATATTCTAATGAAAACAAATATTAGAATCTTGGAAGCATAATTACAGTATATGATCTCAGAATATCAATAAGAAGAAATATGAATGATGCTTACATGATTGTGATATAAAATGTGTTTTTAGTTTTATAGATGCACTGGAATAATATTGATATTTTATTGACAATTATCTATATATTTTCATTGTTATGCATCTGAATGAGCCATAAATACAATATATCCTCTCTAAATATCAATCAGGGTATCTAAAGAATACCTAAGTATAAATAGTCTGATGAAAACAAATATCATTTTGCTGATCTGAATGAGCCATAAATACAATATATCCTCTCTAAATATCAATCAGGGTATCTAAAGAATACATAAGTATAACTAGCCTGATGACAACAAATATAATTGTGCTGATCTGAATGATCCATAATTAAAATATATCTAAAATCAATCAGGGTATCTAAAGAATACCTAAGTGTAAATCGTCTGATGAAGACAAATATCATTTTGCTGATCTGAATGAGCCATAATTACAATATATCATCTCTAAATATCAATCAGGGTATCTAAAGAATACCTAAGTGTAAATCGTCTGATGAAAACAAATATCATTTTGCTGATCTGAATGAGCCATAATTACAATATATCATCTCTAAATATCAATCAGGGTATCTAAAGAATACCTAAGTATAAATCGTCTGATGAAAACAAATATCATTTTGCTGATCTGAATGAGCCATAATTACAATATATCATCTCTAAATATCAATTAGTTTATCTAAAGAATACCTAAGTGTAAATCGTCTGATGAAAACAAATATCATTTTGCTGATCTGAATGAGCCATAATTACAATATATCATCTCTAAATATCAATCAGGGTATCTAAAGAATACCTAATTGTAAATCGTCAGATGAAAACAAATATCATTTTGCTGATCTGAATGAGCCATAATTACAATATATCATCTCTAAATATCAATCAGGGTATCTAAAGAATACCTAATTGTAAATCGTCAGATGAAAACAAATATCATTTTGCTGATCTGAATGAGCCATAATTACAATATATCATCTCTGAATATCAATCAGGGTATCTAAAGAATACCTAATTGTAAATCGTCAGATGAAAACAAATATCATTTTGCTGATCTGAATGAGCCATAATTACAATATATCATCTCTAAATATCAATCAGGGTATCTAAAGAATACCTAATTGTAAATCGTCAGATGAAAACAAATATCATTTTGCTGATCTGAATGAGCCATAATTACAATATATCATCTCTAAATATCAATCAGGGTATCTAAAGAATACCTAATTGTAAATCGTCAGATGAAAACAAATATCATTTTGCTGATCTGAATGAGCCATAATTACAATATATCATCTCTGAATATCAATCAGGGTATCTAAAGAATACCTAATTGTAAATCGTCAGATGAAAACAAATATCATTTTGCTGATCTGAATGAGCCATAATTACAATATATCATCTCTAAATATCAATCAGGGTATCTAAAGAATACCTAATTGTAAATCGTCAGATGAAAACAAATATCATTTTGCTGATCTGAATGAGCCATAATTACAATATATCATCTCTGAATATCAATCAGGGTATCTAAAGAATACCTAATTGTAAATCGTCAGATGAAAACAAATATCATTTTGCTGATCTGAATGAGCCATAATTACAATATATCATCTCTAAATATCAATCAGGGTATCTAAAGAATACCTAAGTGTAAATCGTCTGATGAAAACAAATATCATTTTGCTGATCTGAATGAGCCATAATTACAATATATCATCTCTAAATATCAATCAGGGTATCTAAAGAATACCTAAGTATAAATAGTCTCATGAAAAGAAATAACATTTTGATGATCTGAATGAGCCATAATTAAAATATATCATCTCTAAATATCAATCAGGGTATCTAAAGAATACCTAAGTGTAAATCGTCTGATGAAAACAAATATCATTTTGCTGATCTGAATGAGCCATAATTACAATATATCATCTCTAAATATCAATTAGTTTATCTAAAGAATACCTAAGTGTAAATCGTCTGATGAAAACAAATATCATTTTGCTGATCTGAATGAGCCACAATTACAATATATCATCTCTAAATATCAATCAGGGTATCAAAAGAATACCTAAGTGTAAATAGTCTGATGAAAACAAATATCATTTTGCTGATCTGTATGATCCATAATTAAAATTTATCTAAAATCAATCAGGGTATCTACATAATATCTAAATGTAAATCGTCTGATGTAGACAAATATCATTTTGCTGATCTGAATGAGCCATAATTACAATATATCATCTCTAAATATCAATCAGGGTATCTAAAGAATACCTAATTGTAAATCGTCTGATGAAAACAAATATCAATTTGTCTGATCTGAATGATCCATAATGACAATAGAGCATCTCTAAATATCAATCAGGGTATCTAAAGAATACCTAAGTATAAATAGTCTGATGAAAACAAATATCATTTTGCTGATCTGAATGAGCCATAATTACAATATATCATCTCAAAATATCAATTAGTTTATCTAAAGAATACATAAGTATAACTAGCCTGATGACAACAAATATCATTTTGCTGATCTGTATGATCCATAATTAAAATATATCATATCTAAATATCAATCAGGGTATCTAAATAATATCTAAGTGTAAATCGTCTGATAAAAACAAATATCATTTTGCTGATTTGAATGAGCCATAATTACAATATATCATCTCTAAATATCAATCAGGGTATCTAAAGAATACCTAAGTATAAATAGTCTCATGAAAAAAAATATCATTTTGCTGATTTGAATGAGCCATAATTACAATATATCATCTCTAAATATCAATCAGGGTATCTAAATAATATCTAAGTGTAAATCGTCTGATGAGAACAAATATCATTTTTGCTGATTTGAATGAGCCATAATTACAATATATCATCTCTAAATATCAATCAGGGTATTTAAAGAATACCTAAGTATAAATAGTCTCATGAAAAGAAATAACATTTTGATGATCTGAATGAGCCATAATTAAAATATATCATCTCTAAATATCAATCAGGGTATCTAAAGAATACCTAAGTGTAAATTGTCTGATGAAAACAAATATCATTTTGCTGATCTGAATGAGCCATAATTACAATATATCATCTCTAAATATCAATCAGGGTATCTAAAGAATACCTAAGTATAAATAGTCTGATGAAAACAAATATCATTTTGCTGATCTGAATGAGCCATAATTACAATATATCATCTCTAAATATCAAACACGGTATCTAAAGAATACCTAAATGTAAATCGTCTGATGAAAACAAATATCATTTTGCTGATTTGAATGAGCCATAATGACAATATATCATCTCAAAATATCAAACAGGGTATCTAAAGAATACCTAAGTGTAAATCGTCTGATGAAAACAAATATCATTTTGCTGATCTGAATGAGCCATAATTACAATATATCATCTCAAAATATCAATCAGGGTATCTAAAGAATACCTAAGTGTAAATCGTCTGATGAAAACAAATATCATTTTGCTGATCTGAATGAGCCATAATTACAATATATCATCTCTAAATATCAATCAGGGTATCTAAAGAATGCCTAAGTGTAAATCGTCTGATGAAAACAAATATCATTTTGCTGATCTGAATGAGCCATAATTACAATATATCATCTCTAAATATCAATTAGGGTATCTAAAGAATACCTAAGTGTAAATCGTCTGATGAAAACAAATATCATTTTGCTGATCTGAATGAGCCATAATTACAATATATCATCTCTGAATATCAATCAGGGTATCTAAAGAATACCTAATTGTAAATCGTCAGATGAAAACAAATATCATTTTGCTGATCTGAATGAGCCATAATTACAATATATCATCTCTAAATATCAATCATATCGGGTAAATCAAAGAATACCTAATTGTAAATCGTCAGATGAAAACAAATATCATTTTGCTGATCTGAATGAGCCATAATTACAATATATCATCTCTGAATATCAATCAGGGTATCTAAAGAATACCTAATTGTAAATCGTCAGATGAAAACAAATATCATTTTGCTGATCTGAATGAGCCATAATTACAATATATCATCTCTAAATATCAATCATGGTATCTAAAGAATACCTAAGTGTAAATCGTCTGATGAAAACAAATATCATTTTGCTGATCTGAATGAGCCATAATTACAATATATCATCTCTAAATATCAATCAGGGTATCTAAAGAATACCTAAGTATAAATAGTCTCATGAAAAGAAATAACATTTTGATGATCTGAATGAGCCATAATTAAAATATATCATCTCTAAATATCAATCAGGGTATCTAAAGAATACCTAAGTGTAAATCGTCTGATGAAAACAAATATCATTTTGCTGATCTGAATGAGCCATAATTACAATATATCATCTCTAAATATCAATTAGTTTATCTAAAGAATACCTAAGTGTAAATCGTCTGATGAAAACAAATATCATTTTGCTGATCTGAATGAGCCACAATTACAATATATCATCTCTAAATATCAATCAGGGTATCAAAAGAATACCTAAGTGTAAATAGTCTGATGAAAACAAATATCATTTTGCTGATCTGTATGATCCATAATTAAAATTTATCTAAAATCAATCAGGGTATCTACATAATATCTAAATGTAAATCGTCTGATGTAGACAAATATCATTTTGCTGATCTGAATGAGCCATAATTACAATATATCATCTCTAAATATCAATCAGGGTATCTAAAGAATACCTAATTGTAAATCGTCTGATGAAAACAAATATCAATTTGTCTGATCTGAATGATCCATAATGACAATAGAGCATCTCTAAATATCAATCAGGGTATCTAAAGAATACCTAAGTATAAATAGTCTGATGAAAACAAATATCATTTTGCTGATCTGAATGAGCCATAATTACAATATATCATCTCAAAATATCAATTAGTTTATCTAAAGAATACATAAGTATAACTAGCCTGATGACAACAAATATCATTTTGCTGATCTGTATGATCCATAATTAAAATATATCATATCTAAATATCAATCAGGGTATCTAAATAATATCTAAGTGTAAATCGTCTGATAAAAACAAATATCATTTTGCTGATTTGAATGAGCCATAATTACAATATATCATCTCTAAATATCAATCAGGGTATCTAAAGAATACCTAAGTATAAATAGTCTCATGAAAAAAAATATCATTTTGCTGATTTGAATGAGCCATAATTACAATATATCATCTCTAAATATCAATCAGGGTATCTAAATAATATCTAAGTGTAAATCGTCTGATGAGAACAAATATCATTTTTGCTGATTTGAATGAGCCATAATTACAATATATCATCTCTAAATATCAATCAGGGTATTTAAAGAATACCTAAGTATAAATAGTCTCATGAAAAGAAATAACATTTTGATGATCTGAATGAGCCATAATTAAAATATATCATCTCTAAATATCAATCAGGGTATCTAAAGAATACCTAAGTGTAAATTGTCTGATGAAAACAAATATCATTTTGCTGATCTGAATGAGCCATAATTACAATATATCATCTCTAAATATCAATCAGGGTATCTAAAGAATACCTAAGTATAAATAGTCTGATGAAAACAAATATCATTTTGCTGATCTGAATGAGCCATAATTACAATATATCATCTCTAAATATCAAACACGGTATCTAAAGAATACCTAAATGTAAATCGTCTGATGAAAACAAATATCATTTTGCTGATTTGAATGAGCCATAATGACAATATATCATCTCAAAATATCAAACAGGGTATCTAAAGAATACCTAAGTGTAAATCGTCTGATGAAAACAAATATCATTTTGCTGATCTGAATGAGCCATAATTACAATATATCATCTCAAAATATCAATCAGGGTATCTAAAGAATACCTAAGTGTAAATCGTCTGATGAAAACAAATATCATTTTGCTGATCTGAATGAGCCATAATTACAATATATCATCTCTAAATATCAATCAGGGTATCTAAAGAATGCCTAAGTGTAAATCGTCTGATGAAAACAAATATCATTTTGCTGATCTGAATGAGCCATAATTACAATATATCATCTCTAAATATCAATTAGGGTATCTAAAGAATACCTAAGTGTAAATCGTCTGATGAAAACAAATATCATTTTGCTGATCTGAATGAGCCATAATTACAATATATCATCTCTAAATATCAATTAGTTTATCTAAAGAATACCTAAGTGTAAATCGTCTGATGAAAACAAATATCATTTTGCTGATCTGAATGAGCCACAATTACAATATATCATCTCTAAATATCAATCAGGGTATCAAAAGAATACCTAAGTGTAAATAGTCTGATGAAAACAAATATCATTTTGCTGATCTGTATGATCCATAATTAAAATTTATCTAAAATCAATCAGGGTATCTACATAATATCTAAATGTAAATCGTCTGATGTAGACAAATATCATTTTGCTGATCTGAATGAGCCATAATTACAATATATCATCTCTAAATATCAATCAGGGTATCTAAAGAATACCTAATTGTAAATCGTCTGATGAAAACAAATATCAATTTGTCTGATCTGAATGATCCATAATGACAATAGAGCATCTCTAAATATCAATCAGGGTATCTAAAGAATACCTAAGTATAAATAGTCTGATGAAAACAAATATCATTTTGCTGATCTGAATGAGCCATAATTACAATATATCATCTCAAAATATCAATTAGTTTATCTAAAGAATACATAAGTATAACTAGCCTGATGACAACAAATATCATTTTGCTGATCTGTATGATCCATAATTAAAATATATCATATCTAAATATCAATCAGGGTATCTAAATAATATCTAAGTGTAAATCGTCTGATAAAAACAAATATCATTTTGCTGATTTGAATGAGCCATAATTACAATATATCATCTCTAAATATCAATCAGGGTATCTAAAGAATACCTAAGTATAAATAGTCTCATGAAAAAAAATATCATTTTGCTGATTTGAATGAGCCATAATTACAATATATCATCTCTAAATATCAATCAGGGTATCTAAATAATATCTAAGTGTAAATCGTCTGATGAGAACAAATATCATTTTTGCTGATTTGAATGAGCCATAATTACAATATATCATCTCTAAATATCAATCAGGGTATTTAAAGAATACCTAAGTATAAATAGTCTCATGAAAAGAAATAACATTTTGATGATCTGAATGAGCCATAATTAAAATATATCATCTCTAAATATCAATCAGGGTATCTAAAGAATACCTAAGTGTAAATTGTCTGATGAAAACAAATATCATTTTGCTGATCTGAATGAGCCATAATTACAATATATCATCTCTAAATATCAATCAGGGTATCTAAAGAATACCTAAGTATAAATAGTCTGATGAAAACAAATATCATTTTGCTGATCTGAATGAGCCATAATTACAATATATCATCTCTAAATATCAAACAGGGTATCTAAAGAATACCTAAATGTAAATCGTCTGATGAAAACAAATATCATTTTGCTGATTTGAATGAGCCATAATGACAATATATCATCTCAAAATATCAAACAGGGTATCTAAAGAATACCTAAGTGTAAATCGTCTGATGAAAACAAATATCATTTTGCTGATCTGAATGAGCCATAATTACAATATATCATCTCAAAATATCAATCAGGGTATCTAAAGAATACCTAAGTGTAAATCGTCTGATGAAAACAAATATCATTTTGCTGATCTGAATGAGCCATAATTACAATATATCATCTCTAAATATCAATCAGGGTATCTAAAGAATGCCTAAGTGTAAATCGTCTGATGAAAACAAATATCATTTTGCTGATCTGAATGAGCCATAATTACAATATATCATCTCTAAATATCAATTAGGGTATCTAAAGAATACCTAAGTGTAAATCGTCTGATGAAAACAAATATCATTTTGCTGATCTGAATGAGCCATAATTACAATATACCATCTCAGAATATCAATATGGAGGAATATGAATGATGCTCATGTAGATACATTGTTATATAAAATGTGTTTTTAGTTTTATAGATACTCTGGAAGAATATCAATGTTTCATTGCTAATTATCTATATATTTTCATTGTTATTTTGTTTCCTGTCAGGAAATATTTGTTCTTACCTTTAAAGTTGATCTCGTCATCGTATTCCTCAAGCTGTGGTCGTAACATACTATTTACCCAGTCTTTGTCTTCTTCGGAATGTGATACATAAAAATCATATTGAAAATTGTTTGATCTCTGGGATTTTTCAATCTCATTCAGTCCATTGATCTCACTTTCTTGATTGTCCTCTTTTAGAAGTTGCCTCTCAAATTCTTCTTTTAGCTGCTCACATTCCTGCCATCCCAATGCATTTTCAATAAGATTTTTACAACCCTTCGCGTCCCATTCTATCATATTTTGTACAAAATATTTCATCATTTCAGTGTTTTTTTTATGCATCATCTGCATGGCATTTGTTGCCCAATTACCGAGACCTCTTTTGCATGCTTCTTTCAACATAAAGCGAAATTCTGTCAGTAAGTTTTTATCTTTTTCTCCCTCGTAAAAAGCCATGAAACACTTTGTAATTTTAGTAAATATTTCAGGACATTTTACATGCCATTTGTTCAGTTCCAGTGCAGTTTTAAAAGACTCAATAGCTTTCCTATATTCTCCAATATATGGGTAACATTTTCCGAGCAGATTGTAAAACTTAGCATCTTTGCTTATGTCCCGTTTGTTTAATGCTTCATGAATAATTTCTAGTGCTTCATATATGAAATCTATTTTCTGACATTGAAATAAATTTTTGACAGGAATTGATAAATTGTAGCAGATCTCTGCCATTCTTAACATACAGGTATCCGTGCACTTGGACTGCATACAGACTTTTCCATCCTTGTAAGCATGGTTCAAATTCTCAATGATTTTATTTTGATCATATCCACTTTTGATCAATTCTAAACTATGATAATAATATGCATCTCTTCGGCTTGAATAGGTAAACCAGTTAATATCTGGGTTTGGAATTAGATTGATCGACTTACTGTAAATTTCTATTGCTTTCAAATAATTTTTCTCATTACTCCAATATCGGCCATATCTTTGCAGAATTATATGGTCATTTGGACACATGCTTATTGCCTGTTCCCGCATATTGTCAATATCTTGACGCTTAATCCTCTCTGGTAAGTTAGCTGGATCCAGATCATGGCTTCTTGATGTGTACACTTGAACAAAATACATATATGATTTGGCAACATATATTTTCATGGGTTCGTCTAAATCTTCAATTGGGGAAAGATTTTTGATCACATCCAAATGGTCTTCAAGTGCTTTTTTATAATTTTCAAAACGATTCCTTGTGTCATCACCTCTTCTATTTTTCCATGTATCCAACCTGCTCCTGGCAATGGCAAGATTGTGTTTCCAAGCCAAAATCTCTTCTGAAGAACAATTCAAATTTTCAAGCATTTTAATTCCTTTCTCAAACTTTTCAATAGCCATTTCTTTCACATCAATTTTTTTCTCATGGGCCGTCTCGGGAATCGTTTTGATTACTTTATAGGCTTTTACAATCAATTCATTGGCTTCGCTTATCTGTTCTGGATGTTTGCTACTTGCGTTAAGTTGTTTCCAAGAGTCTTTCAGAAGAGCCCTGGGTGATTTGTTATGATCATCAGCCAAATCATAGGTTAGGGCATTTGCCTGGCCTAAAATACTTTTGGCTTGTGACAATGGGTCATTTTTGTATAATTCGAGCTTTTGTTTATATCCATCAGAATCTCTCTTTCGACCCATTTTTGTATAGACATGAATTAGGTCGGCAAGGGCATTCAAATCCTTTTCATCATCTTCGATTAATTTTTCTAATACAGAACGAGCAGTTGTTCTGCCCGCGTCCATGTGAAAGAGGAACACTGCTTGTAAATTACGAATTGCTGGTCTGATGTAATTTGGTTCTATGTTAATATAATAAGTCAGCTGCTTGTTTTCAATGAATAAATAGCGGTTACTCAGCTTCTTCTCAATATTCAAACCAATACCAAACAAGCCCGGTGTGAATGTCTCCATAGTTGCTGTCATACTGAAAAGAGAATGATATTTACAATTACAATATATATATGTATGGCTCCATGGACTCCAACAAGGATACTGAACAGGAAACTTGATGTCTTATACCAAAGTACTGAGAGTGATGAAAAATGTCAGTTAGTATAGTATGTAATATATTTCTGTCACCTGACAAAAACATGATTGACATCAAAGGCAGAAAACACAACGGCCACCAGAAATATGATTGACATCAAAGGTAGAAAACACAAAGCAATGACCAACAAAAGTGTGATTGACATCAAAGGCAGCCAGCTTGAAAGGCAATAGCCGGCAAAGACGATTGACAGATGTGCCTGGCCATAGATGACACAATTAAGCAAAAACCCAAGATGACAAAAATGCATAGAAATTCCAAGTCATATATGTTCAGAATTCTGAGAGAATGCCAGGAGAACACAGAGAAGAGGGAAGAAGAGAAGATAGCTATTGCTGTTCAAGGGTTTCCAACAACTCCCACATATGTGCATGATACTGTTGTGGTTTGTGCGTCGATATTATTCAGTTGTCGTGTTGGTGTTTGTATGAGAAAGTTAATTTCTCAGATTGTAGTGTGTTCATTCACAAACCACACAATATAAATTAATAGAAACAAACATGAAACGAATCATCATCATACAATAAATGATCACATGCAAATGTCTTAACCAATCACCACTTTGGAGTCACAGATTCGTCTTTTCATTAGTCGAGAGACTAAAAATTGAAATTTCGCGCCAAACGTCTTTGATTTAATTTTCAGAACTCTAAAAATTAAAGCTTCAAGAAAGAGTTTTTATTTTAAAAAATTTATTTAAAACGGAGGTATTGAAAATAAGTGGAGGTAATATGAAAGCTTCAAGAAATATTTTTTATTTTAAATTTTAAAACGGAGGTATTGAAAATAAGCGGGGGTAAATAAGTGTACACAAGTTGCAATCTAACTCAATTCGAGTCAGTCAGACTGCGAGCTCCGATAGATGCCAGTAACCTCCACGCGTGTCTGATTCCTGACTCATCAATCTACCACATAAAGAAATCATATTTACCCGTCAATCGACCACATTGAGATTCTTCTTCCTGCAATTAACTAGAAAGAGTGAATATTCTTTCACTTCACAAAAAGTTACTGTAGCGCTTATTCAATTAATCCAACAGGTAAAAGAAAGGCTAATCTTCCAGGAATGTTTTTTCATTTTAAAATCAGGTATCGAAAATTTATTTTCAATACCTCTGTTTTAAATAAATTTTAAATAAAAAAATTTTCTTGAAGGTTTAACTCTCAACAAACGATTTCTAAGTAATAAAATTGGAGTAGTAGATAGACTAAACTATTGCCCGGTTTACACTCCACCCACGTCTATTGAACAGGTGAAGAGGCTCATCCCTTGTTTCCTGTTTAAGATGTGGTTTCCGGCTTTCTCTTTTCCAATCTTTTCACTCTTACGTAGCCCACTGCTCATCAGTGGCGTTACCGCCTTGCTCGGTGTGATGTGATTAAAAAAAAAAAAGAACACACACACACACACACACACACACACACACACACACATTTGACAAATTCTTTTACAGCAACAATTTATTTTAATTTCTTTGTCAAATCTCAAATATTGACTTTTGCTGAACTGAATTTTTGCATAAAAAATCCTTTGTACACTTTCTGACTTGTGACTCACTACAAGAATTCAATTGTACATGCATGTATTTTTTATCGCATATATAAAATCTTTTTTTACTGCTAAATTTTTTAACTATTCTCTCAGGTACCTCCATCCATTTTCGATACCTAAATTTCAATTACAATTTTTTATACAAACTAACTTGAAGAAGACAGAAACTATATCGAAATATTCTTGGAAATTGTCAGTTTTTTTTTCTTTTTTTAAATTGCGCTCTTCTCGTAGAGCTGAAAAATATTGAAAAAGTTACGTCAATCATTCTTTTCTTAATAATAATAAAATACAGAAAAATAATAATTACTTTCCAAAAATAACATTACGGGCTACCATACTTAGGAACAAAAATCAGTTTGTCAACTCGGATTTCTGTTGCTGTTTATTTTTCTGTATTTTTTAAGTGTTCATGGTCTGAGGCCTCATATATTTTTTTTAAGAATACATTTTTAAAGTTCGCTAATTTTTTTTTATGTAAATCGAGTAAATAATTAAAATTTAATTATTAAATTAACTATTTCCACGAGATTGTCTTTTGGTGTTTTGATTATAAAAATGTTAAATAGATTCTTATTTTTTTATCTGTTTTTACTACTTACAATATCGGATAGTAGTAAAAAAAAAAAAAAATTACAGTATAACCCGGATATAAGAGACCCGGATATAAGAGATACCTTGGTATAAGAGAGATTATCTCTGGTCCCAAATTAGAGCCTGTGGTAAAGTATATAAAATAGACCAAACCCCGATATAAGAGAAACCCGGATATAAGATAACCTTAATCCGGTCCCCGCAACTCTCTTATATCAGGGTTACACGAAGGAAGAAGTCATTGTTTTTTTTTGTCAAATCAAGGGAAGATTTTGAATTCGTAGCCTAATTATTTTTTAAGTTTTGTTTTTTCTTTGCAACAAGAGAATATCAGCTCTTAATTGTCATGAAGTAAAAACAAAAGTGTAATTAATATTTTTCGATATTAATTATTTAACTAAATGTACGATTTTCTTTTTGGAGATATACGACGATTTTTTCTAAAAACAAGGAACATACAGTTTCTGAGTTTAAGAAGGAGGTTGTTGAATGTTTGACATTACAAAGTGTACTTGGAAGGTGCGGCCCCCCCCTTAAGTAAATTGGGTTCTTTTAGTTTTTTGTGTCGTGTCTCTTTAACACATCAAACATTAATGAGTGCATCTGTGTTGGCTTCCGTAAGGGGCCGGCCAATTTAACAATTTCTAGTAAATTTATATAAGAAATTACACCCCACTTAATTTTTACAAATTCTATAATTTTTATTATATTATTTTTTTCAGCTTAAAATTGATGTGAAGAAAAAATTAAAAAAAACAAAAAAAAATTTATGGTCGCAGTGCGTACTTTTTTTAAAAATTTTTAATGTTTCCTGTCGACGTAATAAACTACTTAAGTTTTTTTTGCTTTTTTTTTTTTTGAAAATTATTTATTTGTAATTTTTAAGCCAACACAATTGAGGGCAAAAAAAAAAAAAAAAAAAACAACGAAAAAAGAAAGATAAAAGTTAATGAAACAATAACAATACATACCTTTTTGTTTTGTTTTATGTTTTTTATCAGGTAAAGTAAAGCTGGTAAAATCAAGTCAACACCCTTTTTCAAAAAACTCACGTTAATGTTAAGAAGTTTCGTTTTTAATTCTCTCTGTAATTTCTCTTACGTGTCATTGTTTAACTGGTTTCCGATAACTGAAACTCACACCAAGAAGCGACTGTTTGTATCGAAAGTGATCTCAAATGATATTGAAATTGAATTATCATGTATTTTGCTTCATTTAATTGTTGCTCAAACAAATTCTTTAAAAAAAAAAAAAGAAAAGAAAAAGGTTTGCTCGAAAATGACATTCATGATTTTAAACTTTATATATTTTTCGAATAGTCAAACATTTTAAAAAATAACTTTTTTTGTGATGAACAGTAAGGGAATGAATTTCAAAAGACGCTGGAAAATTACAAGTCATTTTAAAATTTTCTGTCAAATTTGAAAAAAAAAATAACATTCAATTAAGTGCTGTCAATTCTCAAGAAATTTGATTTTTTTTTTATTGAATTATTTGTAAAATGCGGCAGAAATCTCCCGTATGGTTTGTGGGGTTCCAGAGCAACCCGGATTAAAACGTCGGTTTTAATGCGGGCTATCCGGTCCACAAAAAACACAGCACAAATAAATTTAAAGAAAAGACAACGCAATAAGAAATGTATAAAAATATGAACATTTTGTATTTGACAATATGTACAATAAACAATTTATACAATTTTGTGTATCTTTGATAGCAAAGTGTCTTTTATATTAGCGTGAACGTTTGTTGAATATAAAAGTGTCTGTTGTATTTGAACGAATGTTGGTTGAGTATGAAAGTGTTGGTTTTTTGTTGAGCCTGTAATTACACATAGTAGTAGCACAATGTTTCTTTCCTTTTTATGTATCAGCCGTTAAGTAGGTGGAAAAAGGAAAGTGTTTCAAATAGTGTTGAAAAGGAGTGTGAATGAGGAGATAGTGACTTAGTGTAGCGAAACTCTGGCTCCCGATTAGTCATCAAATCGCAAAATTCAAAATACGTCAGAGAAACGGTTTTTCCACAGCTAAAGAAAAAAATAATTTTGCGAGCCACCCCATGTGACTGAATTCAATATTTAAGGATGGTCTCTAACCGGTCAAGGTGGTCAGTCAGGGGAGGCGGTTTGCTGACACTCATCTAAAATGTAAACTACTTCAAATATACCCGGAGATAAGGTCAGGTCGCACCTTGTTCTCTTTCTTCTTATCTCTTTCAACAATTACTACTACGAACATTTTGTACGAACTCTTGATATCCTTAACTTTCTAATTGAACATTAATTTCCACAACTTATGTTAGTCTTTTCTTATAATAAATTTCTATTTTAACATTCAAAATGTATATTTTATTATTCCACTCTTCTACATTAATCCACACATTCTAACCGACAAACAACCTTCTGATAACGATGAAAACTTTCTGATGATAATTCAACACAACACTTGTAGGGAGTTCGATTAAGTCTGACATAAAGCCGAACCAAGAAACATTAACCAGCTCCCTACGCTACAATAGTAGTAATTGGTAGTGTAATGTGTAAAACGATGAATCAGTCTACTTAACTTAGTGTTACTTCTTTCTGGTTTACTGAGAGATGTGAAAAGTTTTATGGCCGTTGCAGGGGTTTCCTCGCTTTTTTCCGTTCGTAACGGTTGAGTGGCGAAGGATTAGTTTGTCGGCACTAGACTCTTTGATGTAGGCGCCTATCGAATTGTGTGTATCTGACACTGCGCCTCTCGGGATTTACTGGCATGGCTGATAGATCGACTGCTTGAGTGACGGATCGTCCAACTGCTGTCTCTCACTGACCCTCTTGACTGACTGACTGCTGTGACCGGGTAGGGACATCCTTAATTAGAAATTTCTGGTCACGTTGGAGTATCCCAGAACGATTTTTTTCTTTAGATGTGAAAAAAAAAGAAAAAAAAAGAAAAAGAAAGTTCTGCTGACGTATTTTGAATTTCTCGATTTGTTAACCAATCAGGATTCAGAATATGTTTTTTCACTCTGACTTGTGAAAAAGTCGTTTGGACCCACTTTTTGCAGGTGTACAATTTTATTTTGGGTTTTTCCCAAATGTTGTAGTCGTTTGAATTTGATTTTGCCGGTGTATAATTGATTTTGTGCTTTTGATGGATGATATAGGATTTGTATCCTTTAGGTTAAATTACCGCCACTCATTATCGATACCTAAGTTTTAAAGTGAATTTTTAAAGATAAAAAAAGTTTTCTTGAAGCTGTAGTGTAGTGGAATAATACAGCCTATATTCCTAACATTTTATTTTTGTAGCTTTGGTTAGTCACAACGAACACACGGACAAATAATGAACGAAGAAAATTCTAGTATTTAGTAATAACAAAAAACAAATAATATTTATATTCGTAACATGTAATGTGGACATGAGATTTATGTGTTGAGAGAGTGAATAGAGAAAGTAAATATGTCTTTAAAATTAATTCTTCATGAATTAAATGTAAGTATAAATAAATTTTCTCTCTTTTTATGTTCAAGAAAAAAGCAAGTACACAAAAGCAGTTTGTCGAAAAACGTTGCTAGTAAGTTCAATGGTATGTGTAGGAAATATTGAATGTTTGTTTCTTTGAGTAAAAATTAATATAATTGTGTGAGTGAGTGAGTGAATGAGTGAGTGAGGGAGTGAGTGATTATATTAATCGTATGAGTGAGTTGCAATTTTGGTTTTGCGTTTAAGAGTTTTGTAACTTAGCAAAATTTAACAGTTCGTAGTTGCATGGATTTCTGAAGCACCGTTGAGGTTCGACTTCTCACTGAGAATTAATATTGAGTAAGAGTTGAAATTGAAGTGAATGATGAGAGAGAGAGTTGTAAAGTAAATTCCTCACTTGAAGATTCATCTTCGCGCCGCACAGCCATCAATATTTTCTCCAATTTTACTCCCGATGGGTACGATAAGTTTTCATGGACTTACTTAGGTTACTTTATCCTTGGATGACTTATTTGACTCCGATATTGGAAATCGATACCCCGATATCCTACCGGGTCTGATCAAAATCAGTTTTTCAGCCCTTTTATTTTAGTTTTTGCTTCGGGTTTGGCTCTAAGTAGGTATAATTGTAGTTCTTAGTCTCAGCCATGATATCATTTACTCAGAGAACTTATTTAGCCTTCAAAATTCAGTTTACGATGAAAAAAACTTATTTGATATCGATACCAGGAAATCAAAATTTGACTTACATCCATTCATTTTTCTTTTAATCTATGGTTTCACTTTAACTGGAAACAACTATTGCTTTTTAGTCTTTCGTGCCAATGTCCAAAGAGTCTGAGTTCCAGGAACATGGATTAGTTTTAAAGCTTTCATTACACCCGAGCAACGCCGAGCTATACTGCTAGATAAACGAGATTATAACTTTACTCGTGTCGAAAAACCTTCCACGTAGGTGAAACCTAGGTAGGTCTGTCTGACTCACAAGGCATTCTTTACTTATATATATATATATATATATATATATATATATACACACACAACCGTCTTTATTATAATACAGAACATGGATTTCTTGAAAGTTTCGTTTGAATCTGATAATTCACTGATTTTTGGAAATTTAAAAAAATGATGTATCTGTTGCGGCCACAAACAGCCGCTTCTAAAAAACCCGACTATAACAGCAGCAGCAGCTATTAGCCGTCTTCTGACCTTAAACGACCATAACAGCAGCAGCTAGTAGCCTTTCTCTGACCTTCACAAACAATAGCGGACTTTTAAGACCCGCCGTCGAGAAAATTCAACTACACGTGTGACACAAAACAATTTAGCAAATACGCCCTAGCCTAAAACTGTAGAAATACACATGGAATTAGGCTGCGCTCCCCAAAACACCAAACGACGTGGGGAGCAATTATTATTTAGCGCTTTCTACTCCTACCGATCCGGGAGTAGTGACCGAACACCTTTCGCTTATCAACAGCCTCGCTTCGCGCAGAATTTTTGGGGAGTTGTCATAGCATAACACCCCGCGCTTTCGACCCTGATCCTGCCTCCCAGCGGTCGCATCTGCCATCAAAGTCGCAATACCCGCTTCTGGCTTTGATCCTGCCTTCCGGTAGTAGATCAGCCATCGAGGCCGCTACACCCGCTTCTGGCATTGATCCTGATTCCTGGCAGTCGATCAGCCATCGAAGCCATCACAGCAGCTTCTGGTCCTGATCCTGCTTCAGCAGTCGAATCGGCCACTCGGAGTCGCAGCCGCGACGACCCTACTTCTACTCGGCCCTGTTTAGGGATTCTGTAACCCCTCGGTCCGGTCTCGCGCATACCTTAACTCGACTCGGCCAAGGCCTCCTCTATTACCAAGGTCTAAGCGATGAAATGTGACGTCATAGTAGTAGAGTCATGAATCAGCGTAGCAGCTTCATGACAATGTTGATAATCACAAAGTCGTTTTTCTAATAAAGATTTTAAAACATTTAAAATGTAACAAGAAAAAAAAAAGAAAGACACATGTTTTGATTTATGCTGGTTTTATTAATTTTAATTAAAATTAAGAAAAACAATAATTAATAAGAAAATATAAACATCATTGTTGACTACTGACTGTCGGTCGTGTTTGTAAATAAACACAGTTTTAAAGACAAAATGTTTCGTTTATTCGTCTAAATTCTAAAAATTTAACAAACACTACTTAAATGTTCATATTTTTAATTTAATTATGAAAAATCACAATCACTTTTGTTTTAATTGCAAGAATTTTTAAATCAGAATCATTCAAGTCAAATATAGCAATCAAGCAACCATTAGAATTTAGGAACAAACAAGAAGCAACAATAAATAAGCATATTAATTAATTTAAAAATATTTTTAAAAAATGCAACAATTTAAATTCAAGCAAATTAATTCAAACTTTAATAAATTTTAAAAAATCAAACTTATAAACGTTTTTTTATGTCTCAAAATTCAGTTGAATGTTTGAAGTTTTCTTTTTTTACTTAACTTCTTACAAGTAATATTATCATTTTCCTTGCTACAAAAATTATTTAATAATGCATTAGAAGAGCTCCAGATAATCAGTTTTTTCAATGCTGTGACCTTCACCACATGAGTCAACATGAAAAAGAAGTTCATCATTAGCCAAAACATCCAATGTTATAGACAATTTTCTTTGATTCATTGAATGAAGAAAAGAAGGATTCTTTACAAGTTTATTAATAACAATATAATTGTATAATGTATACGTGATCCATTCATGCGGATGGATTCGATATTAAGAAGGAAGGCAGGGACTCCGGATCTGACATGTTTTATTCATGCTCGGTCATTACAGGAAGTGCCAAAAACCAAGGGCAGATTATAAGCCCTTGTCTTAAGGGATCATGCTAAGGGGAACAACTTATCTACTTATCATGACATCTCCCTTTCTCAATTGAGAGTGGGCTCATTTAATAATTCTTTTCTTTTTTTTTTTAATTTCTCTTTTTTTTTTTTTTTTTTAAACTTCTAGTTTTTTAAGATTGCTACTGGGGGCTAGAGTCTATATTTGTAGGGGGAATCTTTAGAGGTCTAGCCTCTGAGGAGTCTTTACACACCGCATGGATCGTCTCGGCTTTGGGACGGGTCTGTAGTGCCTGTTGATGGGGGGTTCAGAGGTTGGCTGTTTTACCAACATGGGTTGTGCTCGTTCCTCTGGTAATATTCTTTGCTTGGGTTCTGTCACTGGTGAACTCTGCTGAGTATACTGAAGTAGTGGAGTACTGACACTATTATGTGCTCCTTTTGCTTCAGTTGTAGGCGGTTGGTCATCATTGTTCCTTATTGGGTCTCCCTTAGCTGGTCTGATATATTGTCGATTTCTTCTGTGGATATTACCACTTTCAGACTCAATTCCTATCTCATCTCTGAAGTTCCAGAAAGGTAGGAGGCGGCTTGGGCAGCTAGCTCGATCGGCTGGCCACCCTGACATCACTATACGTGCAAGTTCTATTAATAATGGGTCCTGTAATGTTTCGACCCTAATGTTCTCTATCCTAGTTGGTGAGAAGTTGAAACATTCCATCGTGGCGTGTACATTGAGATCAATTCCTTCGATGTGTTTGCTGGGTCTTGGTGATACTCGTGATAGGCAGTCTGCAATTGGTACTGCTTTTACTGGGGTATATTTTACAGTAAAGTCATATCCCTCCACTTTCAGTAACATTCTTGCGGGTCTTGGAGGTGCTTGCGCTATGTTTTTGAGTGCTATGGATTCTAAGGGTTTATGATCTGTTTGGATTGTTATCTTGTGACCCCAGACATAGTGGTGAAATCTGTCCAAACCAAAAATGATGGCTAACATTTCTCTTTCTATGTTTGAATATCGAGTTTCTGGACCCGACAGCGTTTTGCTTGCAAAAGCGACTGGCATCTCTTTTTGAAGAAGTGCTGCGCCAATACCTGCTGTAGATGCATCGACTTGTAATATTATTGGTTCTTTTGGATCAAAATACCTAAGTATTGTAGCTTTCCGGATCTCTTCCTTGACTTTTTCAAATGCCCCTTGTTGTTGAGATGACCATTTAAAATCATTTTTTGTGGATATTAAATCCCGAAGGGGTTTGGTCAATGTTGCGAGTCGCGGTGAGAAATTGTTTAGGTAATTCACTAGACCCAGAAAACTGGTGAGTTGTTTTTCGTCCTCAGGAGGTTGCATTTGTTCGATAGCTTCCACTTTCTTAGGGTCTGGTTTGATACCATCTTTTGAGATAATGTGGCCATAGAAGGGTATCTCAGATGTCTTTACAACAAATTTCTCCGGGTTGAATTTGCAGTTTATCTTCCTTGCTCTTAGCATCAGCTTTCTTAGTGCTTTGTCATGGTCACTGCCATCTTCTTCGAATCCATATACAATCATATCATCGCATATGGATAGTACATTTCTTATGTCGCCAAAATTTTCTTCCATAGCCCTTTGAAATTCATCTTGGGCACATTTTATTCCCATTGGGAATCTGTTAAACATGTATCTACCATGTGGGGTTATAAAAGTTGTGAGCTTTCTTGACTTGTGATCTAAGTTCAAATGCCAGTATCCCGACTTTATATTTACAGTAGTAAACCATCTTGCACTGTGTAGCTTTGCTGTGATATCTTCAAATGTTGGGGTGACATAATGGGGTCTGCGTATCGCCTTATTTGTTGCTACATTATTGGGATATAACAGAGAACCTCTATTAATTCCTTGAAAATAACTGTTTTAATCATGTCTCTTCTTCCTGATACTAAACTTTTACAACTATAACATTTCCATTTTTTAAAAACGGCATAAACAGCAATAAATAATTATGAATCGAATGAATTAGGATAGCTAAATCTGAAATAGATTTTTTAAAAAGTCTTGAGAACTTTTAATCCAATAGATTTAATAATATCAAATGTCTTTAGGGAAATTATGCTAAAAAACAACGGAGTTCGAATTTTAAAATAATATTTTGAAATATTTTGAATCCATTGTTAATCCTACTGGAAGAAATAAAAAGATAAATTTTTACCTTTCAAAAAAGATACACTTAAAAAATTCCAGGATATTTGGTAATTCAATTACATTTTTAAAATATTTTAATAGTAAAAAATGAAAAACAAAAGTAAAAATTAATGTTTCTATTTCATTTATGATGTTAAACTGTTTGTAAAAAAAAATCATTTTTTTTTGCAAAACTCTTTTTTGGTTAATGTTTTACTTACTAATTAATTTTTTAAGGATTAAAGCAACTATAAAATAATTATTCTTCAGTTAAAATTCTAATTTTTTATTTCCAATTTTTTATTTCCAATTTTTTTCTATGGATTAATATCGATAATTAACTTTCAAATTATCTAAAATAGGAAAAAATGTTTGGAAAATATATTTTGAGGGTGTTCATTTTGTGCTAAATATTTTCTAAAAATTAAATATTTTAAAAATTAGGTTTTAAAATTCAAGTGTGGTGTGATTTAGGCCTTTATGTTTCAAATAAATTCAAAACTTATTCAGAAATAATAGGTTTAAACAAAGTTTAAATCATCATTTTCAAGTTTAAATTTTCGGTAATAGTGACTTGACTTTTGTAACAAATAATTTCACTTAGTTTTCAAATAATAAACCTTAAAAATAAAACAAATTCTTTTAAAATTGACTAAAAAATAAATTTTGTAGTTTTTGTTAATACAATGAAAAGAATAAAAAAAATTTTAATTCAGGAATATTTTTTCATGTTTAAAAATGATTAATAAAAGTTGCAAGTATAGAAAAGTTAAGTCAGTTTTTACTTTCGTTTTCTAAGAATTTTTTAAACATTTCATTGAAAAGAAAACATATTCTTAAATAAAATATCAATAAAATATCAAATATTTTTAGAAAATATAATGTTTAACAACTTTTTTCGGCTTCAGTTTAAGTTTTAAAACATTTCGAAAAAAAAAAAACAACTTACGAACGAATAGCCATATTTAATTTTTTTTTTTAATTCAGATATTTTTTAAGGAGCGAACCCGAACTACATCCTGTACCAACTTACGTAAATAAAAACCAAGGTTGTTATTGTTTTTTACCTCTACCTTTGTCTCCTCATTGTCTTGGCTGTTTCACACTTATCAAGAATTCAAGTTTGCAGAGTTGACTTCCTCCAACGACCCCGCAACATATCGATATTTTGTTTCTATGTGAAAAAAAAAAAAAAAAAAAAAAGATAAAAAAACGCATCCATTTTAGTGGTACTTAAGGACACACAATGAAGAATGCCAAAAAAACAGAATAAAAATATTTTATCATCAAAATCTTTGTGTTATTGTTAAGAGGGAAGATCGAAGGATATTTTAATAAAAATATTTTTTAAAATCGTTTTTAGAACCTTGGAAATTCTGGTTAAAAATAATGTATTTTTGCGTCAACACGTGGCCTTAAATTTGTACGCGTAATTTAAATGTCTTTTTGCGGTAAAATATTTGGAAATTCGTTTAAAAATTAGAAAATTGTTCGATTTGGATCAAATTTTTAGAATTTATTCAGAAATGAGTTAAACTATTTGAAAAACATTTCTTTCATAGAAAGATAGTTTTTATATGGGGTGAAAACATTCCATTCTAGAAAGGATCCAATCAGAGATTAGGGTAGCGGTTTTGGTCCAAAAAACTTTTGGAGGCAGTATGTTTAAAGAAGTTTGGGAGAAAAGCTTCCGTTTTACAGGACTGAAAGCTGTCACAGTTTGCCTTCTCATAGCAAAAATTGTATGGAAAAAAAAATCAGGGGATGTCATTGGAGGTAATTTGGACAAAGATTAGAGAATGATTAGATATGCAAATGGGGTGTAAAACTTTTGCTGTACATTTTTCAGAGTAGGATGTTAGAAAAAGTTCCCGTCACATCCGAGACTCGAGTGGGTTCTTTAATAATTTGGATCAGTTCATAGGCGATGGAGAAGTCTCTAAAACATCTGCCTTCCTCATCGGCTTTATTAGAGTAGACTAACCCACCACCACCACCAAAAAGTTAAGGCTAGCTCGATTGTGATGTGACGTTACAAAATTAGTCCTATGTAGGTCTTCGGTTGGCGAGACCGGCCACCACCACCGAAAAGTGACTTTACGTTAATCTCGACTAACCACTCTTTATGGTGAACAATAACATTAAAGCCACCACATATGTGAAAGTTAGCCGAGGGAAATTCGGTGAGTATATTGTTAATATTCGATCGAAGATTACCGACCTTTCATTCTGAGGACGACACAGAGCAAAGACGAATGTGGTACTATGGATGAGTGGCACGCGAAAACACAGATACGGGAGATTAGGGTCCTCGTTTTTTTGGTCCCTGCCACAGGGAAATCAGTCCTTGATGTAGACACCAAGCCCGTGACTGTGTCGATTTAGGTGATCGTATTTCGTTATAAAGGGTGAGTAACCCGGGATTGTGAGCCCTGCAATGATAAAGGCATCGATATCTGTTTTTTAGACAGATAAGGACAAGTCCGTGATGAATTCAAATTATCAAATTTTTTTTCAAACATGCTCCACATTTACAGAGGGCTTACGGTCATATCACGTTGAATACACCGGTTCTCGCTCGATCACCGAAGTTAAGCAACGGTGAGCCTGGTCAGTAGTTAGATGGGTGACCGCTTGGGAATACCAGGTGCTGTAAGCGTTTAAGTGACGGGTGTGCGTTGTGGTGCAGTGGATATCGGCTCAGAAAGAGAAATCGGTGAGCCAAGTTCGAATTCCAGTTGAATACCCTGCATTCACTTAAGCACTGGTACCCTTGGGAAAGGTATTAATCCGTCCCTTTCCTCCAGTTATGGGTTAAATAACAAGGGTAGGACTTGGGGACCCTGCCCTTAAAAACAAATCGCAATGAGTCTTGATACTCGAAAAGAAAAAAGTAATACTAGACACAAAACTTATATAAAAACAACAATAAATTTTTGAAAGAAAAAGGTATTACCAGTAATAAATAAATAAAAATTTAGTTGGCAATAAATGACCCGCCGAGGTTGATATGCCATGAAAACAAAACAACCAACCAACATTTACAGAATATTTGACCTGAAGCTTACAATTAAAAATGCAAGAAAACTTTACAAAATCTCTCTTTATGTGTTCTAGAAATGTCAACTGTATCTTTTTAATGTTCAGTCAGTCATGTCTCTTTCGAGACATGATCGCCCAAAGCGTGTATCACGTATAGCACTTAACTGACTGACATAAGTGTTTCTTTTTTTTGTAATAATATTAAGAAGCAAGAGTTGCTTCCCCTTGTATGCATGATTCTCGTTTCCTATTGAAAAGGAAAGGAGTTATTAAAAAAATACAGTATAACCCCGATATAAGAGAGATTTTCTCTGGTCCCAAATTAGAGCCTGTGGTAATGTATATAAAATAGACCTAACTCGGATATAAGAGAAACCCCGATATAAGATAACTTTTATCCGGTCACGACAACTCTTATATCAGGGTTACACTGTTATTATTGTTGAGTCAAGCCAATAAGACGTCATCCTGTCTTGTCATTTTTTTGTGAGACGTTTCCCACTTTTAAGTAACAGTTTTGGTGGGCTACTGATATCAACAACCTTCGTCTTCATCCACAGATGAAACACTTTTTGTTGGGATTGTCACCAAAACGTAGTCGTTGCTCACAGGTTCGTTAAGTACAGTGTAAACCCGGATATAAGAAAGTTATCGGGACCGGATTAAAGTTCTCTTATATGCGATTTCTCTTATATACGGGTTATACTAATTTTATTCAGACACTTAAATTTCCCAAATATGTCAAAACATCACTCAATAACTCCAAAAAACTGTTCCGTGTTTAAAACAAATATTTTCCTGTTACATTTTATACTAAAATCAGTAATATTTGTTAAACCCACATTAAGATAGATTTTTCATTAAAAAATATTTTAAACTTGAAGTATCTCTGTTTTTTAGGGGTACCTGCCATAAAGGGGATCATATCAAAATTACTCTACCCGACAGAAAATAAAAGCTATAAAATATGTGGAATTATATAAAAATAATTAACGGGTAAATAAGAATACCCTAAACTAGGTTTTTTTTTCTGACACTTTAATTTCAAGGGAAAACATTTATTAAAAGAAAAAAGTTATAAACACATATTCTTTAAATAAAAAAATAAAAAATTAAAAATGCCAAAATGAGGCTAGTTGGTTAGTAAAAAATGACTTGAATAAAATTTTGATGTGTAATATTTTGTATATGTTAGGTTAAAAAAGAACCACCAAAATGAAACCTGATGATTTATAAAAAATCTTGCATGTATAAAATTTGGTTTTCAAAAAATTTATGAAATATGAGGCCCAAGTCTGATGTTCTTAAAAGCTGCCTAAGTAGATGTTGTAAACAAAAGTGGTTTAAAGAGATAAATTTTGTTATATTTTTAAGCAATGGGGAAACTAAATTACGCGCCCTTGGTTTTTAAATTTGTATTGACATCAGAACCGATTTATGGTGATGTAAAAAATTTGGTTTGTCTGACGAACAAAAAAGATTTGGCTTTCACAAGCGAATGACCGTAGGCTGATTATGGCGGGTTAACTAAGACGAAAAAGAAGAATGGTTTTGCTATTGTAGTGGACGATGTGTCCTCTTTACTAATTTAGGTTTACGAGTCGACTCGACGCAACCTTGGTCATATCTTAAAGCAGGATTTAAGAAAGAACAAAAAGGCGAAAGTAACCAGAAAAACAATGTATTGACAAAGGTTACATGGGGTTGAGAGAGCATGCATAAGAAAGTGAAAAGGAAAGAGTCATTCCCCTTCGTCTGTTCGTAGAAACAAAATAAGATGTATGAAGTTTTTTCTCTAGCTGAAAGAAAGGTTTGTAACAATTGTTAAGATTTTCGTAAAGAGTTCAAAGTTCAAATCCTTGATGAAGAAAGTCAGACAGAAGACAAAGTTCTGTGTCTGTGTGTGCGTTGAGTAGAGAGAGAAGGAGAGAGAGACTTACATGCGAATGTAGCAGTCTGTGGATTTCTACTGACGAAGGTTGGAAAAATTGTAAATTTATGTGTAAGAAGTTATTTTTTTGTAAAGTCCTGTTTGAATGAAAGTTAATGTCAGAGAAGAAAATTAAGAAAATAAAAAATATTTGCGCCACTAATTGCTACCCGCAATTAGTGCGCGTGTGTTTGTGTGAGTTAGGGAGGCATGTTTTTCTTGTCCCGGGACGAAACCCTAACTAGTGTAACACGTGCTGTTTTCCGTTTTTATTAGCATCGTTTTTGGCGGGAACTACGACTGTCACGTGGACGCCGCGTGAACATGCGTGTGTGTGTGTGGGTGTCAATGTATGAAACCCTACACTATTCACAAAGAAGTCGTAGGCTGGTTCTAGGCTCTGAAAAAAATAAAATAATAAAAATAAAAAATAAAATACAAGTCGCTGCCGACGAGGAAATGAAGTATCAAAAGAAAAAGAAATAAAAGCAGAAAAGAGAAAATTCTACAAATTTAGAGAGATATGTGATTATCTTTCTATAGTTGTTTGTGAAAGACTGTTGCAAATTAACGGTATTATTAAACTTGATTTTAAACTTTTTATGAAAAACTGTGGTATCATCAGGCGGACCGCACTCCTAAAACAATTCAAGATATTTTTTGTTGAAGAATCCTCAACTATTTTCGCTACAAAAGATCAGGCGTGTAAGTATGTATTGGAAATAAGGTATGGATTTTACCCTATTTGGAGCCTCGCCAGAATTGCCATAGGCTGCACTATTTTAAGCATTATAATTTACATCACATTTCCTTTACTCTTTCTTTCTTTCTTTCTTTCTTTCTTTTTTTCTTTCTGTCTGTCTTTCTTTCTTTCTGTCTTTCTGTCTTTCTGTCTTTCTTTCTTTCTGTCTTTCTTTCTGTCTTTCTGTCTTTCTTTCTTTCTTTCTTTCTTTCTTTCTTTCTTTCTGTCTTTCTTTCTGTCTTTCTGTCTTTCTTTCTTTCTTTCTTTCTTTTCTTTCTTTCTTTGTCTTTCTTTCTTTCTTTCTTTCTTTCTTTCTTTCTTTCTTTCTGTCTTTCTGTCTTTCTTTCTTTCTTTCTTTCTTTGTCTTTCTTTCTTTCTGTCTTTCTTTCTGTCTTTCTGTCTTTCTTTCTTTCTTTCTGTCTTTCTTTCTGTCTTTCTGTCTTTCTTTCTTTCTTTCTCTTTCTTTCTTTCTTTCTTTCTTTCTTTCTTTCTTTCTTTCTTTCTTTCTTTCTTTCTTTCTTTCTTTCTTTCTTTCTTTCTTTCTTTCTTTCTTTCTTTCTTTCTTTCTTTCTTTCTTTCTTTCTTTCTTTCTTTCTTTCTTTTTTCTTTCTTTCTTTCTTTCTTTCTTTCTTTCTTTGTCTTTCTGTCTTTCTTTCTTTCTGTCTTTCTTTCTGTCTTTCTTTCTTTCTTTCTGTCTTTCTTTCTTTCTTTCTTTCTTTCTTTCTGTCTGTCTTTCTTTCTTTCTTTCTTTCTTTCTTTGTCTTTCTTTCTTTCTTTCTTTCTTTCTTTGTCTTTCTTTCTTTCTTTCTTTCTTTCTTTCTTTTCTTTCTTTCTTTCTTTCTTTCTTTCTTTCTTTCTTTCTTTCTTTGTCTTTCTTTCTTTCTTTCTTTCTTTCTTTCTTTCTTTCTTTCAAGATGTAATTGGTCGTCAATGAAGATATCCGAGATGGTTAACGCCCTTTTTCCGAGGTTCACTTAGCATTGAACTGTCATAAACACGCTTATACACACACATGTTTGTCACACACGTTTGTCACTCACACAAACAAATAAATTCTCTAATAGTAAAGTTTTAATATTCAGTTCTTTTCTTTTTCAACTGTGTGCACATCAATGTAATTTATTTTTAATTGTCTTTTGTTTAATTCCCACGTTTTTGTTTCATTTTTGTAACTTTCAAATTGACGTGTCTGAGCCTCTCCGATTTCTTTTTGGATTTTTGTCGAAAGAAATCGCAATTTATCTGGAATGTGAAAATATATATATTCGCAATCTAATATATTGTTTCATACTTTAAAAATAGAGGTAGAATTAAATCACATTAGTCGTTTTCTACCCTCTATTAACTATGGTAAATTGTTAATATGTAATCATTTCAAGTTAATTATAGTTTTCTTAACTTGAACGTTAATGGCTCTTTTGACTTTTTACCTACAATATAAAAATCGCTCATATATTTAAAATAATAGGGATAAACTTTAAACTTTAGTATTTACCCTTTTGTTTGTTTGCAAACATTATTTGTTGATTTTTACGTATTATCTTTGAAAAAACATCGGTATAGTTTTTTCTATATGTAAAATTTTTAACGTATATTAAAGCTCAAAATTAAATATTGTTATTTGAGCTTTTATTAACTGTCTTTTTCGATGTGTAAAACTTTTACAGTAAAAGGCAATGCAATTTAGTTTGCGTATCGTGAATTTTACGGAAAATATATCAACTTTCGTTTGTTTACGGTGCAAGGAAGGTAACTTATAACTTTTCTGTAATCTTTCCTTCTAAAAAAAAAAAACTACTTGTGAAATTTATGTTTTATTGATATTTTGTAAAAGTCTGTTACTCAGTTTATCTATCAAGGGCTTGAAGGAATTTTTAAGCAGACTTGTATGCTTGATTGTTCTTTTTAAACATTGAATAAATATTGTTTTTGGATTTGACTCACGGAATTGTAATTCTTGTTTTATAGATATATCAGTAACAGTAAAAACCTAACCTCCAAAGAAATTTATTTATTTATTCATTTTAATTTTCTTTCTCATATATATTCTGTTCTGCTTCTCTAAGTACTCTCTCTCTCTTTTTTTTTTTTTTAATCGTATCACCCCGAGCAAGGCGGTAACGCCACTGATGTGCAGGGGGCTACGTAATAGTGAAAAGATCGGAAAAGAGAAAGCCGGAAACCATATCCTAAACAGGGAACAAGGAATGAGCTTCTTAACCTGTTCAATAGACATGGGTGGAGTGTGAACCGGGCGATAGATAGATCTATCGACTCCAATTGAAAAAAAAAAAAAAATCAAAGTGAGAAGATTGGAAAAGAGAAAGCCAACACCATTTTAGAATCAGACTACTTATTTTCTCTACTTGCTTTTCCTGGGTGGGTTAAGCTGGCTTCTTCCCTGAAAGTTTCATGGGACTTTTTGGCTCCACAAGCAGTCCCCTCAACTGCATGTGGTATGGGGATTAGGTTGTCAACCAAGACTACAGAACTCAGTTTGCCCTACTATTTACCTATAATTGTGGGGAGAAGAGATGGATTCATACCTTTCCCTAGCACGTAACGGAATGCAATTAATTCAACTGGATTTTGAAATAAAAGCTCTCCGATTCCTCAATCTGAGCTGCTAACCATTATTCCACTGTGCATCCATTAATTTATTTTCCATTTAATCACATGTTGATTCCTGTAATTGACTTTATCTGTGTCTTGTTCAATTTTCATAATCCATGCATTTGTGCCTAAAAGAGAAAAGAATATTAACTCATCCTGTATTTAACAATACATTTATTTCATAACCCTATATTAATAGTAATTTGAGGGCTTTTTGATTAATCTTAACCAAAACCATCATTTGATTGATTTGTTTTCTATGGTTCAGGTTATTTAAAGCTGGAAAATATTCTTAGACTGTAAGATCTTTTTTGAGAGATAATAATGATTTAATGATACAAATCTTACTAAGTCACTCATAGCTTGGGGAAGAAAGGTGGATTCATACCTTGCCAAGAGTATTTGCAAGTAAAAGAACATAACGAATCGACTGGAATTGGAACTTGGCTCTCCAATGAATAATTCCCAGCCATTATCCATTACACCACCTGCACATCCAAGATTACAGCATCTGGTATTTCCAAGTGGTCACCCATCTAGGTACTGATTCGGCTTGATGTTGCTTAACTTTGGTGATCATGCGAAAACCAGTGTTTCAATGTGATTTGTCCATATGCCTTATAACAATGACAAGACTACATGAATTGCACTACGAATTGCTTCTGCATACACCCTATTCTTCAGATCTGGCCCCTAGTGACTACTGGCTGTTGGCAGCCCTCAAAAGAATGCTCCAGGGAAAGAGATTTGGCTCCAATGAAGAAGTGATATCGGAAATTGAGGCGTATTTTGAGGCCAAAGACAAATCGTTTTACAAAAAAGTCATGAAATTGTTCGAAAAGTGTTAGAATCAGTGTATCACCCTAGAAGGAAACTATGTTGATAAAAAAAGGTGTTGCTTTATTAGTTAGGTCTAGGATTTATTGAGCAATGTGTTAAAAATATTTTACTCTTTATCCCATATGATCAGTCTCCTTATGTCATTAAAGTTGCATTTCAGATCAGACAAATTGTTAGGTTTTTGAAGTTTTTCCCAAAGAGGTTAATGTTATCAAAAGTTTTGAAATAAGAAAAAAAATTAGCAATATAGCAGATATCATTTGGTTATCATTGCCAACCAAAACTGTACTGGTCTTTTCATTTGCATACGATACTACACCTCCCTGAATTGGAGAGGTTGTACACCCTGTATTTTTCTTTTCAGTCAGTTAAGTTCAATACGTGATACACGCTTTTGGCGATCATGTCTCGAAAGAGACATGACTGACAGGGCAGAAGATTATCACGCAGTAGGTTGCCATTGCTTTCTGCGGTAGATTGGTTGCCGACCAAGGCTATAGAACCCAATCTGTCCTGTTATTTGACGCATAGCTAGATGGGAAAGAGATGTATTATATTATTAAGTAGTAATTAGAGGGGGATCAGTTTATTACTTCATAACAATAGAAAACCGATCCCCCACTTTATGACCTGCATGTTTTAATCATGTTTCTAACTATTATATTCAGTCAGTCACTTAAGTGCCATACGTGATACACGCTTGGGCGATCATGTCTCTTTCGAGACATGACTGACTGGGCAGAAGATTATCCCGCAGTAGGTTGCCATTGCTTTCTGCGGTAGAATGGTTGCTGGCCAAGGCTATAGAACCCAATCTGTCCTGTTATTTAACCCATAACTGGAAGGAATAGACGGATTAATACTTTTCCCAATGGTATTTGCGCGTAAGTGAATGCAATGAATTTAGCTGGAATTCGAACTTGGCTCCCCGATTTCTCGTTCCAAGACGATATCCACTGCACCACAACGCATTCCTAATGATTGTTATTTTGTACTGTCCTTCCCCGTGTCTCTCATGTTTTCTCTTTAATGGTGATCGCAGTCTCTCTTCATTCGTCTCCTCCTCGTTGTCCATTTCCTCATGCTCACCTTCTTTTATTTCCTACTCTATTCCACGTTTATAACTTTATACCTCTTCCTGTTTTTGACCATCGGTCTCCACATCCTCCTGCTCGTTTCTGCTTCTGAACTGATCTGCATGTGCCAGTATATTTTGTCCCTTCTTTTCCAATATAGCTGTCTTGTGATCATTTTGAATCAGGAAATTTGCTTCTTCTGAATTCGTCTCTTTATTCTTTCCGTACCACACCTTTTCTCTCATTGCAAAGGACATAATTATGGGGGCTCTGATTTGTCTTCCTATTAATGCCATTAATGCCAACGGCTCAGTTTCCTTCCTGCATGTGGAACAGATCTATAACTGAGAAGCATTTTAGGTAAATACACTTCTATGTTTTCCGAGGTGAGAATACCTTTAATCCCATTATCAGCGTTTGTAACATTCTTTCTGCATTGCCATTAGACTGTGGGTGATATGGTGGTGTCTTGTATGGGATGCATCTAATTTGTTTTAACCGCGCACAAAAATTCTCGTCGTAAAATTCGAGTGCATTGTTAGTGACTAGTCTGGGGTATTCTATCCCTTGAGAATATGGTTCTTAGTATTTGTTTTATTGTGATGGCTTTTCTGTCTTTAACTTCCAATTCTGGCTATCCTGAACATGAGTCCACTAATACTAAGAATAATTCCTTATCTTTGACATATGCGTGATCCATATGAACCCAAACTAATGGATCTGCTTCTTTGAGACAAGAGTGAATTTTTGTTTGCTCAAAGTTCTTTATTTCCGCACATTTTGGGCGTCTTTTAACGTATTTTTCTAGATCTTTTGACAATCCTGGCCACCACGTTTGTAACTTTAGTTTTCTTTGCCTTGCTGTTATGTTACAATGTACGTCATCATGTACTCCTTTTAGTATGTGTTACAAGGATGCATTTATATATAAAAATAATATTAATAATGTATAAAAGGTTATAGTAAGGGATTCTATTGAGTCCTACTTGTATTACTGTTACGAGGATGCATTTATATATAAAAATAATATTAATAATGTATAAAAAGTTATAGTAAGGGATTCTATTGAGTCCTATTTGTATTACAGTTACGAGGATGCATTTATATATAAAAATAATATTAATAATGTATAAAAAGTTATAGTAAGGGATTCTATTGAGTCCTACTTGTAATTCTGATACGAGGATGCGTTTATATATAAAAATAATATTAATAATGTATAAAAAGTTATAGTAAGGGATTCTATTCAGTCCTACTTGTAATTCTGTTACGAGGATGCGTTTATATATAAAAATAATATTAATAATGTATAAAAAGTTATAGTAAGGGATTCTATTGAGTCCTACTTGTAATACTGTTAGGAGGATGCATTTATATATAAAAATAATATTAATAATGTATAAAAAGTTATAGTAAGGGATTCTATTGCGTCCTACTTGTATTATTGTTACGAGGATGCATTTATATATAAAAATAATATTAATAATGTATAAAAAGTTATAGTAAGGGATTCTATTGAGTCCTACTTGTAATTCTGTTACGAGGATGCGTTTATATATAAAAATAATATTAATAATGTATAAAAAGTTATAGTAAGGGATTCTATTGAGTCCTACTTGTAATACTGTTACGAGGATGCATTTATATATAAAAATAATATTAATAATGTATAAAAAGTTATAGTAAGGGATTCTATTGAGTCCTACTTGTATTACTGTTACGAGGATGCATTTATATATAAAAATAATATTAATAATGTATTAAAACGTTATAGTAAGGGATTCTATTGAGTCCTACTTATAATACTGTTAGGAGGATACATTTATATATAAAAATAATATTAATAATGTATAAAAAGTTATAGTGAGGGATTCTATTGAGTCCTACTTGTAATACTGTTACAGGATGCATTTATATATAAAAATAATATTAATAATGTATTAAAACGTTATAGTAAGGGATTCTATTGAGTCCTACTTGTAATACTGTTACGAGGATACATTTATATATAAAAATAATATTAATAATGTATAAAAAGTTATAGTGAGGGATTCTATTGAGTCCTACTTGTAATACTGTTACAGGATGCATTTATATATAAAAATAATATTAATAATGTATTAAAACGTTATAGTAAGGGATTCTATTGAGTCCTACTTGTAATACTGTTAGGAGGATACATTTATATATAAAAATAATATTAATAATGTATAAAAAGTTATAGTATGGGATTCTATTGAGTCCTACTTGTCATACTGTTACGAGGATGCATTTATATATAAAAATAATATTAATAATGTATAAAAAGTTATAGTAAGGGATTCCATTGAGTCCTACTTGTATTACTGTTACGAGGATGCATTTATATATAAAAATAATATAAATAATGTATAAAAAGTTATAATAAGGGATTCTATTGAGTCCTACCTGTAATACTGTTACAGGATGCATTTATATATAAAAATAATATTAATAGTGTATAAAAAGTTATAGTAAGGGATTCCATTGAGTCCTACTTGTATTACTGTTACGAGGATGCATTTATATATAAAAATAATATTAATAATGTATAATTAAAGTTATAGTAAGGGATTCTATTGAGTCCTATTTGTATTACTGTTACGAGGATGCATTTATATATAAAAATAATATTAATAATGTATAAAAAGTTATAGTAAGGGATTCTATTGAGTCCTAATTGTAATTCGGTTACGAGGATGCGTTCATATATGAAAAGAATATTAATAATGTATAAAAAGTTATAGTAAGGGATTCTATTGAGTCCTACTCGTAATACTGTTACGAGGATGCATTCATATATAAAAATAATATTAATAATGTATAAAAAGTTATAGTAAGGGATTCTATTGAGTCCTAATTGTAATTCTGTTACGCGGATGCGTTTATATATAAAAATAATATTAATAATGTATAAAAAGTTATAGTAAGGGATTCTATTGAGTCCTACTTGTATTACTGTTACGAGGATGCATTTATATATAAAAATAATATTAATAATGTATAAAAAGTTATAGTAAGGGATTCTATTGAGTCCTATTTGTATTACTGTTACGAGGATGCATTTATATATAAAAATAATATTAATAATGTATAAAAAGTTATAGTAAGGGATTCTATTGAGTCCTACTTGTAATTCGGTTACGAGGATGCGTTCATATATGAAAAGAATATTAATAATGTATAAAAAGTTATAGTAAGGGATTCTATTGAGTCCTACTCGTAATACTGTTACGAGGATGCATTCATATATAAAAATAATATTAATAATGTATAAAAAGTTATAGTAAGGGATTCTATTGAGTCCTAATTGTAATTCTGTTACGAGGATGCGTTTATATATAAAAATAATATTAATAATGTATAAAAAGTTATAGTAAGGGATTCTATTGAGTCCTACTTGTCATACTGTTACGAGGATGCATTTATATATAAAAATAATATTAATAATGTATAAAAAGTTATAGTAAGGGATTCTATTGAGTCCTACTTGTATTACTGTTACGGGGATGCATTTATATATAAAAATAATATTAATAATGTATAAAAAGTTATAGTAAGGGATTCTATTGAGTCCTACTTGTATTACTGTTACGAGGATGCATTTATATATAAAAATAATATTAATAATGTATAAAAAGTTATAGTAAGGGATTCTATTGAGTCCTACTTGTATTACTGTTACGAGGATGCATTTATATATAAAAATAATATTAATAATGTATAAAAAGTTATAGTAAGGGATTCTATTGAGTCCTACTTGTATTACTGTTACGAGGATGCATTTATATATAAAAATAATATTAATAATGTATAAAAAGTTATAGTTAGGGATTCTATTGAGTCCTACTTGTAATACTGTTACGAGGATGCATTTATATATAAAAATAATAATATAATGTATAAAAAGTTATAGTAAGGGATTCTATTGAGTACTACCTGTAATACTGTTACGAGGATGCATTTATATATAAAAATAATATTAATAATGTATAAAAAGTTACAGTAAGGGATTCTATTGAGTCCTACTTGTCATACTGTTACGTGGATGCATTTATATATAAAAATAATATTAATAATGTATAAAAAGTTATAGTAAGGGATTCTATTGAGTCCTACATGTATTACTGTTACGAGGATGCATTTATATATAAAAATAATAATATAATGTATAAAAAGTTATAGTAAGGGATTCTATTGAGTACTACCTGTAATACTGTTACGAGGATGCATTTATATATAAAAATAATATTAATAATGTATAAAAAGTTACAGTAAGGGATTCTATTGAGTCCTACTTGTCATACTGTTACGTGGATGCATTTATATATAAAAATAATATTAATAATGTATAAAAAGTTATAGTAAGGGATTCTATTGAGTCCTACTTGTCATACTGTTACGAGGATGCATTTATATATAAAAATAATATTAATAATGTATAAAAAGTTATAGTAAGGGATTCTATTGAGTCCTACTTGTAATACTGTTACGAGGATGCATTTATATATAAAAATAATATTAATAATGTATAAAAAGTTATAGTAAGGGATTCTATTCTGTCCTACTTGTATTACTGTTACGCGGATGCAGTTATATATAAAAATAATATTAATAATGTATAAAAAGTTATAGTAAGGGATTCTATTGAGTCCTATTTGTATTACTGTTACGAGGATGCATTCATATATAAAAATAATATTAATAATGTATAAAAAGTTATAGTAAGGGATTCTATTGAGTCCTATTTGTATTACTGTTACCAGCATGCATTTATATATAAAAATAATATTAATAATGTATAAAAAGTTATAGTAAGGGATTCTATTGAGTCCTACTTGTCATACTGTTACGAGGATGCATATATATATAAAAAATAATATTAATAATGTGTAAAAAGTTATAGTAAGGGATTCTATTGAGTCCTACTTGTATTACTGATACGAGGATGCATTTATATATAAAAATAATATTAATAAAGTATAAAAAGTTATAGTAAGGGATTCCATTGAGTCCTACTTGTCATACTGTTACGAGGATGCATTTATATATAAAAATAATATTAATAATGTATAAAAAGTTATAGTAAGGGATTCTATTGAGTCCTACCTGTAATACTGTTACGAGGATGCATTTATATATAAAAATAATATTAATAATGTATAAAAAGTTACAGTAAGGGATTCTATTGAGTCGTACTTGTAATACTGTTACGAGTATGCATTTATATATAAAAATAATATTAATAATGTATAACAAGTTATAGTAATTGATTCTATTGAGTCCTACTTGTCATACTGTTACGAGGATGCGTTTATATATAAAAATAACATTAATAATGTATAAAATGTTATAGTAAGGGATTCTATTGAGTCCTATTTGTATTACAGTTACGAGGATGCATTTATATATAAAAATAATATTAATAATGTATAAAAAGTTATAGTTAGGGATTCTATTGAGTCCTACTTGTATTACTGTTACGAGGATGCATTTATATATAAAAATAATAATATAATGTATAAAAAGTTATAGTAAGGGATTCTATTGAGTACTACCTGTAATACTGTTACGAGGATGCATTTATATATAAAAATAATATTAATAATGTATAAAAAGTTACAGTAAGGGATTCTATTGAGTCCTACTTGTCATACTGTTACGTGGATGCATTTATATATAAAAATAATATTAATAATGTATAAAAAGTTATAGTAAGGGATTCTATTGAGTCCTACATGTATTACTGTTACGAGGATGCATTTATATATAAAAATAATAATATAATGTATAAAAAGTTATAGTAAGGGATTCTATTGAGTACTACCTGTAATACTGTTACGAGGATGCATTTATATATAAAAATAATATTAATAATGTATAAAAAGTTACAGTAAGGGATTCTATTGAGTCCTACTTGTCATACTGTTACGTGGATGCATTTATATATAAAAATAATATTAATAATGTATAAAAAGTTATAGTAAGGGATTCTATTGAGTCCTACTTGTCATACTGTTACGAGGATGCATTTATATATAAAAATAATATTAATAATGTATAAAAAGTTATAGTAAGGGATTCTATTGAGTCCTACTAATAATACTGTTACGAGGATGCATTTATATATAAAAATAATATTAATAATGTATAAAAAGTTATAGTAAGGGATTCTATTCTGTCCTACTTGTATTACTGTTACGCGGATGCAGTTATATATAAAAATAATATTAATAATGTATAAAAAGTTATAGTAAGGGATTCTATTGAGTCCTATTTGTATTACTGTTACGAGGATGCATTCATATATAAAAATAATATTAATAATGTATAAAAAGTTATAGTAAGGGATTCTATTGAGTCCTATTTGTATTACTGTTACCAGCATGCATTTATATATAAAAATAATATTAATAATGTATAAAAAGTTATAGTAAGGGATTCTATTGAGTCCTACTTGTCATACTGTTACGAGGATGCATATATATATAAAAAATAATATTAATAATGTGTAAAAAGTTATAGTAAGGGATTCTATTGAGTCCTACTTGTTTTACTGATACGAGGATGCATTTATATATAAAAATAATATTAATAAAGTATAAAAAGTTATAGTAAGGGATTCCATTGAGTCCTACTTGTCATACTGTTACGAGGATGCATTTATATATAAAAATAATATTAATAATGTATAAAAAGTTATAGTAAGGGATTCTATTGAGTCCTACCTGTAATACTGTTACGAGGATGCATTTATATATAAAAATAATATTAATAATGTATAAAAAGTTACAGTAAGGGATTCTATTGAGTCGTACTTGTAATACTGTTACGAGTATGCATTTATATATAAAAATAATATTAATAATGTATAACAAGTTATAGTAATTGATTCTATTGAGTCCTACTTGTCATACTGTCACGAGGATGCGTTTATATATAAAAATAACATTAATAATGTATAAATAGTATAGTAAGGGTTCTATTGAGTCCTATTTGTATTACAGTTACGAGAGGATGCATTTATATATAAAAATAATATTAATAATGTATAAAAAGTTATAGTTAGGGATTCTATTGAGTCCTACTTTGTAATACTGTTACGAGGATGCATTTATATATAAAAATAATAATATAATGTATAAAAAGTTATAGTAAGGGATTCTATTGAGTACTACCTGTAATACTGTTACGAGGATGCATTTATATATAAAAATAATATTAATAATGTATAAAAAGTTACAGTAAGGGATTCTATTGAGTCCTACTTGTCATACTGTTACGTGGATGCATTTATATATAAAAATAATATTAATAATGTATAAAAAGTTATAGTAAAAGTTCTATTGAGTCCTACATGTATTACTGTTACGGGGATGCATTTATATATAAAAATAATAATATAATGTATAAAAAGTTATAGTAAGGGATTCTATTGAGTACTACCTATGTGCTATTTACGAGGATGCATTTATATATAAAAATAATATTAATAATGTATAAAAAGTTACAGTAAGGGATTCTATTGGAGTCCCTGCTTGTCATACTATTTACGTGGATGCATTTATATATAAAAATAATATTAATAATGTATAAAAAGTTATAGTAGGGATTCTATTGAGTCCTACTTGTCATACTATTTTGAGGATGCATTTATATATAAAAATAATATTAATAATGTATAAAAAGTTATAGTAAGGGATTCTATTGAGTCCTACTAATAATACTGTTACGAGGATGCATTTATATATAAAAATAATATTAATAATGTATAAAAATTATAGTAAGGGATTCTATTCTGTCCTCTTGTATTACTGTTACGCGGATGCAGTTATATATAAAAATAATATTAATAATGTATAAAAAGTTATAGTAAAGTTCTATTGAGTCCTATTTGTATTACTGTTACGAGGATGCATTCATATATAAAAATAATATTAATAATGTATAAAAAGTTAGTAAGGGATTCTATTGAGTCCTATTTGTATTACTGTTACAGCATGCATTTATATATAAAAATAATATTAATAATGTATAAAAAGTTATAGTAAGGGATTCTATTGAGTCCTACTTGTCATACTGTTACGAGGATGCATATATATATAAAAAATAATATTAATAATGTGTAAAAAGTTATAGTAAGGGATTCTATTGAGTCCTACTTGTATTACTGATACGAGGATGCATTTATATATAAAAATAATATTAATAAAGTATAAAAAGTTATAGTAAGGGATTCCATTGAGTCCTACTTGTCATACTGTTACGAGATGCATTTATATATAAAAATAATATTAATAATGTATAAAAAGTTATAGTAAGGGATTCTATTGAGTCCTACCTGTAATACTGTTACGAGGATGCATTTATATATAAAAATAATATTAATAATGTATAAAAAGTTACAGTAAGGGATTCTATTGAGTCGTGTACTTGTAATACTGTTACGAGTATGCATTTATATATAAAAATAATATTAATAATGTATAACAAGTTATAGTAATTGATTCTATTGAGTCCTACTTGTCCTACTGTTACGAGGATGCGTTTATATATAAAAATAACATTAATAATGTATAAAATGTTATAGTAAGGGATTCTATTGAGTCCTATTTGTATTACAGTTACGAGGATGCATTTATATATAAAAATAATATTAAAAATGTATAAAAAGTTATAGTAAAGGATTCTATTGAGTCCTACTTGTCATACTGTTACGAGGATGCATTTATATATAAAAATAATATTAATAATGTATAAAAAGATTTTGTAAGGGATTCTATTGAGTCCTACTTGTATTACTGTTACGAGGATGCATTTATATATAAAAATAATATTAATAATGCATAAAAAGTTATAGTAAGGGATTCTATTGAGTCCTACTTGTATTGCTGTTACGAGGATGCATTTATATATAAAAATAATATTAATAATGTATAAAAAGTTATAGTAAGGGATTCTATTGAGTCCTACTCGTAATACTGTTACGAGGATGCATTCATATATAAAAATAATATTAATAATGTATAAAAAGTTATAGGAAGGGATTCTATTGTGTCCTACTTGTATTACTGTTACGCGGATGCATTTATATATAAAAATAATATTAATAATGTATAAAAAGTTATAGTAAGGGATTCTATTGAGTCCTATTTGCATTACTGCTACGAGGATGCATTTATATATAAAAATAATATTAATAATGTATAAAAAGTTATATTAAAGGATTCTATTGAGTCCTACTTGTAATTCTGTTAGGAGGATGCGTTTATATATAAAAAGAATATTAATAATGTATAAAAAGTTATATTAAAGGATTCTATTGAGTCCTACTTGTATTTCGGTTACGAGGATGCGTTTATATATGAAAAGAATATTAATAATGTATAAAAAGTAATAGTAAGGGATTCTATTGTGTCCAACTTGTAATTCTATTACGAGGATGCGTTTATATATAAAAAGAATATTAATAATGTATAAAAAGTTATAGTAAGGGATTCTATTGAGTCCTACTTGTATTGCTGTTACGAGGATGCATTTATATATAAAAATAATATTAATAATGTATAAAAAGTTATAGTAAGGGATTCTATTGAGTCCCACTTGTAATACTGTTACGAGGATGCATTTATATATAAAATAATATTAATAATGTATAAAAAGTTATAGTAACGGATTCTATTGAGTCCTACCTGTAATACTGTTACCAGGATGCATTTATATATAAAAATAATATTAATAATGTATAAAAAGTTATAGTAAGGGATTCTATTGTGTCCTACTTGTCATACTGTTACGAGGATGCATTTATACATAAAAATAATATTAATAATGTATAAAAAGTTTTTGTAAGTGATTCTATTGAGTCCTACTTGTATTACTGTTACGAGGATGCATATATATATAAAAATAATATTAATAATGTATAAAAAGTTATAGTTAGGGATTCTATTGAGTCCTACTTGTAATACTGTTACGAGGATGCATTTATATATAAAAATAATAATATAATGTATAAAAAGTTATAGTAAGGGATTCTATTGAGTACTACCTGTAATACTGTTACGAGGATGCATTTATATATAAAAATAATATTAATAATGTATAAAAAGTTACAGTAAGGGATTCTATTGAGTCCTACTTGTCATACTGTTACGTGGATGCATTTATATATAAAAATAATATTAATAATGTATAAAAAGTTATAGTAAGGGATTCTATTGAGTCCTACATGTATTACTGTTACGAGGATGCATTTATATATAAAAATAATAATATAATGTATAAAAAGTTATAGTAAGGGATTCTATTGAGTACTACCTGTAATACTGTTACGAGGATGCATTTATATATAAAAATAATATTAATAATGTATAAAAAGTTACAGTAAGGGATTCTATTGAGTCCTACTTGTCATACTGTTACGTGGATGCATTTATATATAAAAATAATATTAATAATGTATAAAAAGTTATAGTAAGGGATTCTATTGAGTCCTACTTGTCATACTGTTACGAGGATGCATTTATATATAAAAATAATATTAATAATGTATAAAAAGTTATAGTAAGGGATTCTATTGAGTCCTACTTGTAATACTGTTACGAGGATGCATTTATATATAAAAATAATATTAATAATGTATAAAAAGTTATAGTAAGGGATTCTATTCTGTCCTACTTGTATTACTGTTACGCGGATGCAGTTATATATAAAAATAATATTAATAATGTATAAAAAGTTATAGTAAGGGATTCTATTGAGTCCTATTTGTATTACTGTTACGAGGATGCATTCATATATAAAAATAATATTAATAATGCATAAAAAGTTATAGTAAGGGATTCTATTGAGTCCTATTTGTATTACTGTTACCAGCATGCATTTATATATAAAAATAATATTAATAATGTATAAAAAGTTATAGTAAGGGATTCTATTGAGTCCTACTTGTTATACTGTTACGAGGATGCATATATATATAAAAAATAATATTAATAATGTGTAAAAAGTTATAGTAAGGGATTCTATTGAGTCCTACTTGTATTACTGATACGAGGATGCATTTATATATAAAAATAATATTAATAAAGTATAAAAAGTTATAGTAAGGGATTCCATTGAGTCCTACTTGTCATACTGTTACGAGGATGCATTTATATATAAAAATAATATTAATAATGTATAAAAAGTTATAGTAAGGGATTCTATTGAGTCCTACCTGTAATACTGTTACGAGGATGCATTTATATATAAAAATAATATTAATAATGTATAAAAAGTTACAGTAAGGGATTCTATTGAGTCGTACTTGTAATACTGTTACGAGTATGCATTTATATATAAAAATAATATTAATAATGTATAACAAGTTATAGTAATTGATTCTATTGAGTCCTACTTGTCCTACTGTTACGAGGATGCGTTTATATATAAAAATAACATTAATAATGTATAAAATGTTATAGTAAGGGATTCTATTGAGTCCTATTTGTATTACAGTTACGAGGATGCATTTATATATAAAAATAATATTAATAATGTATAAAAAGTTATAGTTAGGGATTCTATTGAGTCCTACTTGTATTACTGTTACGAGGATGCATTTATATATAAAAATTATAATATAATGTATAAAAAGTTATAGTAAGGGATTCTATTGAGTACTACCTGTAATACTGTTACGAGGATGCATTTATATATAAAAATAATATTAATAATGTATAAAAAGTTACAGTAAGGGATTCTATTGAGTCCTACTTGTCATACTGTTACGTGGATGCATTTATATATAAAAATAATATTAATAATGTATAAAAAGTTATAGTAAGGGATTCTATTGAGTCCTACATGTATTACTGTTACGAGGATGCATTTATATATAAAAATAATAATATAATGTATAAAAAGTTATAGTAAGGGATTCTATTGAGTACTACCTGTAATACTGTTACGAGGATGCATTTATATATAAAAATAATATTAATAATGTATAAAAAGTTACAGTAAGGGATTCTATTGAGTCCTACTTGTCATACTGTTACGTGGATGCATTTATATATAAAAATAATATTAATAATGTATAAAAAGTTATAGTAAGGGATTCTATTGAGTCCTACTTGTCATACTGTTACGAGGATGCATTTATATATAAAAATAATATTAATAATGTATAAAAAGTTATAGTAAGGGATTCTATTGAGTCCTACTTGTAATACTGTTACGAGGATGCATTTATATATAAAAATAATATTAATAATGTATAAAAAGTTATAGTAAGGGATTCTATTCTGTCCTACTTGTATTACTGTTACGCGGATGCAGTTATATATAAAAATAATATTAATAATGTATAAAAAGTTATAGTAAGGGATTCTATTGAGTCCTATTTGTATTACTGTTACGAGGATGCATTCATATATAAAAATAATATTAATAATGTATAAAAAGTTATAGTAAGGGATTCTATTGAGTCCTATTTGTATTACTGTTACCAGCATGCATTTATATATAAAAATAATATTAATAATGTATAAAAAGTTATAGTAAGGGATTCTATTGAGTCCTACTTGTCATACTGTTACGAGGATGCATATATATATAAAAAATAATATTAATAATGTGTAAAAAGTTATAGTAAGGGATTCTATTGAGTCCTACTTGTATTACTGATACGAGGATGCATTTATATATAAAAATAATATTAATAAAGTATAAAAAGTTATAGTAAGGGATTCCATTGAGTCCTACTTGTCATACTGTTACGAGGATGCATTTATATATAAAAATAATATTAATAATGTATAAAAAGTTATAGTAAGGGATTCTATTGAGTCCTACCTGTAATACTGTTACGAGGATGCATTTATATATAAAAATAATATTAATAATGTATAAAAAGTTACAGTAAGGGATTCTATTGAGTCGTACTTGTAATACTGTTACGAGTATGCATTTATATATAAAAATAATATTAATAATGTATAACAAGTTATAGTAATTGATTCTATTGAGTCCTACTTGTCCTACTGTTACGAGGATGCGTTTATATATAAAAATAACATTAATAATGTATAAAATGTTATAGTAAGGGATTCTATTGAGTCCTATTTGTATTACAGTTACGAGGATGCATTTATATATAAAAATAATATTAATAATGTATAAAAAGTTATAGTAAAGGATTCTATTGAGTCCTACTTGTCATACTGTTACGAGGATGCATTTATATATAAAAATAATATTAATAATGTATAAAAAGATTTTGTAAGGGATTCTATTGAGTCCTACTTGTATTACTGTTACGAGGATGCATTTATATATAAAAATAATATTAATAATGCATAAAAAGTTATAGTAAGGGATTCTATTGAGTCCTACTTGTATTGCTGTTACGAGGATGCATTTATATATAAAAATAATATTAATAATGTATAAAAAGTTATAGTAAGGGATTCTATTGAGTCCTACTCGTAATACTGTTACGAGGATGCATTCATATATAAAAATAATATTAATAATGTATAAAAAGTTATAGGAAGGGATTCTATTGTGTCCTACTTGTATTACTGTTACGCGGATGCATTTATATATAAAAATAATATTAATAATGTATAAAAAGTTATAGTAAGGGATTCTATTGAGTCCTATTTGCATTACTGCTACGAGGATGCATTTATATATAAAAATAATATTAATAATGTATAAAAAGTTATATTAAAGGATTCTATTGTGTCCAACTTGTAATTCTATTACGAGGATGCGTTTATATATAAAAAGAATATTAATAATGTATAAAAAGTTATAGTAAGGGATTCTATTGAGTCCTACTTGTATTGCTGTTACGAGGATGCATTTATATATAAAAATAATATTAATAATGTATAAAAAGTTATAGTAACGGATTCTATTGAGTCCTACCTGTAATACTGTTACCAGGATGCATTTATATATAAAAATAATATTAATAATGTATAAAAAGTTATAGTAAGGGATTCTATTGTGTCCTACTTGTCATACTGTTACGAGGATGCATTTATACATAAAAATAATATTAATAATGTATAAAAAGTTTTTGTAAGTGATTCTATTGAGTCCTACTTGTATTACTGTTACGAGGATGCATATATATATAAAAATAATATTAATAATGTATAAAAAGTTATAGTAAGGGATTCTATTGAGTCCTACTTGTATGGCTGTTACGAGGATGCATTTATATATAAAAATAATATTAATAATGTATAAAAAGTTATAGTAAGGGATTCTATTGAGTCCTACTTGTAATTCTGTTACGGGGATGCATTTATATATAAAATAATATTAATAATGTATAAAAAGTTATAGTAAGGGATTCTATTGAGTCCTATTTGTAATTCTGTTACGAGGATGCGTTTATACATAAAAATAATATTAATAATGTATAAAAATTATAGTAAGGGATTCTGTTTAGTCCTACTTGTAATACTGTTACGAGGATATATTTATATATAAAAATAATATTAATAAAGTATAAAAAGTTCTAGTAAGGTATTCTATTGAGTCCTTCTTGTCATACTGTTACCAGGATGCATTTATATATAAAAATAATATTAATAATGTATAAAATGTTATTGTAAGGGATTCTATTGAGTCCTACTTGTAATACTGTTACGAGGATGCATTTATATATAAAAATAATATTAATAATCTATAAAAATTTACAGTAAGGTATTCTATTGAGTCCTACTTGTCATACTGTTACGAGGATGCATTTATATATAAAAAGAATATTAATAATGTATAAAAAGCTATAGTAAGGGATTCTATTGAGTCCTACTTGTCATACTGTTACGACGATGCATTTATATATAAAAATAATATTAATAATGTATAAAAAGTTATAGTAAGGGATTCTATTGAGTCCCACTTGTCATACTGTTACGAGGATGCATCTATATATAAAAATAATATTAATAATGTATAAAAAGTTATAGTAAGGCATTCTATTGAGTCCTACTTGTCATACTGTTACGAGGATGCATTTATGTATAAAAATAATATTAATAATGTATAGAAAGTTATAGTAAGGTATTCTATTGAGTCCTATTTGTATTACTGTTACGAGGATGCATTTATATATAAAATAATAGTAATAATGTATAAAAAGTTATAGTAAGGGATTCTATTGAGTCCTACTTGTAATTCTGTCACGAGGATGCGTTTATATATAAAAATAATATTAATAATGTATAAAAAGTCATAGTAAGGGATTCTGTTTAGTCCTACTTGTAATACTGTTACGAGGATGCATTTATATATAAAAATAATATTAATAATGTATAAAAAGTTATAGTAAGGGATTTTATTGTGTCCTACTTGTATTACTGTTACGAGGATGCATTTATATATAAAAAGAATATTAATAAAGTATAAAAAGTTATAGTAAGGGATTCTATTGAGTCCTACTTGTCATACTGCTACGAGGATGCATTTATATATAAAAATAATATTAATAATGTATAAAAAGTTTTTGTAAGGGATTCTATTGAGTCCTACTTGTCATACTGTTACGAGGATGCATTTATATATAAAAATAATATTAATAATGTATAGAAAGTTATAGTAAGGGATTCTATTGAGTCCTACTTGTATTGCTGTTACGAGGATGCATTTATATATAAAAATAATATTAATAATGTATAAAATGTTATAGTAAGGGATTCTATTGAGTCCTACTTGTAATTCTGTTACGGGGATGCATTTATATATAAAATAATATTAATAATGTATAAAAAGTTATAGTAAGGGATTCTATTGAGTCCTACTTGTAATTCTGTTACGAGGATGCGTTTATACATAAAAATAATATTAATAATGTATAAAAAGTTATAGTAAGGGATTCTATTTAGTCCTACTTTTAATACTGTTACTGAGGATATATTTATATATAAAAATAATATTAATAAAGTATAAAAAATTCTAGTAAGGGATTCTATTGAGTCCTTCTTGTCATACTGTTACCAGGATGCATTTATATATAAAAATAATATTAATAATGTATAAAAAGTTATAGTAAGGGATTCTATTGTGTCCTACTTGTATTACTGTTACGCGGATGCATTTATATATAAAAATAATATTAATAATGTATAAAAAGTTATATTAAGGGATTCTATTGAGTCCTACTTGTAACACGTTTACGAGGATGCATTTATATATAAAAATAATATCAATTATGTATAAAAAGTTATAGTAAGGTATTCTATGGAGTTCTACTTGTATTACTGTTACGAGGATGCATTTATATATAAAAATAATATTAATAATGTATAAAAAGTTATAGTAAGGGATTCTATTGAGTCCTACTTGTAATTCTGTTACGAGGATGCGTTTATATATAAAAATAATATTAATAATGTATAAAAAGTTATAGAAAGGGATTCTATTGAGTCCTATTTGTATTACTGTTACGAGGATGCATTTATATATAAAAATAATATTAATAAAGTATAAAAAGTTATAGTAAGGAATTCTATTGAGTCCTACTTGTCATACTGTTACGAGGATGCATTTATATATAAAAATAATATTAATAATGTATAAAAAGTTATATTATGGGATTCTATTGAGTCCTACCTGTAATACTGTTACCAGGATGCATTTATATATAAAAATAATATTAATAATGTATAAAAAGTTTTTGTAAGGGATTCTATTGAGTCCTACATGTATTACTGTTACGAGGATGCATTTATATATAAAAATAATATTAATAATGTATAAAAAGTTATAGTAAGGGATTCTATTGAGTCCTACTTGTATTGCTGTTACGAGGATGCATTTATATATAAAAATAATATTAATAATGTATAAAAAGTTATAGTAAGGGATTCTATTGAGTCCTACTTGTAATTCTGTTACGGGGATGCATTTATATATAAAATAACATTAATAATGTATAAAAAGTTATAGTAAGGGATTCTATTGAGTCCTACTTGTAATTCTGTTACGAGGATGCGTTTATACATAAAAATAATATTAATAATCTATAAAAAGTTATAGTAAGGGATTCTATTTAGTCCTACTTTTAATACTGTTACGAGGATATATTTATATATAAAAATAATATTAATAAAGTATAAAAAGTTCTAGTAAGGGATTCTATTGAGTCCTTCTTGTCATACTGTTACCAGGATGCATTTATATATAAAAATAATATTAATAATGTATAAAAAGTTATAGTAAGGGATTCTATTGAGTCCTACTTGTAATACTGTTACGAGTATGCATTTATATATAAAAATAATATTAATAATCTATAAAAATTTACAGTAAGATATTCTATTGAGTCCTACTTGTCATACTGTTAAGAGGATGCATTTATATATAAAAAGAATATTAATAATGTATAAAAAGTTATAGTAAGGGATTCTATTTAGTCCTACTTGTAATACTGTTACGAGGATATATTTATATATAAAAATAATATTAATAAAGTATAAAAAGTTATAGTAAGGGATTCTATTGAGTCCTACTTGTAATACTGTTACGAGGATGCATTTATATATAAAAATAATATTAATAATGTATAAAAAGTTATAGTAAGGGATTCTATTGAGTCCTACTTGTAATACTGTTAAGAGGATGCGTTTATACATAAAAATAATATTAATAATGTATAAAAAGTTATAGTAAGGGATTCTATTTAGTCCTACCTGTAATACTGTTACGAGGATATATTTATATATAAAAATAATATTAATAAAGTATAAAAAGTTATAGTAAGGGATTCTATTGAGTCCTTCTTGTCATACTGTTACCAGGATGCATTTATATATAAAAATAATATTAATAATGTATAAAAAGTTATAGTAAAGGATTCTATTGAGTCCTACTTGTAATACTGTTACGAGGATGAATTTATATATAAAAATAATATTAATAATCTATAAAAATTTACAGTAAGGTATTCTATTGAGTCCTACATGTCATACTGTTACGAGGATGCATTTATATATAAAAAGAATATTAATAATGTATAAAAAGTTATAGTAAGGGATTCTATTGAGTCCTACTTGTATTGCTGTTACGAGGATGCATTTATATATAAAAATAATATTAATAATGTATAAAAAGTTATATTAAGGGATTCTATTGAGTCCCACTTGTAATACTGTTACGAGGATGCATTTATATATAAAATAATATTAATAATGTATAAAAAGTTATAGTAACGGATTCTATTGAGTCCTACCTGTAATACTGTTACCAGGATGCATTTATATATAAAAATAATATTAATAATGTATAAAAAGTTATAGTAAGGGATTCTATTGTGTCCTACTTGTCATACTGTTACGAGGATGCATTTATATATAAAAATAATATTAATAATGTATAAAAAGTTTTTGTAAGTGATTCTATTGAGTCCTACTTGTATTACTGTTACGAGGATGCATATATATATAAAAATAATATTAATAATGTATAAAAAGTTATAGTAAGGGATTCTATTGAGTCCTACTTGTATGGCTGTTACGAGGATGCATTTATATATAAAAATAATATTAATAATGTATAAAAAGTTATAGTAAGGGATTCTATTGAGTCCTACTTGTAATTCTGTTACGGGGATGCATTTATATATAAAATAATATTAATAATGTATAAAAAGTTATAGTAAGGGATTCTATTGAGTCCTATTTGTAATTCTGTTACGAGGATGCGTTTATACATAAAAATAATATTAATAATGTATAAAAATTATAGTAAGGGATTCTGTTTAGTCCTACTTGTAATACTGTTACGAGGATATATTTATATATAAAAATAATATTAATAAAGTATAAAAAGTTCTAGTAAGGTATTCTATTGAGTCCTTCTTGTCATACTGTTACCAGGATGCATTTATATATAAAAATAATATTAATAATGTATAAAAAGTTATTGTAAGGGATTCTATTGAGTCCTACTTGTAATACTGTTACGAGGATGCATTTATATATAAAAATAATATTAATAATCTATAAAAATTTACAGTAAGGTATTCTATTGAGTCCTACTTGTCATACTGTTACGAGGATGCATTTATATATAAAAAGAATATTAATAATGTATAAAAAGCTATAGTAAGGGATTCTATTGAGTCCTACTTGTCATACTGTTACGAGGATGCATTTATATATAAAAATAATATTAATAATGTATAAAAAGTTATAGTAAGGGATTCTATTGAGTCCCACATGTCATACTGTTACGAGGATGCATCTATATATAAAAATAATATTAATAATGTATAAAAAGTTATAGTAAGGCATTCTATTGAGTCCTACTTGTCATACTGTTACGAGGATTCATTTATGTATAAAAATAATATTAATAATGTATAGAAAGTTATAGTAAGGTATTCTATTGAGTCCTATTTGTATTACTGTTACGAGGATGCATTTATATATAAAAATAATATTAATAATGTATAAAAAGTTATAGTAAGGGATTTTATTGTGTCCTACTTGTATTACTGTTACGAGGATGCATTTATATATAAAAATAATATTAATAAAGTATAAAAAGTTATAGTAAGGGATTCTATTGAGTCCTACTTGTCATACTGCTACGAGGATGCATTTATATATAAAAATAATATTAATAATGTATAAAAAGTCATAGTAAGGGATTCTATTGAGTCCTACTTGTCATACTGTTACGAGGATGCATTTATATATAAAAATAATATTAATAATGTATAAAAAGTTATAGTAAGGGATTCTATTGAGTCCTACTTGTATTGCTGTTACGAGGATGCATTTATATATAAAAATAATATTAATAATATATAAAATGTTATAGTAAGGGATTCTATTGAGTCCTACTTGTAATTCTGTTACGGGCATGCATTTATATATAAAATAATATTAATAATGTATAAAAAGTTATAGTAAGGGATTCTATTGAGTCCTACTTGTAATACTGTTAAGAGGATGCGTTTATACATAAAAATAATATTAATAATGTATAAAAAGTTATAGTAAGGGATTCTATTTAGTCCTACCTGTAATACTGTTACGAGGATATATTTATATATAAAAATAATATTAATAAAGTATAAAAAGTTATAGTAAGGGATTCTATTGAGTCCTTCTTGTCATACTGTTACCAGGATGCATTTATATATAAAAATAATATTAATAATGTATAAAAAGTTATAGTAAAGGATTCTATTGAGTCCTACTTGTAATACTGTTACGAGGATGAATTTATATATAAAAATAATATTAATAATCTATAAAAATTTACAGTAAGGTATTCTATTGAGTCCTACATGTCATACTGTTACGAGGATGCATTTATATATAAAAAGAATATTAATAATGTATAAAAAGTTATAGTAAGGGATTCTATTGAGTCCTACTTGTATTGCTGTTACGAGGATGCATTTATATATAAAAATAATATTAATAATGTATAAAAAGTTATATTAAGGGATTCTATTGAGTCCCACTTGTAATACTGTTACGAGGATGCATTTATATATAAAATAATATTAATAATGTATAAAAAGTTATAGTAACGGATTCTATTGAGTCCTACCTGTAATACTGTTACCAGGATGCATTTATATATAAAAATAATATTAATAATGTATAAAAAGTTATAGTAAGGGATTCTATTGTGTCCTACTTGTCATACTGTTACGAGGATGCATTTATATATAAAAATAATATTAATAATGTATAAAAAGTTTTTGTAAGTGATTCTATTGAGTCCTACTTGTATTACTGTTACGAGGATGCATATATATATAAAAATAATATTAATAATGTATAAAAAGTTATAGTAAGGGATTCTATTGAGTCCTACTTGTATGGCTGTTACGAGGATGCATTTATATATAAAAATAATATTAATAATGTATAAAAAGTTATAGTAAGGGATTCTATTGAGTCCTACTTGTAATTCTGTTACGGGGATGCATTTATATATAAAATAATATTAATAATGTATAAAAAGTTATAGTAAGGGATTCTATTGAGTCCTATTTGTAATTCTGTTACGAGGATGCGTTTATACATAAAAATAATATTAATAATGTATAAAAATTATAGTAAGGGATTCTGTTTAGTCCTACTTGTAATACTGTTACGAGGATATATTTATATATAAAAATAATATTAATAAAGTATAAAAAGTTCTAGTAAGGTATTCTATTGAGTCCTTCTTGTCATACTGTTACCAGGATGCATTTATATATAAAAATAATATTAATAATGTATAAAAAGTTATTGTAAGGGATTCTATTGAGTCCTACTTGTAATACTGTTACGAGGATGCATTTATATATAAAAATAATATTAATAATCTATAAAAATTTACAGTAAGGTATTCTATTGAGTCCTACTTGTCATACTGTTACGAGGATGCATTTATATATAAAAAGAATATTAATAATGTATAAAAAGCTATAGTAAGGGATTCTATTGAGTCCTACTTGTCATACTGTTACGAGGATGCATTTATATATAAAAATAATATTAATAATGTATAAAAAGTTATAGTAAGGGATTCTATTGAGTCCCACATGTCATACTGTTACGAGGATGCATCTATATATAAAAATAATATTAATAATGTATAAAAAGTTATAGTAAGGCATTCTATTGAGTCCTACTTGTCATACTGTTACGAGGATTCATTTATGTATAAAAATAATATTAATAATGTATAGAAAGTTATAGTAAGGTATTCTATTGAGTCCTATTTGTATTACTGTTACGAGGATGCATTTATATATAAAAATAATATTAATAATGTATAAAAAGTTATAGTAAGGGATTTTATTGTGTCCTACTTGTATTACTGTTACGAGGATGCATTTATATATAAAAATAATATTAATAAAGTATAAAAAGTTATAGTAAGGGATTCTATTGAGTCCTACTTGTCATACTGCTACGAGGATGCATTTATATATAAAAATAATATTAATAATGTATAAAAAGTCATAGTAAGGGATTCTATTGAGTCCTACTTGTCATACTGTTACGAGGATGCATTTATATATAAAAATAATATTAATAATGTATAAAAAGTTATAGTAAGGGATTCTATTGAGTCCTACTTGTAATTCTGTTACGAGGATGCGTTTATACATAAAAATAATATTAATAATGTATAAAAAGTTATAGTAAGGGATTCTATTTAGTCCTACTTTTAATACTGTTACTGAGGATATATTTATATATAAAAATAATATTAATAAAGTATAAAAATTCTAGTAAGGGATTCTATTGAGTCCTTTTTGTCATACTGTTACCAGGATGCATTTATATATAAAAATAATATTAATAATGTATAAAAAGTTATAGTAAGGGATTCTATTGTGTCCTACTTGTATTACTGTTACGCGGATGCATTTATATATAAAAATAATATTAATAATGTATAAAAAGTTATATTAAGGGATTCTATTGAGTCCTACTTGTAACACGTTTACGAGGATGCATTTATATATAAAAATAATATCAATTATGTATAAAAAGTTATAGTAAGGTATTCTATGGAGTTCTACTTGTATTACTGTTACGAGGATGCATTTATATATAAAAATAATATTAATAATGTATAAAAAGTTATAGTAAGGGATTCTATTGAGTCCTACTTGTAATTCTGTTACGAGGATGCGTTTATATATAAAAATAATATTAATAATGTATAAAAAGTTATAGAAAGGGATTCTATTGAGTCCTATTTGTATTGCTGTTACGAGGATGCATTTATATATAAAAATAATATTAATAAAGTATAAAAAGTTATAGTAAGGGTTTCTATTGAGTCCTACTTGTCATACTGTTACGAGGATGCATTTATATATAAAAATAATATTAATAATGTATAAAAAGTTATATTATGGGATTCTATTGAGTCCTACCTGTAATACTGTTACCAGGATGCATTTATATATAAAAATAGTATTAATAATGTATAAAAAGTTTTTGTAAGGGATTCTATTGAGTCCTACTTGTATTACTGTTACGAGGATGCATTTATATATAAAAATAATATTAATAATGTATAAAAAGTTATAGTAAGGGATTCTATTGAGTCCTACTTGTATTGCTGTTACGAGGATGCATTTATATATAAAAATAATATTAATAATGTATAAAAAGTTATAGTAAGGGATTCTATTGAGTCCTACTTGTAATTCTGTTACGGGGATGCATTTATATATAAAATAACATTAATAATGTATAAAAAGTTATAGTAAGGGATTCTATTGAGTCCTACTTGTAATTCTGTTACGAGGATGCGTTTATACATAAAAATAATATTAATAATCTATAAAAAGTTATAGTAAGGGATTCTATTTAGTCCTACTTTTAATACTGTTACGAGGATATATTTATATATAAAAAAATATTAATAAAGTATAAAAAGTTCTAGTAAGGGATTCTATTGAGTCCTTCTTGTCATACTGTTACCAGGATGCATTTATATATAAAAAGAATATTAATAATGTATAAAAAGCTATAGTAAGGGATTCTATTGAGTCCTACTTGTCATACTGTTACGAGGATGCGTTTATATATAAAAATAATATTAATAATGTATAAAAAGTTATAGTAAGGGATTCTATTGAGTCCCACTTGTCATACTGTTACGAGGATGCATCTATATATAAAAATAATATTAATAATGTATAAAAAGTTATAGTAAGGCATTCTATTGAGTCCTACTTGTCATACTGTTACGAGGATGCATTTATGTATAAAAATAATATTAATAATGTATAGAAAGTTATAGTAAGGTAATCTATTGAGTCCTATTTGTATTACTGTTACGAGGATGCATTTATATATAAAATAATAGTAATAATGTATAAAAAGTTATAGTAAGGGATTCTATTGAGTCCTACTTGTAATTCTGTTACGAGGATGCGTTTATATATAAAAATAATATTAACAATGTATAAAAAGTCATAGTAAGGGATTCTATTGAGTCCTACTTGTAATACTGTTACGAGGATGCATTTATATATAAAAATAATATTAATAATGTATAAAAAGTTATAGTAAGGGATTTTATTGTGTCCTACTTGTATTACTGTTACGAGGATGCATTTATATATAAAAATAATATTAATAAAGTATAAAAAGTTATAGTAAGGGATTCTATTGAGTCCTACTTGTCATACTGCTACGAGGATGCATTTATATATAAAAATAATATTAATAATGTATAAAAAGTTTTTGTAAGGGATTCTATTGAGTCCTACTTGTCATACTGTTACGAGGATGCATTTATATATAAAAATAATATTAATAATGTATAAAAAGTTATAGTAAGGGATTCTATTGAGTCCTACTTGTATTGCTGTTACGAGGATGCATTTATATATAAAAATAATGTTAATAATGTATAAAATGTTATAGTAAGGGATTCTATTGAGTCCTACTTGTAATTCTGTTACGGGGATGCATTTATATATAAAATAATATTAATAATGTATAAAAAGTTATAGTAAGGGATTCTATTGAGTCCTACTTGTAATTCTGTTACGAGGATGCGTTTATACATAAAAATAATATTAATAATGTATAAAAAGTTATAGTAAGGGATTCTATTTAGTCCTACTTTTAATACTGTTACTGAGGATATATTTATATATAAAAATAATATTAATAAAGTATAAAAAATTCTAGTAAGGGATTCTATTGAGTCCTTCTTGTCATACTGTTACCAGGATGCATTTATATATAAAAATAATATTAATAATGTATAAAAAGTTATAGTAAGGGATTCTATTGTGTCCTACTTGTATTACTGTTACGCGGATGCATTTATATATAAAAATAATATTAATAATGTATAAAAAGTTATATTAAGGGATTCTATTGAGTCCTACTTGTAACACGTTTACGAGGATGCATTTATATATAAAAATAATATCAATTATGTATAAAAAGTTATAGTAAGGTATTCTATCGAGTTCTACTTGTATTACTGTTACGAGGATGCATTTATATATAAAAATAATATTAATAATGTATAAAAAGTTATAGTAAGGGATTCTATTGAGTCCTACTTGTAATTCTGTTACGAGGATGCGTTTATATATAAAAATAATATTAATAATGTATAAAAAGTTATAGAAAGGGATTCTATTGAGTCCTATTTGTATTACTGTTACGAGGATGCATTTATATATAAAAATAATATTAATAAAGTATAAAAAGTTATAGTAAGGAATTCTATTGAGTCCTACTTGTCATACTGTTACGAGGATGCATTTATATATAAAAATAATATTAATAATGTATAAAAAGTTATATTATGGGATTCTATTGAGTCCTACCTGTAATACTGTTACCAGGATGCATTTATATATAAAAATAATATTAATAATGTATAAAAAGTTTTTGTAAGGGATTCTATTGAGTCCTACATGTATTACTGTTACGAGGATGCATTTATATATAAAAATAATATTAATAATGTATAAAAAGTTATAGTAAGGGATTCTATTGAGTCCTACTTGTATTGCTGTTACGAGGATGCATTTATATATAAAAATAATATTAATAATGTATAAAAAGTTATAGTAAGGGATTCTATTGAGTCCTACTTGGAATTCTGTTACGGGGATGCATTTATATATAAAATAACATTAATAATGTATAAAAAGTTATAGTAAGGGATTCTATTGAGTTCTACTTGTAATTCTGTTACGAGGATGCGTTTATACATAAAAATAATATTAATAATCTATAAAAAGTTATAGTAAGGGATTCTATTTAGTCCTACTTTTAATACTGTTACGAGGATATATTTATATATAAAAATAATATTAATAAAGTATAAAAAGTTTTAGTAAGGGATTCTATTGAGTCCTTCTTGTCATACTGTTACCAGGATGCATTTATATATAAAAATAATATTAATAATGTATAAAAAGTTATAGTAAGGGATTCTATTGAGTCCTACTTGTAATACTGTTACGAGTATGCATTTATATATAAAAATAATATTAATAATCTATAAAAATTTACAGTAAGATATTCTATTGAGTCCTACTTGTCATACTGTTACGAGGATGCATTTATATATAAAAAGAATATTAATAATGTATAAAAAGCTATAGTAAGGGATTCTATTGAGTCCTACTTGTCATACTGTTACGAGGATGCATTTATATATAAAAATAATATTAATAATGTATAAAAAGTTATAGTAAGGGTTTCTATTGAGTCCCACTTGTCATACTGTTACGAGGATGCATCTATATATTAAAATAATATTAATAATGTATAAAAAGTTATAGTAAGGCATTCTATTGAGTCCTACTTGTCATACTGTTACGAGGATGCATTTATGTATAAAAATAATATTAAGAACGTATAGAAAGTTATAGTAAGGTATTCTATTGAGTCCTATTTGTATTACTGTTACAAGGATGCATTTATATATAAAATAATATTAATAATGTATAAAAAGTTATAGTAAGGGTTTCTATTGAGTCCTACTTGTAATTCTGTTACGAGGATGCGTTTATATATAAAAATAATATTAATAATGTATAAAAAGTCATAGTAAGGGATTCTATTGAGTCCTACTTGTAATACTGTTACGAGGATGCATTTATGTATAAAAATAATATTAATAATGTATAAAAAGTTATAGTAAGGGATTCTATTGTGTCCTACTTGTATTACTGTTACGAGGATGCATTTATACATAAAAATAATATTAATAAAGTATAAAAAGTTATAGTAAGGAATTCTATTGAGTCCTATTTGTCATACTGCTACGAGGATGCATTTATATATAAAAATAATATTAATAATGTATAAAAAGTTATAGTAAGGGATTCTATTGAGTCCTACCTGTAATACTGTTACCAGGATGCATTTATATATAAAAATAATATTAATAATGTATTAAAAGTTATAGTAAGGGTTTCTTTTGAGTCCTACTTGTAATTCTGTTACGAGGATGCATTTATATATAAAAATAATATTAATAATGTATAAAAAGTTATAGTAAGGGTTTCTATTGAGTCCTACTTGTCATACTGTTACGAGGATGCATTTATATATAAAAATAATATTAATAATGTATAAAAAGTTTTAGTAAGGGATTCTATTGTGTCCTACTTGTATTACTGTTACGAGGATGCATTTATATATAAAAATAATATTAATAAAGTATAAAAAGTTATAGTAAGGGATTCTATTGAGTCCTACTTGTCATACTGCTACGAGGATGCATTTATATATAAAAATAATATTAATAATGTATAAAAAGTTATAGTAAGGGATTCTATTGAGTCCTACCTGTAATACTGTTACCAGGATGCATTTATATATAAAAATAATATTAATAATGTATAAAAAGTTATAGTAAGGGTTTCTATTGAGTCCTACTTGTCATACTGTTACGAGGATGGATTTATATATAAAAATAATATTAATAATGTATAAAAAGTTATAGTAAGGGTTTCTATTGTGTCCTACTTGTATTACTGTTACGCGGATGCATTTATATATAAAAATAATATTAATAATGTATAAAAAGTTATAGTAAGGGATTCTATTGTGTCCTATTTGTATTACTGTTACGAGGATGCATTTATATATAAAAATAATATTAATAATGTATAAAAAGTTATATTAAGGGATTCTATTGAGTCCTATTTGTAATTCTGTTACGAGGATGCGTTTATATATAAAAATAATATTAATAATGTATAAAAAGTTATAGTAAGGGATTCTATTGAGTCGTACTTGTATTACTGTTACGAGCATGCATTTACATATAAAAATAATATTAATAATGTATAAAAAGTTATAGTAATTGATTCTATTGAGTCCTATTTGTATTACTGTTACGAGGATGCATTTATATATAAAAATAATATTAATAATGTATAAAAAGTTATAGTAAGGGATTCTATTGAGTCGTACTTGTAATTCTGTTACGAGGATGTGTTTATATATAAAAATAATATTAATAATGTATAAAAAGTTATAGTAAGGGATTCTATTGAGTCCTACTTGTAACACGTTTACGAGGATGCATTTATATATAAAAATAATATCAATTATGTATAAAAAGTTATAGTAAGGTATTCTATTGAGTTCTACTTGTATTACTGTTACGAGGATGCATTTATGTATAAAAATAATATTAATAATGTATAAAAAGTTATAGTAAGGGATCCTATTGAGTTCTACTTGTAATTCTGTTACGAGGATGCGTTTATATATAAAAATAATATTAATAATGTATAAAAAGTTATAATAAGGGATTCCATTGAGTCCTACTTGTAATTCTGTTACGAGGATGCGTTTATATATAAAAATAATATTAATAATGTATAAAAAGTTATAGTAAGGGATTCTATTGAGTTCTACTTGTATTACTGTTACGAGGATGCATTTATATATAAAAATAATATTAATAATGTATAAAAAGTTATAGTAAGGGATTCTATTGAGTCCTAGTTGTATTACTGTTACGAGGATGCATTTATATATAAAAATAATATTAATAATGTATAAAAAGTTATAGTTAGGGATTCTATTGAGTCCTACTTGTAATACTGTTACGAGGATGCATTTATATATAAAAATAATATTAATAATGTATAAAAAGTTATAGTAAGGGATTCTATTGAGTCCTACTTGTCATACTGTTACGTGGATGCATTTATATATAAAAATAATATTAATAATGTATAAAAAGTTATAGTAAGGGATTCTATTGAGTCCTACTTGTATTACTGTTACGAGGATGCATTTATATATAAAAATAATATTAATAATGTATAAAAAGTTATAGTAAGGGATTCTATTGAGTCCTACTTGTATTACTGTTACGAGGATGCATTTATATATAAAAATAATATTAATAATGTATAAAAAGTCATAGTAATTGATTCTATTGAGTCCTACTTGCTATTACAACAAAGGTTTAATTCATAAGCTAGTTGTTAATTAGAGATGTTAGGAATATAACGTTTTGGAAGATTGTAGAATGTTCGAGTAAAATCAAGAGAATTCGAAATGTTCTAGAAATATGCAAATCACGTGTTCACGTTTTAGCCCCTATAAAAATAGGTTTTGGGAGGAGAGTAGTTAATTGCTAACAGGATTTGCTGACATTATCAACTCCGGCCCGATTCGTGGATCTGTGCATCCAGCCAAAAGAATCTCTATTAAAAGTTGCCGACCAACTAAAACCTGAAAGAGAACGTCATGGAACTAAAAGGGTAAATAGATTTATTGACCTTTTTATTGACCATACTGGAAATTGTTCTTTATATACATCTTTAAGGATTTACAAGATGTATAGCACTTAAACTACTTCGCTAACTTAACTGGGTAAAGATACTGAACCTTCCTTTCCCTTCGTAACGCTTCGCCTGCCAGTAGTCAACTGTACGTTTCTGTTTGAATGCAAAAAATTGTAAATTTTGTATATATATCATTTTGTGTTCATCGTAAGTTAAATATTTGTATGTGATTTAACTTTGAGTTTTGGTCAATAATTTTTTCTTTTATTACACTTGACACGTAACATATGTTCCTTCTTAGTATTTGTGGAGCTACTATTACATCTCCTTTGCATATGATGGCATTTTTATGGTTAGTTTGTGCTTTGTTTTCTTAATGGGTCGCCCTGCCATTGAACAATTGCTCCATATATTATTTTTTTCTCTATACTGTTCTGCTTAATACTGGCTCTTGCTTTGTTTCTATTTTGCATCTATTTAGAGATAGAATGTCTATTTACACCCAGTGTATTATTTTATCTTCAGCATTTTCTTGTCTTTCTTCTGTTTCATTCTTGAACTGCAATCTTCATAAAGTGTCTACATGAGAAATAGTGTTCCCTTTTACGTACACTATGTCAAAATCGAATGCCATGATTTTTATTGCTACCTTAAAATTCTTGACAATGTGACTTTTGGCGATTTTTTTCTCGAGTTAAATATGAATTTTAATAGTTTGTGGTTCGATTTTAATAAGAATTTTTGTTCTATCAAAACGTTTCGTAGCCTCACCATGTTCCATACTACTGCTAGCGCTTCTTTTTCAATCATCGAGTAGTTAGTTTTTGCTGATTTTAACATTATTTATGTGTACATGATTGTGTATTGTTCTTGTGATAGAACAGCAGCAATGGCCTTTTCAATTGTGTCAGTGGTTAACGTTTATTTCTTTTTGGTGATCAAAAACATATATTATTTGCCCTTCAGAATATTATATAGTGTTTGCTTCTGTGTCCACTCAAATTCATTGGGTTTTCTTTTGCAGACAGTTTTAATTATCTCCCTCTATCATGATATATATATATACAAATTTATCAGCCCCCCACAAAAAATTCTAATTCTTTTTTATTTGTTGGAGCAGCTATTTCTGTTATTTTCTTTGTTAGTCTATCATCATGTGATATGCCTTCTTTTGATATTTGATATCCTAAATATATCTTTGTTTATGGTCAAGTCTACCATTTTTTATCTCATCATAATTTTCTGTTTTACAATTTAAATATTCTTCAGTTCTCGCCCCTAAAACCGATATCGTCCTGGTATATCATTTTGCTTTTTATTTTTTCCAATAAGACTCTTTCAATTGCTGTTTGAAAAATATGGCTGGAAGTTTTTTTTCATCCCAAACAGTAGACGTATCCATCTTAATAAGTCTATAGAGGTGTTTATCGTGGTGATTTCGTATTTATCGTCAACTAGCAGTATAGCCCGGCGTTGCTCGGGTGTAATGAAAGCTTTAAAACTAATCCATGGTACTGGAGCTCAGACTCAGCCTAAAGAATATTTATGTGAAGTTTGGTGAGAATCGGATAAAAATTGTGGATTTGTATAAAGGACATACAGACAGATAAACAGACACACAAACATCTTACCTTTTATATATATATATATATATATATATATATATATATATATATATATATGTATGTATGTATGTATGTATTAATACAGGTTTCATTGAATAATATAGACAAGTTCTGTCTATTTATTTTGTGTAAGATCCGTTCGTATGATCTCCGACAGACCCCAACAAAATAATTAAATTTATCATATATTACGCTAAATCCACAACATCCAACTCAATCGTCCGCAACGACTCCTCCCCCACCGTTAGCGATTTGCAAAAAAAAAACAATGTAGTGTATAAATTTAAATGCCCCTTTCGAGAATGTATCTCTAACAAACTAAATAATACCTACATTGGACATACTACTAACTCGCTTTCGCGGAGACTTACATTGCACTTTAATGAAAATTCTAACATATTCCGACATTTAAAACACCACGGCTATCAACACACACTTCTTAGGAAGACACTTGTTGAAAATACGCATATACTTAGACAAGAAAATAATTAACGAAAACTTAAAATTCTAGAAGCTATCTACATCAAACAGTTTAAACCTAGCCTAAATAAAATAAATTTCGACACCACTACTAACATACTTCAATGCCTATAATCGATGGGAGAGGTCATAGTTATTATACTTACCCCCTACACCATAGTAGCAGCAGTTCCCAGACCAATCCCTCATGCCACTATACACTCAATTGAACAAAAAACCCACTACCACCATTCCTTCTCGGCCTACAGCCATGTGCAACACAAAAAATGGACCTGTCTAATTTTCTCTGTATAACTCCACTCTGTTAAAAATAATTTAAATGTTCTATGTTCACTGAACATTAAATGTTCATCCTTTGATAATGGCTTATGTAAGCTGAATGCTCAGACCTGATAAAAAAATCAACAATTATTGCGATTTCTTGTCGTCTTTCCATGACAACACTATCAAGCTAATCAGATCATACGAACGGATCTTACACAAAATAGACAGAACTAGTCTATATTATTCAATGAAACCTGTATTAATGAAAAAATGCTGTCAAAATACACACACACAAACACACACACACACACACACACACACAAACACACACACACACAATATATATATATATATATATATATATATATATATATATATATATATCTTTCCAAGTGAAGAGGACTGAAGGGTTTTTTATTTTGAGTGCTCTGGCATTTATTTTATTATAAACAGTGCTCAATATAATGAGTATTATAGAGCTTAATATAATATAATTATATGGTTATGTCAATTTTTCATTGCTACATGGAAATTTCTATGTTTTGAGATTGCTGATGAGAATTAATCTCGAAACATAGAAATTTCCATGTAGCAATGTAAAATTGACATAACCATATATATATATATATATATATATATATATATATATATATATATATTTTCTGCACTATTCTAAGAACTGCAACCTTGAAACTTCTGAATATCGTTTCTTATGTCTTTGTCTATGAGTGTATCAAATTTGATTAAAATCGGACTACGCCTTCTATAACCAGATTTTTTCGATTATCGATTTTCGATATTTCTCGGGGGTATCTTGACACAAAACATAGCTAAGAACACTTGCAGACGCTCATTGTATAATTGTGTAAATTTTCAAGAAAATCCGTTCAGCCGTTTCGGAGTCTATAGGTAACGGACACACACACACACACACACAAAGTTCCATTTATAAATAAGTTTAGATTTCTATTTGATTGTATGCTGACTTGAGGTCAATTTTTGTTAACTGCTGGCTTGCTGTTTCAATATTTAACATCAGAAACGAGTCTAAACATATCTGACGATTTACCCTTATCTTATACTCACCAGTCAGTCAGTTAAGTGCCATACGTGATACACGCTTGGGGGATCATGTCTCGAAAGAGACATGACTGACTGGGCAGAAGATTATCCCGCAGTAGGTTACCATTGCTTTCTGCGGTAGACTGGTTGCCGACCAAGGCTATAGAACCCAATCTGTCCTATTATTTGACTAATAGCTAGAAGGAGAAGAGATGTATTATATTATTAAGTAGTAATTAGTGGGGGATCAGTTTATTACGTCATAACAATAGATAACCGATCCCCCACTTTATGCCCAGTGGAATCTTTAATTTTTTCCAACTATTATGTTCATTCAGTCAGTTTAGTGCCATACGTGATACACGCTTTGGGCGATCATGTCTCGAAAGAGACATGACTGACTGGGCAGAAGATTATCCCGCAGTAGGTTACCATTGCTTTCTGCGGTAGACTGGTTGCCGACCAAAGCTATAGAACCCAATCTGTCCTGTTATTTAACCCATAACTGGAGGGAAGAGACGGATTAATACCTTTCCCAAGGCTGGAATTCAAACTTGGCTCCCCGATTTCTCGTTCCGAGCCGATATCCTATGCACCACAACGCACATCCTTATAATCAGCACATCTTTATAGTATGTATCATTTTGCTACTACCAAAGGTAGGATATGAACTGGAACTGTTCCTGACTCTATATACTGTGCATGATAGTTCTTCTTTAGTTGAATTCTTGCTTTATAGCCTTTCAACAATCCTACTACGTTTCCTTCTGCTTCCATAGAATTGACTAGTCTCACTTTATACATCAATCCCTAATAATTCGTGATCTTTTTCGCATGCTACAACTGCAGTGGGAATTATTTCAAAAGGTTTGTTGATTTCAAAATTGCCTTGAAATGTATCCATTGTTTTTATGCTAGTTCCATCAATTTGCTTTGGTTGCACACTGCTTTTTCTTAATTTTGGTCGTCTTAATTTTAACTAAAACTTTTTGGTATCAGCGTAATTTCCCTGCATGTATCAACTTGCATGTCAAATATTTGGCTATTTATCCTTATTTTTTCTCTCCCTCTTTGTTGTGTATTCATGGTAAATGCTCCAGCATTTTCAGATGAGGTTTGAATAGTTTATTGTGGTTACTTCCTTGAATTTCTCGTCAATTTCTATTTGATTGTATGCTTACTTGCGATCAATTTTTGCTAAGTACTCCATTTTTGCTAACTGGTGGCTTGCAGTTTTGATATTTGGCAACAGAAATGAGTCTGAACATATTTGATGATTCATCCCTATCTTATAATCCCCACATATCCTTAAATCTACATCAGCTTTCTTAATCGCTACTATTGGTGACACCCAATTACTACCACCTTTATTTACTCTTTCTAGTATGCCTTGAATCATTTTGTTTCAATTTGCTACTACCAAAGATAGGATATGAACTGGAACTTTTCTTCACTCTATATACACTACCGGCCATAATTATTAGGCAACCCCAGTGTTCTAAAAAATAATGTATTTCATACTATTTTTTAGTATTTATTGCCAACTGATTAATTGTAAATGAAAATAGAATGGTTCTTTTTTTTAATACTGCACAATAAAATGTGCATCAAATGAATTTATAAATATTTAATAATTACCTATATTGCAGTTTCATCAATGAAAGAATGAAAAAAAAATTAAGGTGATTCGGACGGGTTCATCTTTGCTTCGTTACCTTGTAAAATTTTGAAAAGTAATAATAACAAAAGAACCATTCTATTTTCATTTAGCAAGAAATAATAAAAATAGTACGAAATACATGATTTCTTTTAAAAAAAATTGGAGTCGCTTAATAATTATGGTCGGTAGTGTACTTTGCGTGACAGTTCTCCTTTAGTTGAATGCTTTATAGCCTTTCAACAATCCTACTGAATTTTTTTCTTCTTCCATGGAACAGATTAGTCTCGGTGTATCTACTTTTAATAATCGGTGATCTTTTTTGTATGCTACAAACGAATGGGAATTTTTTGTAAAATTAATGCCGGTTTCAAAATTGCCTTGAAATGTGCCCATTGTTTTTATGGTCGTTCCATCAAATTGCTTTAGTCGTACGCTGTTTTTTTTTTTCGGTTGTCCTAATTTTATCCAGAAATGTTTAGTATCAGCGTAATTCCACTGCCTGTATCAGCTTGCATGTCAAATACTTGGTCAGTTATCCTAATTTTTTCTCTATCTCTTTTTTGTGTATTCATTGTAATTCTCCAGCTTTTTCGGAGAGGTTCTAAATATTTTTTACTTTTCTTATTTGCTTTTTGTATTTGCATACGTTTTGTTCCTCACTTGCAATCTTTTTTATTTTGGTAAAATACATTTTACCATTTTGCGAGTTTGCAAACCGTGATGTAAAAAAAGAAAGTTATTTTTATTTCATATTCACCACAGTACCTATCTGAAAGTATTTAGTTTGTTCAAATTTCAAACTTACACTTCAAAAATATATATAAATATATATATAGATATAAGAGAGTTTTGTAATTTGCTTGAAGCATTGTGTGTTTAAGGTGTATGGGTAGATATTTGAAAGTTATCACAATGTGTTTAGTATAATAAAGGAAGGTAAAGAAGGTGTTGGGTATTACCTATTTATTATTTATCAATATTTTCCAGATCAGAATATCATCTTCAGAATGATAGGGGAGCTTGATTTCACATCCGTCCGCTGTTGGACCGTGCTTTTAATCAAATGGTCCTCTTTCGCTGCTACTGCTGTCGTTAATTGTAGTGAGCATATGTGTGTGTGTGTACTTGTAAGTGGGTTAGTTCATGCATGTATGTGTGTGTTTATGGTTTATATAAGAGTGCGCGGTAGTAGGATATGGCTTTTTCGCCTCTTTTTAAAAGTGATAGCAGGCGCCGTTTTACATTTGTTGTCTGATCAGAACGTTGTTAAATAACATCCGCATGGAAAGTAGGTTTGATCCATAAAATGTAGAAGCCAGGTCCTAAGTGTCTCTTACAAGCAGGGCCGATGCAAACATTACGCCCCCACCCATGAATTTATGATACGGGATTCTGATTTGGGTTTATCATAATCTTAAAATCGAGGATTTTCAGTTTCCTATGAGTCAATTTCTTAATTCTATCTATTTTATTAGCTTTTATTTTAGAGAAGTTTTTATTTTTATTTTTTCTTCATTATCATTATTTTCCTAGAAATCCACGATTGATATTTTATCCTATATATTATAATACTAGCAGGATAGCCCGGCGTTGCTCGGGTGTAATGAAAGCTTTAAAACTAATCCATGGTCCTGGAGCTCAGACACTTTGGACGTTGGCACGAAAGACTAAAAAGCAATAGTTGTTTCCAGTTAAAGCGAAACCGTAGACTGAAAGAAAAATGAATGGATGTAAGTCAAATTTTGATTTCCTGATATCGATATCAAATCAGTTTTTTCGTCGTAAATTGAATTTTGAAGGCTAAATAAATCCTCTGAGTAAATGGTATCATGGCTTAGACTAAGAACTAGAATTATACCTACTTAGAGCTAAACCCGAAGCAAAAACTAAGATAAAAGGGCTGAAAAAAAATACAGACATGCAGGCAGATAAACAGACACACACACAAACATCTTGTTTTTTATCTATATATATATTATCGATTTTCTGCAGTATTGTAAGAACTGCAACCTTGAAACTTTTGAATATCGTTTCTTATGCCTTTGTCTATGAGTGTATGAAATTGGATTAAAATCGGACTACTCCTTCTATAACCCGATTTTTTCGATTATCGATTTTCGATATTTATCGGGAGTACTGCGACACAAAACCTAACTAAGAACACTCGCAGACGCTTATAGTACAGCTGTGTAAATTTTCAAGAAAATCGGTTCAGCTGTTTCGGAGTCTATAGGCAACGGACACATACACACAGACACAGACAGACACACGCACACACACACACACACACACACACACACACACACGCACACACACACAAAGTTCCATTTAAATAAGTTTAGATATGCAAAGGAAAAGCGTGTATTCATGTGTGTGTGTGTGTGTGTGTGCGTGTGTGTGAAATGGGAGAGAGAGAGAGGGGGGGAGAGAAGAGAGAAGAGAGAGAAAGCATCAAACGAAACTCAACTTTATTGTAGGTACCTCCATCCATTACATAACGAAAAATCCAGCACAGTATGATTTAAAAAGGTTCAAAATTTAATAAAAGAAACTTTTTATATCAAAATGTTTATAAAATATTATGAAGAGGAAAGATCAAAGTAATTTTCATTGATTTTATAAAAATTTTTCATCCCTTTTAACATGTTCGAAATTTTGGCAGAAAATTTTGTTTTGATTTGAGTTAGCGTGGCCGAAAATGTTACAACTGTTTTACAATCGATTACGTAATTTTTTTGACGTAACTCACTTTTTCAGTGACAAACACATTAATTTGGAAATTCTCGCAAGAATCAAAAAATTGTCGGATTTTAATGAAACTTTCAGTACTCATTCACAAATGAATAAAATAATTTTTGAAATCATTTTTGAAATTAAAAAGACAATTAAGTTTATTGTCTTTCTAATTTAATTTAATTGATTTTACAGCGGAACAATTGAACTTTTTGGAATGATCAGTTTTTAGAACTAGTTCTTTTAGTTTTTTTTATCTGTAAACCTCAGAAAGCCATTGATAAGTTTTTGAAAAAGGTTGTTTATTTTTTTTTACAACTTTGCTTTTCCCGATCAAAAGTAGAAAATAGCTCAACAGCAAAGACAATACGTATGCAAGATTCGTTTACCTCTATTTTTTTTAACACGTAAAACTGTTCTAAGTATTTATACACGTTACTATTAAAGAATAATAAAAAAAATAGTCAGTCAGTTAAGTGCCATACGTGATATACGCTTGGGCGATCATGTCTCGAAAGAGACATGACAGACTGGGAAGAAGATTATCCCGCAGTAGGTTGCCATTGCTTTCTGCGGTCGACTGGTTGCCATCCAAGGCTATAGAACCCAATCTGTCCTGTTATTTAACCCATAACTGGAAGGAAGTGACGGATTAATACCTTTCCCAAGGGTATTTGCACGTAAGTGAATGCAAGAAATTCCACTGGAATTCGAACTCGGCTCCACGATTCCTCGTTCCGAGCCGATATTCACTAATAGACATAACCTAAAAAATCAGTCCCCACCAGCAAAGTTAGCTAAAATGCCGTTACATACTTGTAAGAAGTGTCTTCTACAATCAGAGCCGATGCTAGGGTTACGTCTACACCTAACAAATGAAATATTCAGGAATCCGACACTAGCACATCTCAATTTTCATAACGTAGTATTCATATTCATATTTATTATTACTAGCGGAACCCGTGGAATTTCCATGGAAGGATAATTATGATTTCCTGGAAAAATGTTACTTTGTCATACTACAAATGATAGTTACGTCTTCAAACATAAAGGTATTGGATAATAAAATAACGATAACACAGAGTGTAATCTTATTAAAATATTTATAAAAGTTATGTCTATAGAAGCTACATTACTGTATCCACAGACCATAACCAAAATACTGTACGCTATTTTGTGAGAGTTTTTGAAAGAGAAAATGTTTTTTTATAACTGAAAAATCATGGCTCCTGTGTCCATTCTAAACAGAAAAGACCAACTGAGTAATGGTCAAAGGTTTAGATCCCCGGAATTTCGTTATTAGGTCACGGGATATGACAACAAACCTCAGAAATTCATTTATAAGTTTTTGAAAAAGGGTGTTTATTTATTTTACAACTTTGCTTTTCTCGATCAAAAGCAGAAAATAGATAAACAGCAAAGAAAATACGTATATTACAAGTTCGTTCACCTCTTTTTTTGACACTTAAACTGTTTTAAGTATTTATACACGTTACTAAGAAGAAAAAAAAGATATTACATGAAAAATCCGCCCCCACCAAAATTAGCTAAAACGCCGTTATATACTTATAAGAAGTGCCTCCTACAATCAGGGCCGATGCAAGGGCTACGCCCCCACCTCACAAATCTATGATACGGGACATCGATTCTAACACATCTCAATTTTCATAACGTAGTATTCATATTCATATTACGTATTATAATATAGAAACTGATGTAAACAAATATTTTAAAAAATAATCATTTCAAAAATAATTTCATTCATTTGTGAATAAGTCCTGAAGGTTTCAGTAAAATTCGACAATTACTTGATTTCTCCGTTCATTTTTGATAACTAACTAAATTTTTAAAAATAAAAACAGGTTTTTTAGACTTTCATTTCAGTTCTAATTGAAATCTAAAAGTTTTGAATAAAACTATTTCTTAAACACAAAGTTCAACTTCTGACCTATCTGTCGTATGTGACAGATCTGACAGATGCGAGATAAGATTAGATAAAAATTGTATGGCGATCACAAGTGACATAATTGTACAATTTTTTTCCTGGTAAGTGGGAAGAAACTCTGAAACCCATGACCTTTTAATTTACATATAGAAATTACTTAAAAAAAAAAAATCAAATACACAAAGAAAATAAATAAAAATCTTTTTAAAAATAGGATGGCACAACAATTTGTATCAAAGTTTTCAATTTTCGTTTAATAAAGTAAATATAATCTTCGTTTTTATAATTTTATAAACTAAACCCAGCAAATCTTTGATGTATTTTAAAAATATTTTTGAAACTTTATAAATTATTATAATTAAAAAAAACAAAAACGAAAACAATATTTTTAAAATTTCATACTTAATCGAAATTTTTTTTCTTCTAACTATAATGTCCTTAATTTATATGATTTATTCAAGCAGTTAAAATCATATCACATTAAATAATGTTCTAGTTATATTGCATTTTTTATTTTACTATTGGGAGCAGATTTTCGGAAATAAAGACAAAATTTTTCAAAAAAAATAATACATGATTTACATTCCCGAATGAGTTCTGCGTTTAACTAATGAAACCAATTTTTGAAACAAAATTTAATTTCTTAAAATTTCATGAATTTACGAAAATGGGAGAAACAGATGTAAAAAAATATATTCACCAAGATTTTTTAAAAGTGGTGGTTGAAGAGAAATATGTCATTCAGTGTTGAATGAATTTAGGCGTAATAAGCTAATTTTCGGCCTATTTACTTCCTTTGTGCAATTACCACGCGATTTGTTTTGTTTCGGAACTCAATTTCCGCTGAAAGTTGCGTGTATTTGCGTTTTTTTGTGGGGGATGTAGAATTTTTTTAAGAAAGTTAACTTTCAAATAGAGATTTAGGGTTAGGGTTAGGGTTATTGCGTGTTTTTTTTTCCTTTTATTTTTCTTGGTAATGAATTTAAGAAAGTTCCGTGTACTTAATTTGAGAAGAAAGTTAACTTTCAAATATATGAAAATAAGTGATAATTGGGTTAGGGTTAGGGTTAGGGGTTGGGTTACGCTTAGGGTTAAGGTTATTGCGTGTATATTTTTTTTCTTTCTTTTTTTGTGTTACTTATATATTTTAAGGTTAATTAAACTACACTCGTCACTTATTATCATATATTTGAAAGTTTACTTTCTTAAAAAAATTCTATATTTTCATATATTTGAAAGTTAACTTTCGTCAGAAAACAATTCTATATTTTCATATATTTGAAAGTTAACTTTCGTCGGAAAACAATTCTATATTTTCATATATTTGAAAGTTAACTTTCGTCAGAAAACAATTCTATATTTTCATATATTTAAAAGTTAACTTTCGTCGGAAAACAATTCTATATTTTCATATATTTGAAAGTTAACTTTCGTCGGAAAAAAATTCTATATTTTCATATATTTAAAAGTTAACTTTCGTCGGAAAACAATTCTATATTTTCATATATTTGAATGTTATTTTTCGTCGGAAAAAATAAGTAAAATTATAATTATCATTTATTTTCATTAAAAAAAGGAAAAAAAAACATGCAAATATATTTTCATATATTTTGAAGGTTAAGTAAAAGTACAGTTATCACTTATTTTCATATATTTGAAAGTTAACTTTCTTCTGAAATTAAAAAAAAAAGGAAAAAAAACATGCAAATACACGCAATGCATTTGAAGTTTAATTAAACTACACCTATTTTCATACATTTGAAAGTTAACTTTCTTAAAAAAAATTCTATACCCCCACAAAAAAAGGAGAAAAAAAAACACGCAAATACACGCAACTTTCAGCGGAAATTGACTTCCAAACAAAACAAATCACGTAGTAATTGCACAAAGGAAGTAAATTGGCCGAAAATTAGCTTACTACGCCTAAAGTCATTCAGCACTGAATGACATATTTCAAAGGTGGTTGAGGGGTGAGATAAAGAGTGAGAAGTTCGATTTTTTTTTTCTGGTCGTTAACATCAATAAAGGTAGGTTTCTTCAATAAACAATTATCGATTTCAGTTTAGTATATACATTTTCACGGAAATAAGGATGCTTTGGAAAAATTTGAAGGGGTAAAGGCCTTCGGGGACTAAATCAAAAATTTACCCTTCTAAAAAGTAGCAACTGGCGTAAAATAAAAATAGGTGATTTACATTTTTCAATGTGTTTTGCATTTAATTAATAAAACAGAATTAGCAGACAGTAGTCAATTGATAGAAATTTCAGAAAATTAATTGGAGGCAGGTAAAAACTATTTTTACCAAGATTTTATGAAAATAATGAATGACTTCAAAAATTAAAAAATGAGCTGTGTAAAATTGAAATGTAGTTTGCTAGATTATCCACATACATTTTTTTTATATCGTCCGCCCAGTCCTGATATTCAGGAGTGGAAATTTTGACACTAATGGCCGAAAACTTTTTTCCACAAAATTCTAGGAATGATATACGCCCACTGAAATAAGCGGTTAGCCCAACCCTCCGCTTTCTGCAACACTCTCTCCCTGTATCTCTTTCTCTCTTTGTCTCGTTTATACATATATATATATAGGTTATAAACTTCTATTTCTCTAATCCAGTTTCTGGCCGTCGAAAGAAACTAATCGAAGAGAAAAATTGAAATAACTACTTTAACAATTGCAAAGTTTAATCTTAATTTCACTTGACTCAGTGGAAGTATTTTTTTGATTCTTGATTCTCTGCGTTTCAGGTAAGGTATTTTTAATTCAATTTTTAATTTTTATGTTATTATTATTTAACCTGTCTTTGATGGTATGAAAATTTATTCCAGGAAGCTTTAATAGATTAGCAATGGAAATATATTTTGGTAGAGGTCGTATTCATATACATGTTTTCTTTCTCATCCACTCCGTCCTGGTATTCAAGGGCAGACATTTTGACATCTGTGTCTGAAAACATTTTCTTTGACGCTCTAAGAATGATCCTCGCTCACTCAATTTTGCGGCTAGCCCCACCCTCCGCTTTCTCTCTGTAACAATATCTCAGTATCTCTTTCTCTTTTTGTCTCTCTGTATCTATAGACATATATATAGGTTACAAACATCTTTTTCGCGGATCCAATTTCTGCCCGTTGAAAGAAACTAATTGGAGAGAAAAATTGAAATGACTACTTTGGCAATTGTAAAGTTTAATCTTAATTTCACTTGACTCAGTGGAAATAATTTTAAATTTGATTCTTGATTCTCTTTCATACTTTCTTTTTTCACATTGCCATACTAACTCGTTCCCATAAATCAATCCAATACAACTAGAGAAGTCTACCTTAATCCATCTGTCGTTCGACAAAGGTAGGTATACTATTATTTTTATTACTGTCTGTCGGCGACTAAACCGACTGCCCCACTCCATGGGCTTGTGAGTGAGGCCAGCTAACTAGAAGCGGTGTCTCGATAAATCACTGTGAAGAAGGCAACGGGAAACCACCCTACTATCATTCCCAACAATCATGGCCTTGAAAAATCGATATATGAAACCTAAGAGTGTGAAGGGGGTAAAGTCCAAAGGAAGTTACTCCTCGCCCAGTAAGAATCGACACGGGCAACAGGTGTCACCTGTCATCCAGTGACTGTTAGCGCCAATGGTGTAAAAGTGGCACCATTTTTCGGAGCTGACTCCTCGCCCGGAAAGAAACGACATGAGCAACATGTGTCACCGGACCGTTATACTGCGACTGTGTGCAACAAACAAAAATTACCCTAAGGACATGGAACGTTCGAATGCTGAACAGCTGTGTTCAAATGGAGAATGTCAAACAGGAGATGAGCAAATTTAGCATCAATATTATGAAAATATGCGAAAGTAGGTGGCCAAACAATGGAGATTTCATCAGTGAAAACCACAGAATCATATATGCAGGCGGTAAAAATAATGAAAAGGGAGTCGACTTAATACTGGATGAAGAAATGCGTTTTGGGATAGTGTCAGCTAACCAAAAGAGTCCTCTTGGTCCTACAGAAAGGGAAGCCCTTCAACATAGCTGTTATAGCAGTCTATGCGCCAACAACACAAAGCACTGAGGAGGAAATAAAATCTTACTACTCTATCTCGGACAATGCCAAGGTTCAGTATAAAACCCCAGAAATTAGAATCATCATCGGAGACTTGAATGCCAAGGTAGGTAAGGGGTGAGGGGTAACAGTTGGCATTTTTGAACTAGGAAACCGCAGTGACTGAGGATAAAAATGGGTCCAGTGGTGCACGGCAAACGACAAGGTAATAACTAAAATCTGGTTTCAAGAACAGGCAAGACACTTATGGACATAGGGAAGCCCAGGATGTGATACGAAAAACGAAATCGATTATTTATATCTATAAAAGGCATTCTGTGAGTCTGTGTGTGACTGTAAGCTATGCATGCCTACATTTTTTAAGCTACGCCATACAATTTTGAGGGACATATATCTACAGGGAAGCCAGGTCGGCACAAAATTTTTGAGTTTAATTTCAGCAATTTTCCCTTAGGCACTTTTTGGCTAATGGTGCAGATTGTTTACATTTGCTCCGTAAAACATCTAAGAACTAAGATGGTTGCTAGATTACGTCATAGAAATCAAATCACACATATCAAACGCGACTAAAAAAAAAATAGCCTTTATATATAATTCTATTCTGACGTTTTAAAAATTCATTTGGTCAACAAAAGAATGTGTATATTTTACCCGTAATTTTGAAACAAAAGAAATATTTAAAAAAAAAAATTTCTGAACAGAGAGAGTAATAGTTTTTATATTTCTACATTTTAAAATATTCTTCAAAAATTTCTGAATTGAGAGCGTAATAGTATTTATATTTCCACATTTTTAAATATTCTTCAAAAATTTCTGAATTGAGAGGCTAATAGCTTTTATATCTCTACATTTTTAAATATTGTTCGAAAATTTCTGAATTTAGTGCGTAATAGATTTTATATTTCTACATTTTAAATATTCTTAAAAAATATCTGAATTTAGTGCGTAATAGATTTTATATTTCTACATTTTAAATATTCTTCAAAAATATCTGAATTTAGTGCGTAATAGATTTTATATTTCTACATTTTAAATATTCAAAAATATCTGAATTTAGTGCGTAATAGATTTTATATTTCTACATTTTAAATATTCTTCAAAAATATCTGAATTTAGTGCGTAATAGATTTTATATTTCTACATTTTAAATATTCAAAAATATCTGAATTTAGTGCGTAATAGATTTTATATTTCTACATTTTAAATATTCTTCAAAAATATCTGAATTTAGTGCGTAATAGATTTTATATTTCTACATTTTAAATATTCTTCAAAAATATCTGAATTTAGTGCGTAATAGTTTTTATATTTCTACATTTTAAATATTCTTCAAAAATATCTGAATTTAGTGCGTAATAGATTTCATATTTCTACATTTTAAATATTCTTAAAAAAGTTCTGAATTTAGTGCGTAATAGTTTTTATATTTCTTCATTTTTAAATATTCTTCAAAAATATCTGAATTTAGTGCGTAATAGATTTTATATTTCTACATTTTAAATATTCTTAAAAAATATCTGAATTTAGTGCGTAATAGATTTTATATTTCTACATTTTAAATATTCTTCAAAAATATCTGAATTTAGTGCGTAATAGATTTTATATTTCTACATTTTAAATATTCTTCAAAAATATCTGAATTTAGTGCGTAATAGATTTTATATTTCTACATTTTAAATATTCTTCAAAAATATCTGAATTTAGTGCGTAATAGATTTTATATTTCTACATTTTAAATATTCTTCAAAAATATCTGAATTTAGTGCGTAATAGATTTTATATTTCTACATTTTAAATATTCTTCAAAAATATCTGAATTTAGTGCGTAATAGATTTTATATTTCTACATTTTAAATATTCAAAAATATCTGAATTTAGTGCGTAATAGATTTTATATTTCTACATTTTAAATATTCTTCAAAAATATCTGAATTTAGTGCGTAATAGATTTTATATTTCTACATTTTAAATATTCTTCAAAAATATCTGAATTTAGTGCGTAATAGATTTTATATTTCTACATTTTAAATATTCTTCAAAAATATCTGAATTTAGTGCGTAATAGTTTTTATATTTCTACATTTTAAATATTCTTCAAAAATATCTGAATTTAGTGCGTAATAGATTTCATATTTCTACATTTTAAATATTCTTAAAAAAGTTCTGAATTTAGTGCGTAATAGTTTTTATATTTCTTCATTTTTAAATATTCTTCAAAAATATCTGAATTTAGTGCGTAATAGATTTTATATTTCTACATTTTAAATATTCTTCAAAAATATCTGAATTTAGTGCGTAATAGATTTTATATTTCTACATTTTAAATATTCTTCAAAAATATCTGAATTTAGTGCGTAATAGATTTTATATTTCTACATTTTAAATATTCTTCAAAAATATCTGAATTTAGTGCGTAATAGATTTTATATTTCTACATTTTAAATATTCTTCAAAAATATCTGAATTTAGTGCGTAATAGATTTTATATTTCTACATTTTAAATATTCTTCAAAAATATCTGAATTTAGTGCGTAATAGATTTTATATTTCTACATTTTAAATATTCTTCAAAAATATCTGAATTTAGTGCGTAATAGTTTTTATATTTCTACATTTTAAATATTCTTCAAAAATATCTGAATTTAGTGCGTAATAGATTTCATATTTCTACATTTTAAATATTCTTAAAAAAGTTCTGAATTTAGTGCGTAATAGTTTTTATATTTCTTCATTTTTAAATATTCTTCAAAAATATCTGAATTTAGTGCGTAATAGATTTTATATTTCTACATTTTAAATATTCTTCAAAAATATCTGAATTTAGTGCGTAATAGATTTTATATTTCTACATTTTAAATATTCTTCAAAAATATCTGAATTTAGTGCGTAATAGATTTTATATTTCTACATTTTAAATATTCTTCAAAAATATCTGAATTTAGTGCGTAATAGATTTTATATTTCTACATTTTAAATATTCTTAAAAAAGTTCTGAATTGAGAGCGTAATAGTTTTTATATGTCTTCATTTTTAAATATTCTTCAAAAATATCTGAATTTAGTGCGTAATAGATTTTATATTTCTACATTTTAAATATTCTTCAAAAATATCTGAATTTAGTGCGTAATAGATTTTATATTTCTACATTTTAAATATTCTTCAAAAATATCTGAATTGAGAGCGTAATAGATTTTATATTTCTACTGTAATTTTTCCCTGTAATTTTGAAACAAACCCAAGCGCAATGTGGATTACAATGTTACACAAAACATCAAATCACGTTTACGTAAAACAAAAGAAAATTGATTATTTTAATGGAATTATTCAACAACAATTTGTATATAACTATTTTTTTTTATATAACCGAGTCCTACTACTAAAATGTTCTGAGTTGCACGGGCAATGCTGGGCTATGATGCGAGTATAACTATAAACAGGAGATTCAGGAATCCTGTTTTTCATTGCAAGACGTATCCAAGCGCCGACTGTGAAAGTGACCACCTTTCACTCATCTGTAAACTAAGGATGAAACTTCGAAGACTGAAGAAGCCTCGCACAGTACTCAGACTGCAATACAACAGAGTTGTGAATGACCTCAACCTGCGGGAAAATACATTGACAGCGTGAAAAACAAATACAAAGCATAGATGGGAAATGGAAACTCGAAATGGGACACACTAAAGGAAGTGATAGTGACAACAGTAAACAACATTGTCCTAAAGGAAATCAAACGTAGAAGAAAAAACGAGTGGATAACAGGGGAGATTCTCGACATGATGCGAAGGAGACAGAAAACGATGTCAAGTCATAGAACGGAATACAGAAAACTACACAAGGAAATAAGGAGTAAATGCAGACAGGCTGAAGAGGAATGGCTCAACAAAAAATGCAGAAATAGAGAGACTGAGCACAACTAATAAAGACGACATGCATAAAAAAATAAGGAAACTGACAGGGCAAAAAACATGCTCCTCAACAGGATGCATAAAATCCAAGGATGGAACGCTCATATTAGAGAAAGTGTAAATACTCCAGTGATGGGAAGAATATATAAGAGATTTCTTCCACAACAAGAGAGAGCAAGCGACAATACACAGTGATACTGACGGACCGGAAATATTAAAATCTGAAGTGGAAGCTGCAATGACCAAATTGAATTGGAACAAAACAACTGGACTAAACGGCATTGTAATAAAGATGCTGACAGCCTTAGACGATTTCGGCGTAGAGAAAATTACAGCAATAATAAATGTATTCTACAACAGTGGTGAGATACCGGAAGACCTAAGCAGATCGATTTTCATAGCACTGCCTAAAAATCAGTTGCAAAAGAATATGAACCCCACCGAACAATCAGCTTAATGAGTCACATAACAAAATTCATCATCCGAATCCTGATGAACAGAGCGTGCAGTAGAATCAGGCCAGTGATAGGACCAGAACAGTGCGGGTTCGTCAAGTACACTGTATCAGGGAACGTGATATTTAGAAAGAGCAATACAAATGGAGAAAGACGTACCTGTGTTTTATACACTACGCAAATACATTCGACAAAGTACGCCACAAAGACTTGATGGAAATGCTCAGAGATCTAGACATATTTGGGAAAGTCATTAAAGTAATCAAGAACCTCTACTAGAAGCAAAATGCCTGCATACGAACAGGAAACAAGTTTAGTAGATATTTTTTTTATAATCATTTCACCCCAAACAAGGCAGAACTGCCACTAGTGCACAAGAGGTTAGAGAGAGAGAGAGAGAGAGAGAGAGGTTAGAGAGAGAGAGAGAGAGAGAATCAACAAGATAAAGAGGATGTCAAAGAAAAGAAAAGATGGATGAGAATCAAATAGACAGAACATGGAAATTGATGTTGCATTTGAACTTTTGGAGATTGTAGCTATAAGGGAAGCAAAGCAAACGGAAGTGAGGTTAACAAACGGGAAGTGCAAGATTTGGTTGGTTGGTTGTTTTTATGGCATATCAACACCTCGGCGGGTCATTTATTGCCAACTAAATTTTTTATTTATTTTTTGCTGGTAATACCTTTTTTCTTTCAACAATTTATTGTTGTCTTTATGAGTTTTGTGTCTAGTAATACTTTTTCTTTTCGAGTATCAAGATTCATTGGGATTTATTTTTAAGGGTAGGGTCCCCAAGTCCTACCCTTGTTATTTAACCCATAACTGGAGGGAAGGGAGGGATTAATACCTTTCCCAAGGGTACCATCGTTTAAGTGAATGCAGGGTATTAAACTGGAATTCGAACTCGGCTCACCAATTTCTCTTTCCGAGCCGATATCCACTGCACCACAACGCACATCCGTCACTACAAATATAGAAAGGGGCGTAAGACAAGGATGTGTCCTCTCCCTGGATCTATTCAACTTGTGCAGCGAGACAATTCTGAGAGTCATGCTAGGATTCGTCATTGGCGCCCACTATCTGAACAATATACGATACGCAGATGATACAGTGCTGATAGCAGACACGGAAAGGTAACTATAAGACCTACTACCAAATGTAGCTGAAAAAAGTGAAAAATAGACTACAAATAAATTACAAGAAAAAAGAATGCATGGTCATCAGTAAAAAGAGAAGTCCAAAATGCTAACTACAGGTTCGATCCCTCTTCTATTCAATCAATTTGTTCTTGGTGAAATTTTACTGATTTCATGTTTGGATCATGCTACTTGAGACCTGGCAGTTATGTGTGAAAAATAATATTGCCCAAATGTCCACCAAGGCTTCGGCGGCATACCTCCACTCGGTGGTCAAAATATTTTATCACGTCTCTGCATAGAGGCTTCTCAATCTCATCAGTATGCCTTGTCTTTGTTCTTTCTTTATTCAAAAAGAAATTAAAAAATCATTAAACTTAATTCACATTTAAATTCAGTCCAAGTTATTAGGACACTATATATAAGAATCTAAAATTATTTATAAATGGAACTTTGTCTGTGTGTGTGTCTGTGTCTGTGTGTGTGTATCCGTTACCTATAAACTCCAAAACGGCTGAACCGATTTTCTTGAAAATTTACTCAGTTGTACTATAAGTGTCTGCGAGTGTTCTTAGCTAGGTTTCGTGTCGAGGTACCCCGGATAAATATCGAAAAGCGATAATCGAAAAAATCGGGTTATAGAAGGAGTGGTCCGATTTTAATCAAATTTCATACACTCATAGACAAAGACATAAGAAACGATATTCAGAAGTTTCAAGGTTGCAGTTCTTACAGTAGTGCAGAAAATCGATAATATATATAGATATAAGGCAAGATGTTTGTGTGTGTGTCTGTTTATCTGTCTGTATGTCCTTTATACAAATCCAAAATTTTTATCCGATTCTCACCAAACTTCACACAAATATTCTTTAGGCTGAGTCTAAGCTCCAGGACCATGGATTAGTTTTAAAGATTTCATTACACCCAAGCAATGCCGGGTTATACTGCTAGTATATATATATATATATACATATATATATATAGTGTAACATAGTTGTGGAACTTGTAGGTTTTTTTACCTGCTGTTCATGCATTTACTTTTATAATGTGTGCTTGATACAATGTAGAACGTTATATTGTAATAGTTGTTACATGTGGTTCAGTGATTTATAAACTCATAATATCACTACACAAAAATTTTCGTGTTTCGGAGCTACTCTTCATGCTTCTCATCAGGTAACAAAGTTGGAATGGAAATTAAATGGTGAAAACGGTTTATTTGTGGTGATTTGATGCTTAAGTGAAAGTTGGGTTGGGAGCTTATTCTGATTCTGTCGGTCGTATTGTAGTCTTAGATATATGGGTTAGGAGAGGTGGCTTAGTTTAAGACACATTCCTTTTTATTTTATCTCGATTTTGGTGGAAGTGGCGTTGCTATTAATGAGAGCGATGTAAATTTATGTGGTAAATGGAGTTTTAGAATGGTCTAGTCGTCCGTTCGTGGTTCTAGTGATGCTGCTATTGGGTTGAGAGAAGGGTGTGGGGTAGCTTAGTTTTGGGCAGGTATTTTGTATTGGAATATAGGGGTTTTTTTTGTATTTTTTTATGCAGTGCCGATAGTTTTTATTTTACTACTATTTACAGGTAGATACAATTATTGTTGGTGTGGTGTGGGATTTATTTTCGTTTATTTTTACTTTTTGTTCTATTTATTTAGAGGGTTGATTATGTGTATCAATTAATTTCTTTAGAGAATTGATTATGTGTATCAATTAATTTCTTTAGAGAATTGATTATGTGTATTAATTAATTTTCATTCCAACTTTGTCACCCGATGAGAAGCACGTAAAGAAGCTTCGAAACGCGAAAATTTTGTGTAGTGATACTATGAGTTTATAAACCATTGTTAACAACTATAACAATATATATATATATATATATATATATATATATATATATATATATATATATATATATTGTAATAGTTGTTACAATGACTCATAGTAAATGCATAAATAAGTTTTAAATGAATGTATCGTGATTAATTCTTAGTCGTATTTTTTTTTAATAGCCGTACAATAGGTAAATTGTTTCATATTTTCGGATGAGCTCATGTACGGTTCGCCTCTAAATGGAAAGTGGCTCTGACTGTCGCCAATCAGAAGCATTTTCAAGGTTTCGTACCGGGCCCAAACGTAATTTTCCCACTGTCTGAAAGCACTTATCGAGGGTGGACCAGAAACTGATCATCTCTGGTTGGGTCGGCACGGTGAGGGGGGTATGATGTTGAGAGACCCGAAACCCCCTAGTGATCCACGCAATGACATCACTGACGACACACTCTAGCGCCCCCACTACGGTGCATATGTTTGAAAAGAAATGAAATATATATGATAAAATATAAATTTAATTTGTTATATTGATGTGCATAAGTGCTCAATATAAAAGACATGTGGATAAAGGACCAAGGATACTTTTTCATTGCAAAAAGAAGCTTGGATGGTGCAAAAACCTGTGTGCTCATGAGTATATATTTATTTATTTATTATTTTTTTTTAATCGTTTCACCCCGAGCAAGGCGGTAATGCCACTGATGTGCAGGGGGCTACATAAGTGTAAAAAAATAATTAGAAGAGAGTGAAGAGGAAGATGAACCAGTTAGAAAGGAGCAATAGAAAAATGAGAATGCAGGTGTGATGACAGTTGCAAAGGTGGAGAGAAAGGAAAGGATATACGGGGTGGGGAAAGAACTAGAGTCAAGTGGTTAATAGATGAGAATTGACATTGCATTTAAATTCCTGGAGGTTGTAGCTGTCAGGAAAGCAAGAATATGGGAGCGAGTTCCACAGGCGGGAAGTGCGAGAGAAGAAGCTGCAGGAGTAGAATTGTCGTCTGCATTTGACTAACCTAACTGTGAATGGGTGGGACCCAGCTGCTAATCTGGTTGCACGAGTAAACACCTGTTGAGGAGGCACCAGTGACTTAAGTTCGTCCGAGCAGAAGCCATGAAAGTATTTATAGAACAGATAAAGGGAGGCCACATTTCATCGGTGGGTAAGTGGCTGTAGTCGAGCTGCCAGGTCAGTACCTATCAAATTACTGATTCTCATTTGGAGCCTGTCGAGAACACTGAGGTGAACGGCACGGGTGCCTGACCATATATGGCAGCAGTACTCCATGCACAGACGAATGGTTGACTTGCATATATGCAGGATGGATTCAGGCGGAAAAAAATCATCCTGGCCCGACACAGTGACCCAACCTTTATTATATAAAATAAATAAAATTGCCACAGGTATCACTTCTTCCGGCTCTTCCGGGGTGACGCCGCTGACTACAATAGACACTTTTTTGTCTCTGATCGTAATGAATGCAAGCATGTCCAAAATGATGTAAAGCTGTTCTTTAAATGAATGAAGAAGCATATAGTATCCCGAAAGTTTGCTTTCAAAGATTAATGGAAACACAGCAAAAGTGTGTCAAACAACTGCAAACCCTCGATCCCTTCTTTTTAAATAAATTTGAGGTCCTCACAGCCACAGCGGACAAGGTTAATACTTTACTTGTAAATTCTCTTCCAACCCCACGCTTGACTCGTCTGAAGAACCCACAGCCTCTTCCCACCTAGAACTGCTGCCCTACGAATTAACATTTACCTTGATCAGAGGGCGAAAGTTTTCGTTTTGTTTATATATATATATATATATATATATATATATATATATTGATTGATTGATTGATTGATTGATACTTAGTTTTTGCTCATGATAGGGTTAAACCAGTACACATTTGTATTAAAAATTGTTCGATACAATTATATTGTAGAACTTTTGAATATTTTCCATTTGTAAACGATTTATTCTGCTACCCAGGATTCTACCAAGAAAAAAAAAAAAAGAAAGAAAGAAAGAAAAGCAGTAAACGCTAAAATCAGTTATTAATAAACGCCTGCAGACACCAACTCATGGTAGAAACCTGGGTAGCAGAATAACTCGTTTACTAATGGAATATATATATATATATATATATATATATATATATATATATATATATATATATATATACTTGTATATGTGTATAACTAGTTATATATGTAATTGAAGTAGGTCATTTTTATATGTATATGTGAAATTTGTTTGTATACTTGTGTATATATGTGTTTGTATTAATTTTGTCTATACGCATGTGTATCTGGTCTTCATAGGTGGGTGTGTGATTACGAGAGTCTATCTATCTATCTATCTATCTATCTATCTATCTATCTATCTATCTATCTATCACAGTCTGTTTTATCTATCTATCTATCTATCTATCTATCTATCTATCTATCTATCACAGTCTGTTCTATCTATCTATCTATCTATCTATCTATCACAGTCTGTTCTATCTATCTATCTATCTATCTATCTATCTATCTATCTATCACAGTCTGTTTTATCTATCTATCTGTCTATCTATCTATCACAGTCTGTTTTATCTATCTATCTATCTATCTATCTATCTATCTATCTATCTATCTATCTATCTGTCTGTCTATCTATCTATCACAGTCTGTTTTATCTATCTATCTATCTATCTATCTATCTATCTATCTATCTATCTATGTGTATCCGTGTGCACGTGTGTGTATGTGTGTGTGGGTACTTAGTTTCTCTTTTTATCCAATCAACTCTTTCTCCTCTAACATTTGTGACCCTTACAATATAAAACTAGAAGATTTCTATTCTGTATCATATTACTTGAATACCCCTTTATTTGAAAATTATTTTTGAATGTTCTGAAGAAATTTAAACCAAATGAAATTCTGTTCTGAAGCAAAGGGAATTATAATTTAACCCGACTTCAGATAATGGATTGAGTTTTCCTTTACGTATATCATATTGCTCTTGATAATATCCATTGAGCTCTCTATAGAGATTAATCGCTTAATATTTTATCTTAAATAGATATTTTTGGATTAACCTCTCCGTTTACAGACTTGGCATCATTATATATATAATCGGAGTCTAACCGTACATCTGATTGCGTTTACCCAGGATTGAAATATATATATATATGTATGAATAAATATAGTTTTAATGTAGCTATATTCATAGGATAAAGTGCTCAGTATCAGAGATAGAGGGTATGTAAAATGTTCACATACACACGCACACACCACACACACACACACGCACACAAACACACACACATACACACACACGCACACACACACATATATTTCTACTATAGAAAACATTTTATTTTTTCGCACTTTCTGTTTGTAGAACTTTCCTACAATTTGTTTGCTTACCTGCTAGCTACAATCTCAAAAGTTAAAATGCAACGTCACTTGCCATCTTCTATCTATTTTACCATTCCCTTGTACCTTGATGTTTCTCTCACAGTATTGTCTTGCACTCCAGTGGGGTTCCTACCTTACTGAAATGATTATATATATATATATATATATATATATATATATATATATATATTAAAAAGGATTAATTCAAAGATGTTGAATGGCCATTTCGATATGAAGATCCCCACGGGGAACGACACATCACCTCAGCAACAGAAAAAAACCTTTCAGAAACTGGAGAAAAATCGGCATTTAATAAAGTGCTGGTAATATATATATATATATATATATATTACCAGCACTTTATTAAATGCCGATTTTCGGTGAATTAAATGTTTACACTTCTACAAAGATTATTGGGAAATGAAAGTCATCCTGAATGGCCACTCAACTAGATCTTTTCATACTAATGCGGGTGTCCTCCAGGGCTTCGTCCATGGTCCTACGTCATTTTAAATTTTCATTAATGACCTTCCCAATGACATTAGACCTGAACTTGATATATACGCTGACGACACAATCATTTACTCCTGCCTTGAGAGTAAAGCTGATCGGTCCGACAAGGTGAAAATGGCATCTGGTGTCCAAAATGACCTCAAGACAGTCGTTAACTGGGGAAAAAATATGGTTTGTCACTTTTAACGCCTCCAAAGCGGTCTCTCTCTCTCTCTCTCTCTCTCTCTCTCTCTCTCTCTCTCTCTGATACTAACTTCCAGAAAAGTGACACGTTTCACCTTCTCGGGATAACGTTCTCACCTGACATGAAGTTGAAAAACTATATTCAATATCTACCATCCGCCAGTGTATTGAATACTGCTGCCACATCTGGTCGGTTGCCCCTGCTATTCACCTCGGGGTTCTTGACAAAATCCAACGGAGTATCTGCAATGTGATCGATATCGACTTGGCAGCTCGGCTGCAGTCGCTCTCTCACCGGCGTGACGTGGCTTCCCTGTGCCTCTTCTATAAATATTTTCACAGCTTCTGCTCCAATGAACTTAGCTCACTGGTGCCCCTATGTATGAATTTACTCAAGCTACTAGACTAGCAACTAGGTCCCACCCTACAGTGAAACCGATTAAATGTAACCGCAATTTCTACTCTAACAACTTCTTTTGTTGCACTTCCCGCCTGTATACTAGCTTCCCCGACAGCTACAATCTCCAAGAATTTAAATCTAAGGTCAATAGTCATCTCCTTTCTCCCTAACTCGCATCCTTTCTCTCAAGCTCTTTTATCCACCCCCAACACACCAGTATTCTCATCCTTCTATTACCCTCTTTCTGACACCCCCTATAACCTACCTCTCTTTCTCATCACTTTCCCCTATGTAATCCCCTGTGTGAGCATACAAGCAACGACGACGAAGTGTTAGAAAGAATGGCAACAAAAAGGAAATTGATGCTGAGCATCAGGAAGAGACAACTGAAGTTCCTGGGACATGCGATGAGGAAGGAAAGCCTGGAGAACCTGATACTGACTGGTCAGATAGAAGGAAGGAGAGACAGAGGAAGGCAGCGGATAACATATTTGCAGGGCCTGATCAGGTGGATGACGGAACGGGGGTTGCCAGGAGCAACAGGAGCAAACATACTAAGAGCCACAAGGGCTAGGGAGACGTGGAGATCCATGATCGCCTACGTCCTGAAGGGACAGGGCACATAGAAGAAGAAGAATCCCCTGTGCAAGAGTGGCAGTAAAACTACCTTGCTTGGGGTGAAATGATTAACTGTGGAAAGATTCTATCATGCTCTAGATAAAAACGATAAATCCAGGGCTGTAGCATTGGACATACTTGATAGGGTCTGACATACAAGCTGTTGTGGAGTAGTTTTCGCCCTGTAGGTTATAATCATGCTATGTCGGTTGCTAATCACATTCTCCCGTTACCTTCCTGTTAACTCTTATTAATATAGGAGGGAGAGATTCCATTATCTGAGGAATAGGCGTGTTTCACCATAACATTAATATAGGAGGGAGAGATTCCATTATCTAAAGAATAGGCGTGTTTCACCATAACATTAATATAGGAGGGAGAGATTCCTTTATATGAGGAATAGGCGTGTTTCACTATAACATTAATATAGGAGGGAGAGATTCCATTATCTGAGGAATAGGCGTGTTTCACCATAACATTAATATAGGAGGGAGAGAGTCCATTATCTAAAGAATAGGCGTGTTTCACCATAACATTAATATAGGAGGGAGAGATTCCATTATCTAAAGAATAGGCGTGTTTCACCATAACATTAATATAGGAGGGAGAGATTCCTTTATATGAGGAATAGGCGTGTTTCACTATAACATTAATATAGGAGGGAGAGATTCCATTATCTTAGGAATAGGCGTGTTTCACCATAACATTAATATAGGAGGGAGAGATTCCATTATCTAAAGAATAGGCGTGTTTCACCATAACATTAATATAGGAGGGAGAGATTCCTTTATATGAGGAATAGGCGTGTTTCACTATAACATTAATATAGGAGGGAGAGATTCCTTTATATGAGGAATAGGCGTGTTTCACCATAACATTAATATAGGAGGGAGAGTCCATTATCTAAAGAATAGGCGTTGTTTCACCATAACATTAAATAGGAAGGGAGAGATTCCTTTATATGGAGGAATAGGCGTGTTTCACCTATAACATTAATATAGGAGGGAGAGATTCCATTATCTGAGGAATAGGCGTGTTTCACCATAACATTAATATAGGAGGGAGAGAGTCCATTATCTAAAGAATAGGCGTGTTTCACCATAACATTAATATAGGAGGGAGAGATTCCATTATCTGAGGAATAGGCGTGTTTCACCATAACATTAATATAGGAGGGAGAGAGTCCATTATCTGAAGAATAGGTGTGTTTCTCTATAACACAAGTCTTCTCCACAAGCTAAAAAGTTACAGTGTCCGTGGACACACTTTTTGAGCTAATCCAGTTTTTTTCTATCAAATCATGAAATAAAAGTTGTCCTGAATGGCCACTCTTTTCGATCCTTTCAATGTAACATGGGTGTCCACAGGGCTTTGTCCTTGGTCTTACGTTGTTTTTAATTTTTATTAATGACCTTCCCAATGACATCAACCCTCAATTTGATATCTTCCATGATGACACAACTATTTACTTTTGCCTTGATAGTAAGGCTGCTCAATTCGACAAGATCAAAATGGCATCTGATGTTCAAAAAGACCGCGAGTCTTTTGTTAACTGGGGCAAAAGATGACTTGTTAATTTTAACCCCTCCAAAACTTAACTTCTCTCCAGTCATCATCTAAGAAACCCATCTCTGATTTCCACCAGCATGGCTGATGCTAACCTCTAGGAAAATAACTTTTTATGCCCTCTCGAGCTAACGTTCTCTCCTGACATATATATACATACATACAGAACCTCCCATATATATATAGTACTGTGCAAAAGTATTAGGACAAGAACTATTTTATCCTTTATGAGGCATATTGACAGAAAATAAACAATTTAATTAAAATAAATTTATTTGATTTACCCAACAAATTCTTGTTACAAAAAAAAAATTAATATTTAGTATAATAGCCTTTTGCTTTGATCACAGCCTTCATTCTGTCAGGCATTGCCATCACAAGCTTCTTCAATGTATCTAATGGTATCTCCTGCCAAGCAGCTTGTATTTGTTCCCAAAGTGTGTCTTGCAACGTAACATTAGATTTATCAATTTTTTTATCCAAAATATCCCATAGATGTTCATTAGGATTGTGATCAGGGCTTTGTGAGGGCCAATTCAAATTCCAAAGCCTTCCTCCCTCTTCCTTTTTAGTTAAATAATTCTTACAAAGATTTAACTTTTCACCCTGTATTTGAATTTCAGTGAGGCTTCTAGGAAAATCACCCATGTCCTAATACCTTTGCACACTACCAGTAGTATGAAAAGTGTTAGGACAGGGTTGATTTTAAACCTTATTTTGATGCCTCATAAAAGATAAAATAGTTCTTGTCCTAATACTTTTGCACAGTACTATATATATATATATAGTGTATCGAGGCAGCAAATAATTTTCTAAACATATATATGTTAAATATAAGAGACAATGAATGTCTATTATGTTTAATCATAAGCTGTTCTAAACGTCATATTTTGGCTTTAATTTCAGTTGAAAATAAAGACAAAAATTCTCCAACATTTGGATAATTTTTTATTAATTTGGTTCTAAGCTTTAATTAATTTGGCTCATGATTAAACATAATAGACATTCATTGTCTCTTATATTTAACAGTATATGTTTAGAAAATATATATATATATATATATATATATATATATATATATATATATATATTAGGCACCTATAATAATTCACTGAAATAGAGCATAACATGATGTAAACTTGATAGAAAGAAATTTTATCTTAAAATGTTTGTTATAATTAAGAGGAAAGGTCAAAGATTTTTTTTATTATTTTATTAATTTATTGAATCTTTTTTAGCACATTTGAATTTTTTCAGAAAATCTTGTTTTTCTCGCATCAGCAAGGCCAGCAAAGATTAGTATAGGACATGATTTATTTTGTTTTTTTTTTCTGTAAAAAAAAGCACACTGATTTGAAAAGTCTTGCAATGCATTGTTGGATTTTGATGAAAATATCAGGACTTATTCACAAATGAATTAAATTATTTTAGAAACATTTTTGTCAAAGATTTTGTTAGAAATATCATTTTACATCTGTTTCCTACCACTTAATGAAATTACCAGAAATAAAATTATTTCCTTCTTCATATTTATTGCTTAAAAGCAGGACTAATTGGTGAATGAAATTCAACAATTCTTTTTTAAACATTTACTCATTTATTGAAAATCTGCTCTTAATTGCAAAAAAAAAAAAAAAAAAAATTAATCAAACTAAGACATTATTTAATTAGAAAAGATTTTAACTGCTTTTATATTAAGGACAATATCGTCTTTTATAGGAAATGAATAAAACGCTTCTGAAATGTTAAATAACTATTTAGTTAAAATAGGCACCATGTTGTTAAATAATTGTTCTCCAATGCACCTCTGAATTCTTAATCCCATCTTTAAAAACATTATCATCCTTTGATGTCTTAATTAGTTCAAATGTTTCAATTACATCTTCCTTATTAGAGAATTTCTTCTTTTAGTTTTTTTTTGCATATGAAAAACTCCAAATGATTAAATAAGCGATAATCAGTAGGAGAGATATCGGGTGAATATGGAGGATGAGAAAAATTTTCATAATTAAGGCGATGCAGTTTTTGGACAGTTGATTTAGAAGCTAGCGGCCGTGTGTTGACGTGCAGCAAGATTAGGCCATCATTATGAAAAAGTCTAGGATGCTTCTTTTTCAATGTTTTTTGTGTCCAAACTCACTTTCTCCAATGTATGAGTTTGCTGTTATTGTTTTATTAACTTTTTAGGGTGCAGTGAAGGTTTGGGGTATTGTTTTAGTGATCCTCTTGCATATAACCGCTGCCCTATTCTTTTACTATTGTCAAAGATTGTCTATTTCTCATCACATGTAATGATTCAATGCAAAAATATTCGTTTTCTCAGTTCATACTTGAACAGAAAGATTACTCGACATTGTTTCATTGTAATTATTTCGTTGGGGAAATGAGTAACAATATATTAAAAGAATGATTATCTGGAAAGAAAAAGAGTCAGGAATAAGACAATATTTTTTGTTATATACTAAGGCAGTTACTTTGTTAGACGACAGGATAAACAACCAACCAAAAATGCATCATTTCATTTGTGACAACCTATTACATATATGTAGGTACCTTCACTGATTTTCGATAACAAACTTTTAAATTGTATTTTTGAAAATAAAAATTTTTTTTTGAAACTTTTATTTTAATTTCAATTCTAAGTTAAATGATTAAATTTACTATTTCCGAAAAGAAAAAAAATACGTTGGTGTGTTTCAAACAGAAATTATACTGAATGGAATTTTTTTCGATTTTTTGTTCATACACTCAATTTCTCAACAATATGATTTGGAATAATGAATGATCCCTCTGAAAAGCCACCATTCAGTAACCATTAACTTTGTAGTGTGCAGTGGAGGTTTTGGGTATTGTTTTGGTCATTTTCTTACATCTAACCACTGGCCTTCTCCCTTACTGTTGTTAAAAAGTATCCACTTCTCATTGCATGTAATGATTCGATGCAAAAATAGTTCTTTTCCAGTTTCTACTCATACAGTAAGATTACTCGACATTGTTTCATTGTAATTATTTCATTGGGGAAATGAGTAACAATATATTGAAAGAATGATTATCTGGAAAGAAAAAGAGTCAGGAATAAGACAATATTTTTTGTTATATACTCAGGCAGTTAGGTACCTTCACTGATTTTCGATAACAAACTTTTAAATTGAATTTTTGAAAATAATAAAAAAGTTTTTCTTGAAACTTATTTTAATTTCAATTGAAAGTTAAATGATTAAATTTACTATTTCCAAAAAGCAAAATACGTTGATGTGTTTCAAACAGAAATTATACTGATTGGGATTTAAAAGTTTGAGATTTAAAAAGTTTTTTTCAGTTTTTCGCCCATTATTGAGTGATCGACACATTTGTAAATAAAAGTTAATTCTTGGTTTTAATATGGGGATCACGTGTATTTCCACACATGTACATAAATATTCATACTTTGCTCCTGTCTTGCGTGTCTTCTTCATTCACGAAACACGCGACCATCATGAGATGTTCTTATGTGCCCCCCCCCCCCCACATATATATATATATATATATATTTATTTATTATAAATTATATTTTTTAGAACATGTATTTTTTAGAACATAATTATTCTATATATATTCGCTACGAAGGTTCGTTCGTTTCAACAGTGAAACTTCAATGTCTCATCAGGCAGTGTTTAAAGTACAGGAAATCCTTTTTCTTTTTATTTATTTAGTAAAAAAAAAAAAAAAGAGAAAAAGGATTTCCTGTACTTTAAACACTGCCTGATGAAACATTGAAGTTTCAATGTCGAAACGAACGTACCTTCGTAGCGATTATATATAGAAAAATTAAAATTTAGGTTTGGTATATTAGGGTTTTGGTTATATGTAGGAATTCTAAGACCGGCCATGTTTGTTTTTTTTTATTTTATTGTTCTCTGTCATTCCCTTGCTAACTGGACACATGGCTTGGACGTGATTCCCCCCTCCATCACACTACTGTCTGTTACTGCTTACTTAAGGTAACTTAATCTCTCCAGAACTCTCCAGAACTGTATAGAAGAAACAAAATGAAGATAATTTTTGAAATTTTCTTAACTTTTTTCTGTCAGCCAGCCTGCAACTTGGTGAGTTTAGTCAGTGTGATCTTATTTTTATTATTTTTTGAATTATTTATTTATTTATTTATTTTTATTTGTATTTTTTATTTTATTTTATTTTATTTTTTTTCGGTTCTTATCTTTTCTGCCTAATTTTTGTGTAAATTGTTCTTAATTATCAAATTTAGGTTTGACTTATACTAAGTTAAAACTTAGTTAACTTCAGTCACACATTTATTCTTTTTTTTTTAATTGGAGTAGATAGTACCTTCTATCGCCCGGTCTCACACTCCACCCCCTTCTTTTGGACAGGAGTAGAGGTGATCGCCTTGTTTCTTGTTTAGGAAGGGGTTCCCGGTTCATCTCTCTCTTTTTCGGTCTTTATGTCGGTTCGGCTGGAAGCTTTTTGCAGTTGGTGAGTATGGTGGCAATGTCTCTTCATTCTGAGGGTACCGGGTTGGCAGTTTCCTGGTTGCTGCTTCCGAACTCTTGCGTAGCGTCTCGAGAGGCTGCTCTGATCAACAGTTGAATAATATCGGGGTTCCTGTAGTGCCATTTCGCGCATGGACGGGCGTCCCTGCATGAATTTCCGATGGGCAACCCCGAGGCCACATTATGCTGCAGGCGGCGCCATTCTCCATCCTTCACCTGCTGCAATTAACGACCATCTGACCCTACTCTAGACCTCTCTCTATCCACAACTATAACCAGCATGAAATTAAACAAACAAAATAGCAAACCAGCTAGTCGTAAATCGCCCAAACCTATCTGCGTTACCTTCACAAATATACGAGGTATTCGCAGTAACTTCAATAGTGTAGAGTCTTTCCTTCTAACTAACTCACCCGATATCTTAGCTATATGTGAGACTAACCTTGACCCTTCTATCCCCTCTTCAGAGCTGTTCGTTCCTGGTTACCTTCCTCTCTTCAGGAAGGACTCCAATGTCCATATGCATGGGCTTGGTGTATATGTCAGCGAACAACTCCCCCTAGCCAGGGTCACATCTCTTGAATCCCTTGATCATTCCTTCATGTGCTTCCGTCTCTCACTTCTAAGCTCGGTTAGCTATCTCTTCTTCCTCTACCGCTCCCCCTCCTCCTCTGACTGTACGTTACTTGATTGCATCTCGACTAACATCGACAGGGCCATTTCTTCTCACCCATCCGCCCATATATTTGTGTTTGGCGATTTTAACGCCCACCACACCAAGTGGCTTGAAAACTCAGCCACCGACCTTGCTGGGATCCGCACCATGCACTTTTCAATAGCCCAAGCTCTAACGCAAGTGGTGGACTTCCCCACGCGTTTCTCTAAAAACCCTAACGGAAGGGACTCTTTACTCGACCTTTGTTTTACCTCCATCCCAGACTCCTGCACTACCAGGCAACTCTGCCCCCTCGGAAACTCTGACCACGCCGTAGTCTCCGTAAACATATCAATCCGCACTAACTCTACCCAAGAAAACCAGACCAGCAGAATATCATACTGCTACCAAAGAGCCGACTGGGACTCGTTCAGGGACTTCCTCTGCGACGTCCCCTGGAACAACGTCTTTGATCTTCCTGTCGAAGACTGTGCCTCCGAAGTCTCCTCTTGGGTTAAGGCTGGCATCGATGCTTTTATCCCTGCCAGAAAATTCCAACTAAAACCTAATTCGTCCCCCTGGTTCTCACCCGCTTGCTCGGCCGCTATTGCCCACCGGAACCATTTCTTCCGGCTCTATCGAAGCTGCTCGTCGAACCAAAACAGGCGCCTTTTCACCTCAGCACGGAACAAGTGTAAAAAAGTACTGAACGAAGCCAAGAGGGCGTTTGCTACCAGAATTAGGCAACGCATTGCATCCTCTAAGTTTGGCTCCAAAGATTACTGGCGTCTCTGCAAAAGCGTGCTCAGCAGGAACAAGTCTTCAATACCCCGACTAATCAATGAATTTGAAGTTCTCACCTCCCCAGCCGACAAGGCTGAATGCTTTGCCCGTAGATTCTCAACCAATTCGACACTGGACTCGTTAGGAATACCTACACCAGACTTCCCACCCAGAACTAAGGCTCAACTAAATAACGTCCACATTTCACCCTCGCTGGTCGCCAAGATAATTGCGCAACTTGACCCACACAAAGCGAGCGGCGGTGACGGAATCCCAGTCATAGTACTGAAGAAATGTGCCCCAGAACTCTCCTCTGTCCTCTCTAAACTCTATAACCTCTGCCTATCTGCTTCCTGCTTTCCTGCCTGTTGGAAGTCCTCCTGCGTAGTACCTATATTTAAGAATTCTGGCGAACCCTCAGACCCCGCCAATTACCGTCCTATTAGTCTCCTTCCAATCTTTGGCAAAGTTTTCGAAGCCATTATCAACGCCGAGGTGATTCAGCACCTTATGACCAACGGGCTTCTCTCTGACAAACAGTATGGGTTTCGCTTCACCAGGTCTACTGCTGATATGCTAACGACCATTACCGAGTACATATACCATGCACTCGACAAGAATGGTGAAGCCCGAACCGTTGCCTTGGATATCTCCAAAGCATTCGACAGGGTCTGGCATGCTGGCCTCTTGTGCAAACTGCGGAGCTATGGGATAACTGGACATCTGTTTGACCTCATCCAGTCCTTCCTCTCTAACCGCACATTAAAGGTGGTATTAAATGGGCATGCCTCCCAAAACTACAAGACGAACGCGGGCGCCCCTCAAGGTTCTATCCTAGGTCCCACGCTCTTTCTGATCTACATTAATGATCTCCCCGACACCATTAGATCCCAAGTTGGCATGTATGCCGACGACACAACAATCTACTCCCGCATCGATCAGAAACCAGGTCTGGACGACAAAGTGAACCTCGCTGCCGCACTTGAAAGGGACCTCCAATCCGTAGTGACCTGGGGTAGGAAATGGTTGGTAAATTTCAATGCCTCCAAAACAAAGCTGTTATCAACTAACCACCATAGACAATCGCATCTACCTCCCATTAGCATGGGACAGGCTAGCCTCCCAGAGAGTAAAATACTACGCCTCCTTGGCCTTACACTCTCGGCGGACCTCAAATGGAATGACTATATTGAATCCATTGCCAAATCTGCTGCTATGAAAGTGGGCTCCCTGTGCAGGGCCCGGAAATTTTTCCCACCTGAAACTATTCTGCACATATACAAATCTACCATCCGCCCGTGTATTGAATATTGCTGCCATATCTGGTCGGGTGCCTCTGCTGCTCTCCTTGGGCTTCTTGACAAAATACAAAGGAGGATCTGTAACGTGGTTGATACTGACTTGGCAGACCGGCTGCAGCCGCTCTCACACCGGCGTGATGTAGCTTCCCTGTGCCTCTTCTACAAGTACTTTCATGGCTTCTGCTCCGATGAGCTTAGATCACTGGTGCCGCCTAAGCACGAATTTACACGAGATACTAGATTAGCAACTAGGTCCCACCCTTTTACAGTTAAACAAATAAGATGTAACCGTAAATTCTACTCCAACAGCTTCTTTTCTCGCGCTTCCCGCCTGTGGAACTCCCTTCCACAAGTCTGCTTTCCCGACAGTTACAATCTCCAGGTGTTTAAATGTAGGGTCAATAGACACCTCCTATCACACTAACTCCCAACTATTCTCACAACACTCTCATCTACCCAACCCTCATTCTCGGTATCCTCACCCGCCTATCACCCACCCTCTGTTATTTCCTATATTTAATCAGCCTTTCTCCACTCTACGTAGCCCCCTGCACAGTAGTGGCAGTGACATGCCTTGCTCGGGGTGAAACGCTTATAAAAAAATTAAAAAAAATGTACATGTTCTAAAATATAAATTATAATAAATATTCACAGCTCTATATATTATATATCGACCACAGTTTTAAATTAATGTTTTGGACGTTGTAAGAATTCCTCGTTCTGTATTCACTCAGATATACGAACTAAATCTAAAAGTGAGCCAAAGCTGACCGCGGTTTCACTCACCGGATTGTCATTTTTAGATGTAGTTCGTATTTTTGCTCTACTTTTGTACTTTCGTATTGAGCTCTTTACTGTTAAGGTTTTCGTCTTGGGTTTTTTTTTCTTTCGAACACAGCTTTTGTTTTGTTTGTTTCTTTTTCTGATTCCCCTCTTCCCATTTGGTATTACCTTTTGGGATTGACGACTAAATTTACCGTTTTGTTATACTGTTTTCTTGGTACGTTTTACAATAATAATAATAATAATTATATATATATATATATATATATATATATATATATACATATATATATATATATTTGTTTATTTATCTTTAAATTCAGATAAAACTTAGAGAGGAAATAGCCATTTTCAACATGTCATGTTAAGACATGCATTCTCAACCCCATATAAACAAAGAATGAGGAAAATTTCTAATCCCAAAGGTTTGCTCTAGTAAAGGAAGGGGTTGGAGGATATTGGTTTTTATAGGGTTAAGTTAGCAGAATTTTAGTAGTAATTTCTTCTTTGGTAGTGGGAGGTATATGGCTTGACCCTAGGGTAGGTATGGATGGAATAAAATTCCGTATTCAAAGAAACACTATTCTTAAAAAAGTGCTCAATACAAAGTAGTTGATAAGACACAAGTAGTGTCAAAACAAAATAACTATTTTGTGGTGATATTATAACATATTTATGTTATATATATATATATATATATAGTCTGCCTTCTTCTACCGAGCGCCCATACCCCTGAGGTAGAATCGCCAACCGACTGCCGCCACTTCGGTCAGGTTTCAATCCTGGGTTAAAAGCAATCAGAGTCTAACCGTACTGATGAGCTGTGAAACAGTGAAACAGATCTGTCTGCGGATGACTGTTCTTTTTAAAGGAGCAAGAAATTTTTCGTAAATAACCATTACAAATGTCTGTTCTAAATTCTAAATATGGACATGTGAGTGTCTGTGTAAAATAATTTTGGTGGGGATATTTTGAGGATCAACTGTTGTACCATTTGGGTCTGACGAGCCGCAATAATAACATCATTATGCAGTGAAATATGTATTACCCATTGTAATAATTCAAACATCTTTTCTCTCTCTCTCTCTCTCTCTCTCTCTATATATATATATATATATATATATATATATATATATATATATATTTGTGTGTGTGTTTATGTGCATTGTAATTGTAAATATCCTTCTCTTTTCAGTATGTCTGCAACTATGGAGACATTCAAACCGGGCTTGTTTGATATTGGCTTGAATATTGAACAGAAGCAGAGAAGTTACAATTTATTCATTGTAAACAAGCAACTGGATGATTATATAAAGATTGAACCAAATCATATCAGACCAGCGATTCGTAATTTACAAGCGGTATTCTATTTCCACATGGATGCAGGCATAACGACTGCTTGTTCTATATTGGAAAATTTAATCAAAGATGATGAAAAGGATTTGAATGCCCTTGCTGACCTTATTTATGTCTATACAAAAATGGGCCGAAAGAGAGATTCTGAGGGATATAAACGAAAGCTCGAATTATACAAAAATGACCCATTGTCACAAGCCAAAAGTATTTTAGGCCAGGCAAATGCCCTAACCTATGATTTGGCTGATGAACATCACAAATCACCCAGGGCTCTTCTGAAAGACTCTTGGAAACAACTTAACGCAAGTAGCAAACACCCAGAACAGATAAGTGAAGCCAATGAATTGATTGTAAAAGCCTATGAAGTAATCAAAACGATTCCCGAGACGGCCCATGAGAAAAAAATTGATGTGAAAGAAATGGCTATTGAAAAGTTTGAGAAAGGAATTAAAATGCTTGAAAATTTGAATTGTTCTTCAGAAGAGATTTTGGCTTGGAAACACAATCTTGCCATTGCCAGGAGCAGGTTGAATTCGTGGAAAAATATAAGAGGTGATTACACAAGGAATCGTTTTGAAAATTATAAAAAAGCACTTGAAGACCATTTGGATGTGATCGAAAATCTTTCCCCAATTAAAGATTTAGACGAACCCATGAAAATATATCTTGCCAAGTCATATATGTATTTTGTTCACGTGTATACATTAAGTAAATCTTGGCTGAATCAAGCCAAATTACCAGAGAGAATTAAGAGTCAAAATATTGATGCCATGCGGGAACAGGCAATAAGCATGTGTCCAAATGACCATAAAATTATGCAAAAATGTGGCCAATACTGGATGAATAAAAACGATTATTTGAAAGCAATAGAAATTTTTAGTAAGTCAATCAGTATACATCCAGACCCACATAAAAACTGGTTTGCCTATGTGGGTCGAAGAGATGCATATTATTATCATAGTTTAGAATTGCTCAAAAATGAATGCGATCAAAACAAAATCATTGAGAATTTGAACCATGCATACAAGGATGGAAATGTCTGTATGCAGTCCAAGTGCACGAAAACCTGTATGTTAAGAATGGCAGAGATCTGCTACAATTTATCAATTCCTGACAAAAATTTATTTCAATGTCAGGAAAAAGATTTCATATATGAAGCACTAGAAATTATGCATGAAATGCGAAAAAATCGAGACATTAGCAAAGATTTGAATTTTTACAGACTGCTCGGAAAATTTTACCCATATATTGGAGAATACAGGAAAGCTATTGAGTCTTTGAAAACTGTACTGGATCTGAACAAATGGCATCCGAAATTTGATGAAATATTTCTGACACTAACGAAGACCTTCATGGCTTTTTACGAGAGAGAAAAAAACAAAAACTTACTGGTTGAATTTCGCTTTATGTTGAAAGAAGCAGGCAAAAGAGGTCTCGGTAATTGGGCAACAAATGCCATGCAGATGATGCATAAAAAAACACTGAAATGATGAAATATTTTGTACAAAATATGATAGAATGGGACACGAAGGGTTGTAAAAAACTTATTGAAAATGCATTGGGATGGCAGGAATGTGAGCAGCTAAAAGAAGAATTTGAGAGGCAACTTAAAAAAAAAGACAATCAAGAAAGTGAGATCAATGGACCGAATGAGATTGAAAAATCCCAGAGATCAAACAATTTTCAATATGATTTTTATGTATCACATTCCGAAGAAGACAAAGACTGGGTAAATAGTATGTTACGACCACAGCTTGAGGAATACGATGACGAGATCAACTTTAAAGGTAAGAACAAATATTTCCTTACAGGAAACAAAATAACAATGAAGATATATAGATAATTAGCAATGAAACATTGATATTCTTCCAGAGTATCTATAAAACTAAAAACACATTTTATATCACAATGCATCTACATGAGGATCATTCATATTCCTCCATATTGATATTCTGAGATGGTATATTGTAATTATGGCTCATTCAGATCAGCAAAATGATATTTGTTTTCATCAGACGATTTACACTTAGGTATTCTTTAGATACCCTGATTGATATTTAGAGATGATATATTGTAATTATGGCTCATTCAGATCAGCAAAATGATATTTGTTTTCATCAGACTATTTATACTTAGGTATTCTTTAGATACCCTGATTGATATTTACAGATGATATATTGTATTTGTGGCTCATTCAGATCAGCAAAATGATATTTGTTTTCATCAGACTATTTATACTTAGGTATTCTTTAGATACCCTGATTGATATTTAGAGATGATATATTGTTATTATGGCTCATTCAGATCAGCAAAATGATATTTGTTTTCATCAGACTATTTATACTTAGGTATTCTTCAGATACCCTGATTGATATTTAGAGATGATATATTGTCATTATGGCTAATTCAGATCAGCAAAATGATATATGTTTTCATCAGACTATTTATACTTAGGTATTCTTTAGATACCCTGATTGATATTTAGAGATGATATATTGTAATTATGGCTCATTCAGATCAGCAAAATGATATTTGTTTTTATCAGACTATTTATACTTAGGTATTCTTTAGATACCCTGATTGATATTTAGAGATGATATATTGTTATTATGGCTAATTCAGATCAGCAAAATGATATTTGTTTTCATCAGACTATTTATACTTAGGTATTCTTTAGATACCCTGATTGATATTTAGAGATGATATATTGTATTTATGGCTCATTCAGATCAGCAAAATGATATTTGTTTTCATCAGACTATTTACTCTTAGGTATACTTTAGATACCCTGATTGATATTTAGAGATGATATCTTGTAATTATGGCTCATTCAGATCAGCAAAATGATATTTGTTTTCATCAGACTATTTATATATAGGTATTCTTTAGATACCCTGATTGATATTTACAGATGATATATTTTATTTATGGCTCATTCAGATCAGCAAAATGATATTTGTTTTCATCAGACTATTTATACTTAGGTATTCTTTAGATACCCTGATTGATATTTAGAGATGATATATTGTTATTATGGCTAATTCAGATCAGCAAAATGATATTTGTTTTCATCAGACAATTTATACTTAGGTATTCTTTAGATACCCTGATTGATATTTAGAGATGATATATTGTCATTATGGACACATTCAGATCAGTAAAATGATATTTGTTTTCATCAGACTATTTATACATAGGTATTCTTTAGATACCCTGATTGATATTTAGAGATGACATATTGTAATTATGGCTCATTCAGATCAGCAAAAAGATATTTGTTTTCATCAGACTATTTATACTTAGGTATTCTTTAGATACCCTGATTGATATTTAGAGATGATATATTGTAATTATGGCTAATTCAGATCAGTATAATGATATTCGTTTTCATCAGACTATTTATACTGAGGTATTCTATTTATTCAGATCAGGATGCTAATGTTTTTTTTTATCTGACTATGTATACTTAGGTTTAATCCAGATATCCTTATTTATTTTTAGAGGTAGTATATTGTAATCATGTCTCCATTTAAGCAGATCAGGATACCCATATTAGACTATTTATACCTATTCATGATCCAGATATTTTTATTGAGTATTATAGATAGTATATTGTAATTTTGCCTCTATTCATTCATTCAAAGATGCTTATAATTTTTTTTATCTGACTTTTTATACTTACTTATTCTCCAAAGTTACTTATTGATATTCTGATATTAAATGCTTTAAATATATATATATATATCTAAATCTAAATTTAAATCTAAATCTAAACTTATTTATAAACTGTGTGCGTGTGTATCTGTGTGTGTGTGTCTATGTGTGTGTATGTCTATTACCTACAGATTCTGAAACGGCTGAACCAATTTTCTTGAAAATTTACTCAGTTGTACTATAAATGTCTGCGAGTGTTCTTAGCTAGGTTTTGTATCGAGGCACCTCTGATAAATATTGAAAATCGATAATCAAACAAAATCGGCTGATAGAAGGAGTGGTCCGATTTTAATCAAATTCGATACACTCATAGACAAAGACATAAGAACTGATATTCAGAAGTTTCAAGGTTGCAGTTCTTACAACAGAGCAGAAAGTCAATAATATATATATATATATATATAAAAGGCAAGATGTTTGTGTCTGTGTCTGTTTATCTGTCTGTATGTCCTTTATACAAATCCAGAATTTTTATCTGATTCTCACCAAACTTCACACAAATATTCTGTAGGCTGAGTCTGAGCTCCAGAACCATGGATTAGTTTGAAAGATTTCATTAAACCCGAGCAACAGCGGGCTATACTGCTAGTTTATTCATATTAGTATACTTATTTCTGTTTTTATCAGACTGATATTAATAAGGTATTCTTCAGATATACAAATTGACATTCGGAGATGATATATTGTAATTATGCCTCCATTTCTTCAGACTAGGATCTTCATAATTTTTTTATCAGACAGATTTTACTTACATATTCTTCAGATGCCAGTATTGATATTTAAATATGATATATTGTAATTATGCCTCAATTTATTCAGACTAGGATCTTCATAATTTTTTTATCAGACAGATTTTACTTACATATTCTTCAGATGCCAGTATTGATATTTAAATATGATATATTGTAATTATGCCTCCATTTCTTCAGACTAGGATTTTCATAATTTTTTTATCAGACAGATTTTACTTACATATTCTTCAGATGCCAGTATTGATATTTAAATATGATATATTGTAATTATGCCTCAATTTCTTCAGACTAGGATCTTCATAATTTTTTTATCAGGCAGATTTTACTTAGGCGTTCTTCAGATGCCAGTATTGATATTTAAATATGACATATTGTAATTATGCCTCCATTTCTTCAGACCAGGATCTTCATAATTTTTTTCTCAGTGTTTACTTAGGTATTCTTCAGATGCTAGTATTGATATTTAAATATGATATATTGTAAATATGCCTCCAAAATTGGTTTACATTGGTTAGAAAATTAATTTACATTGGACTGCGAAATCTGGCTTCGTCTTTTTCTTTTAATACAGCGTCAATCGTTTTCCTATTTGTCAAAATTAGGATTTCCCACAGAATTGTGAATTTTTGTAAATATGAAAAAGAGAAAAGAGTTGCTTTTTATTTTATGTTCAATACAATGCTTCAATTTATACAGATCAGGATACTTAAAAAAATTTCATCAGACTATTTATACCGAGATAGTTTTCAGATATCCTTATTGATATTTAGAGATGGTATATTGTAATTATCCCCCATTTACTCTAACCAGGATCCTAATATTTGTTTTTATAAGACTATTTATAACTAGGTATTCTTCATATATCCTTATTGATATTCTAAGATGATGTATTGCAATTATGGAATCACTTATTCTGACTAGGATCCTAATATTTGTTTTTATCAAACTATTTATAACTAGGTATTCTTCATATATCCTTATTGATATTCTAAGATGATGTATTGCAATTATGCATTCACTTATTCTGACTAGGATCCTAATATTTGTTTTTATAAGACTATTTATAACTAGGTATTCTTCATATATCCTTATTGATATTCTAAGATGATGTATTGCAATTATGCATTCACTTATTCTGACTAGGATCCTAATATTTGTTTTTATCAGACTATTTATAACTAGGTATTCTTCATATATCCTTATTGATATTCTAAGTTGATGTATTGCAATTATGCATTCACTTATTTTGACTAGGATCCTAATATTTGTTTTTATCAGACTATTTATAACTAGGTATTCTTCATATATCCTTATTGATATTCTAAGATGATGTATTGCAATTATGCATTCACTTATTTTGACTAGGATCCTAATATTTGTTTTTATCAGACTATTTATAACTAGGTATTCTTCATATATCCTTATTGATATTCTAAGATGATGTATTGCAATTATGCATTCACTTATTCTGACTAGGATCCTAATATTTGTTTTTATCAGACTATTTATATGTTGGTATTCTTCAGATATCTTTATTGATATTTAAATATTATATATTGTAATTATGCCTCGATTTATTCAGATCCTATTTGTTTTTATAAAACTTTTTATACTGAGGTATTCTTCAGATAATCTTATTGGTATTTACAGATTATATATTTTAATTATACATCAATTTATTTAGACCAGGATATGTGTAGTTGTATTACTATTTATACTTATGAATTCTTCAGATGTCGTCATTGATATTTAGAAATCATATATTGTAATTATTCATCTATTTATTCAGATCAGGATACTAATATTTTTTTTTCTCAGATTTTTATATTTTGTTATTCTTCAGATGTCATTATTGATATTTAGAAATGACATATTGTAATTATGCTTATATTGTTTTTTGTTTGTTTTTAGGCTATTTATACTTAGGTATTTTTCAGATGTCATTATTGATATTTGCAGCATTGTGATGCTGTGGATATTGGCTTGAAATGAGAAATCAGGGAGCCAAGTTCAATTCCAGTCAAATTCATTGCATTCACTTACACACAAATACCTTGGGAAAGGTATTAATCCATTTAATCTTTCCAGTTATGGGTTAAATAACAGGACAGATTAGGTTTGATAGCGTTGGCTGGCAACCAGTCTATCGCAGAAAGCAATGATAACCTACTGCGGGATAATCATCTGCCTAGTCAGTCATGTCTGTTTCAAGACATGATCGCCCATGCGTGTTTCATATATGGCACTGACTCATGTCTTGGTTTATTATGACCGAGATACTTATATCTGTTTTTATCTGACTATATATACTTCGGTATTCTTCATATATCCTTATTGATATTCTAAGATGATATATAGCAATTATGCCTCAATTTATTTAACATGGGATACTTATATTTTACTCATATACTTAGTGTTTTTCTTATATATTTTTGATGATATTCCATGATGAGATATTGCAATTATCTCACCGGTTATGCAAATTGTTTAGTATATTACATTATTTTGAGGTTGGTATCTTCATAGCATTTTCTCTTTGCTGTGTATCATGAGATGAAATGTTGTTTATGTTAGTTTATCATGTTTTTCAGGAGCTTTCTCAATCTTTTACTCTTTTCCAATCTTCTCACTCTTGTTTTTTTTTCAATTGGAGTAGATAGACTAATCTATCACCTGGTTCACACTCCACCCACGTCTATTGAACAGGTGAAGAGGCTCATCCCTTGTTCCCTGTTTAGGATGTGGTTTCCGCTTTCTCTTTCCAATCTTCTCTCACTCTTTTTTTTCTTTTCAATTGGAGTAGATAGACTAATCTATCACCCGGTTCACACTCCACCCACGTCTATTGAACAGGTGAAGAGGCTCATCCCTTGTTCCCTGTTTAGGATGTGGTTTGGCTTTCTTTCTTTTCCAATCTTCTCACTCTTTTTTTTTCTTTTTCAATTGGAGTAGATAGACTAATCTATCACCCGGTTCACACTCCACCCACGTCTATTGAACAGGTGAAGAGGCTCATCCCTTGTTCCCTGTTTAGGATGTGGTTTCCGGTTTTCTCTTTTCCAATCTTCTCACTCTTTTTTTTTCTTTTCAATTGGAGTAGATAGACTAATCTATCACCCGGCTGTTCACACTCCACCCACGTCTATTGAACAGGTGAAGAGGCTCATCCCTTGTTCCCTGTTTAGGATGTGGTTTCCGGTTTTCTCTTTTCCAATCTTCTCACTCTTTTTATTTTTCAATTGGAGTAGATAGACCAATCTATCACCCGGTTCACACTCCACCCACGTCTATTGAACAGGTGAAGAGGCTCATCCCTTGTTCCCTGTTTAGGATGTGGTTTCCGGCTTTCTCTTTTCCAATCTTCTCATTCTTTTTATTTTTCAATTAGAGTAGATAGACTAATCTATCACCCGGTTCACACTCCACCCATGTCTATTGAACAGGTGAAGAGGCTCATCCCTTGTTCCCTGTTTAGGATGTGGTTTCCGGTTTTCTCTTTTCCAATCTTCTCACTCTTTTTATTTTTCAATTGGAGTAGAAAGACCAATCTATCAACCGGTTCACACTCCATCCACGTCTATTGAACAGGTGAAGAGGCTCATCCCTTGTTCCCTGTTTAGGATGTGGTTTCCGGCTTTCTCTTTTCCAATCTTCTCACTCTTTTTTTTCTTTTCAATTGGAGTAGATAGACTAATCTATCACCCGGTTCACACTCCACCCACGTCTATTGAACAGGTGAAGAGGCTCATCCCTTGTTCCCTGTTTAGGATGTGGTTTCCGGCTTTCTCTTTTCCAATCTTCTCACTCTTTTTTTCTTTTCAATTGGAGTAGATAGACTAATCTATCACCCGGTTCACACTCCACCCACGTCTATTGAACAGATGAAGAGGCTCATCCCTTGTTCCCTGTTTAGGATGTGGTTTCCGGCTTTCTCTTTTCCAATCTTCTCACTCTTTTTTTCTTTTCAATTGGAGTAGATAGACTAATCTATCACCCGGTTCACACTCCACCCACGTCTATTGAACAGGTGAAGAGGCTCATCCCTTGTTCCCTGTTTAGGATGTGGTTTCCGGTTTTCTCTTTTCCAATCTTCTCACTCTTTTTATTTTTCAATTGGAGTAGATAGACCAATCTATCACCCGGTTCACACTCCACCCACGTCTATTGAACAGGTGAAGAGGCTCATCCCTTGTTCCCTGTTTAGGATGTGGTTTCCGGCTTTCTCTTTTCCAATCTTCTCACTCTTTTTTTTCTTTTCAATTGGAGTAGATAGACTAATCTATCACCCGGTTCACTCCACCCACATCTATTGAACAGGTGAAGAGGCTCATCCCTTGTTCAGTGTTTAGGATGGGGTTTCCGGTTTTCTCTTTTCCAATCTTCTCACTCTTTTTATTTTTCAATTGGAGTAGAGACCAATCTATCACCCGGTTCACACTCCACCCACGTCTATTGAACAGGTGAAGAGGCTCATCCCTAGTTCCCTGTTTAGGATGTGGTTTCCGGCTTTCTCTTTTCCAATCTTCTCACTCTTTTTTTTCTTTTCAATTGGAGTAGATAGACTAATCTATCACCCGGTTCACACTCCACCCACGTCTATTGAACAGGTGAAGAGGCTCATCCCTTGTTCCCTGTTTAGGATGTGGTTTCCGGTTTTCTCTTTTCCAATCTTCTCACTCTTTTTATTTTTCAATTGGAGTAGATAGACCAATCTATCACCCGGTTCACACTCCACCCACGTCTATTGAACAGGTGAAGAGGCTCATCCCTTGTTCCCTGTTTAGGATGTGGTTTCAGGCTTTCTCTTTTCCAATCTTCTCACTCTTTTTTTTTCTTTTCAATTGGAGTAGATAGACTAATCTATCACCCGGTTCACACTCCACCCACGTCTATTGAACAGGTGAAGAGGCTCATCCCTTGTTCCCTGTTTAGGATGTGGTTTCCGGCTTTCTCTTTTCCAATCTTCTCATTCTTTTTATTTTTCAATTAGAGTAGATAGACTAATCTATCACCCGGTTCACACTCCACCCATGTCTATTGAACAGGTGAAGAGGCTCATCCCTTGTTCCCTGTTTAGGATGTGGTTTCCGGTTTTCTCTTTTCCAATCTTCTCACTCTTTTTATTTTTCAATTGGAGTAGAAAGACCAATCTATCAACCGGTTCACACTCCATCCACGTCTATTGAACATGTGAAGAGGCTCATCCCTTGTTCCCTGTTTAGGATGTGGTTTCCGGCTTTCTCTTTTCCAATCTTCTCACTCTTTTTTTTCTTTTCAATTGGAGTAGATAGACTAATCTATCACCCGGTTCACACTCCACCCACGTCTATTGAACAGGTGAAGAGGCTCATCCCTTGTTCCCTGTTTAGGATGTGGTTTCCGGCTTTCTCTTTTCCAATCTTCTCACTCTTTTTTTTTCTTTTCAATTGGAGTAGATAGACTAATCTATCACCCGGTTCACACTCCACCCACGTCTATTGAACAGATGAAGAGGCTCATCCCTTGTTCCCTGTTTAGGATGTGGTTTCCGGCTTTCTCTTTTCCAATCTTCTCACTCTTTTTTTTTCTTTTCAATTGGAGTAGATAGACTAATCTAACACCCGGTTCACACTCTACCCACGTCTATTGAACAGGTGAAGAGGCTCATCCCTTGTTCCCTGTTTAGGATGTGGTTTCCGGTTTTCTCTTTTCCAATCTCACTCTTTTTATTTTTCAATTGGAGTAGATAGACCAATCTATCATCCGGTTCACACTCCACCCACGTCTATTGAACAGGTGAAGAGGCTCATCCCTTGTTCCCTGTTTAGGATGTGGTTTCCGGCTTTCTCTTTTCCAATCTTCTCATTCTTTTTTTTCTTTTCAATTGGAGTAGATAGACTAATCTATCACCCGGTTCACACTCCACCCACGTCTATTGAACAGGTGAAGAGGCTCATCCCTTGTTCCCTGTTTAGGATGTGGTTTCCGGCTTTCTCTTTTCCAATCTTCTCACTCTTTTTATTTTTCAATTGGAGTAGATAGACTAATCTATCACCCGGTTCACACTCCACCCACGTCTATTGAACAGGTGAAGAGGCTCATCCCTTGTTCCCTGTTTAGGATGTGGTTTCCGGTTTTCTCTTTTCCAATCTTCTCACTCTTTTTTTTTCTTTTCAATTGGAGTAGATAGACTAATCTATCACCCGGTTCACACTCCACCCACGTCTATTAAACAGGTGAAGAGGCTCATCCCTTGTTCCCTGTTTAGGATGTGGTTTCCGGTTTTCTCTTTTCCAATCTTCTCACTCTTTTTATTTTTCAATTGGAGTAGATAGACTAAACTATCACCCGGTTCACACTCCACCCACGTCTATTGAACAGGTGAAGAGGCTCATCCCTTGTTCCCTGTTTAGGATGTGGTTTCCGATTTTCTCTTTTCTAATCTTTTCACTCCTTTTTCTTTTTGTTTTTTTTTCAATTGGAGTAGATAGACTAATCTATCACCCGGTTCACACTCCACCCACGTCTATTGAACAGGTGAAGAGGCTCATCCCTTGTTCCCTGTTTAGGATGCGGTTTCCGGCTTTCTCTTTTCCAATCTTCTCACTCTTTTTTTTTTTTTTCAATTGGAGTAGATAGACTAATCTATTGCCCGGTTCACACTCCACCCACGTCTATTGAACGGGTGAAGAGGCTCATCCCTTGTTCCCTGTTTAGGATGTGGTTTTCGGCTTTCTCTTTTCCAATCTTTTCACTCTTACGTAGCCCCCTGCACATCAGTGGCGTTACCGCCTTGCTCAGGTTGATATGATTAAAAAAAAATATCAACTTTTAAAAATTTTTCATTATGATTGTTCTTTTGGCTACTATGCGAGAATCAAATTCGCTCCTAATTAATGATGAATCGACTTGACAAAAGTTGTATCATTTAGCATTAGTCAGCATTGATTTTTCTGTGAATTATTTAGACGCTAATAGATATTGAAAGCTTAAATTTTATCCTTGCTGTTGTCATTAATTTTGATCCGTGTCTGCTTTAATGTTGTTCATCATTTGATATTATGACCCGAGATGTTTCATTATTCACGTCTTTATTCTCTTCTTCATATCACATTATTCACTTGTCTGTTTTCTTTATTACTATTATACTCACTGACATGTAAGTAACCTTGGGAAATGTATGAATTCATCTGTGTCCCCCTCCTGTGGGTTAAATATTTTTTGTATGTAGAAAAATCATAATTATTCTCAAAAAATGTTTAATGCCATATTCATTCACACAAAATATTGTCCTTACAATCCTAAATGAGTTTCAGCTTTAAATAGCTCACTGAGGTGACTCATTTACATAAGAATTTACCAAGTGTATTTATTGTTTTTGTTTTTTTTTATAATTGTTTCACCCCGAGCAAAGCATTTCACTGCCACTATTGCGCAGGGAGGTTACATAGAGGGGAAAGTGGTGAGAAAGGATGGTTAGATATAAGAAATGTCAGAAGGAGGGTGATAGGCGGGTAAGGATACCGAGAATGAGGGTTGGGTAGATGGTGAGCGTGTTGGGAGAATAGGTGCAAGTTAGTGTGATAGGAGGTGTCTATTGACCTTACATTTAAACTCCTGGAGATCGTAGCTGTCGGGAAAGCAGACATGTAGAAGGGAATTCCACAGGCGGGAAGCGCGAGAAAAGAAGATGTTGGAGTAGAAATTAAGGTTACATCTTATCTGTTTTACTGTAAAAGGGTGGGACCTAGTTGCTAATCTAGTATCTTGTGTAAATTCGTACCTAGGCGGCACCAATGATCTAAGTTCATCGGAGCAGAAGCCAAGGGTCCCAAAAAGTGTGGGAGATACTGCAAGAAGACAATGATAGTTTCCTTATGGTGACACTATTTGCATACTTCAATGACAAGGACGTTAAGAAGCTGAGTCAGTTTTTTTTTCAGGGAGGCTCCCGCTTTTCATTCACCCCTTCCTTTATAGAGTGTTAAAAGTTTACTTTTTATTTTTGGAGATTAGCGGTCTCTCCCTTGATGGCTCCATCAAGATGGGGATGGGCACAGGTTTAATGATGTTCATTCCCCGGCCATGTTCAATGCAGAAGGGCAGCCGTAATTAGTTCGATAATGACTCTTTGGCTGGCTAGCGTTAATGCACTGAGCCTGAGAGGCATTTCCTGGCTGGTGAGTTAATCTTTAAATGCGGCGTGTGCTGTTGTTTTTGTGGATCCGGCGAGCAGATTTTGCATGCTGGAAGTTACCATAAAGAATAAGGCTCTTCATCTCATTTGGGATTTATGCGACTAATGACTATGCTTAGTGGCCTGATTTGTTTCAGCAGATCGTGGCGTTTTTTACGACGTATCGTTTGGTAGTTTTAACGGGGGATAGGAATGCTGTACTTGACCCCAACTTATAGGTTCTAATCTGGGTACTAACAACCGGGACGTGACATCGTTTCGAGACTTTATTGGCAAGTTTCATCTTGTTAAGTATTGTAACGAGCAGCCCCCAAGAAGTATTGTAACGAGCCCCCCCCCCACCGAAGTATTGTAACGAGCACCCCCCCAAGAAGTAGTGTAGACTTGAATGAATAGGTGCGTTCCAGTCACCTTGACCGAGTTCTAATTAAGAGAATCAATGTAGGCCTTGTAGAGTGTTCGTTTTCATTTTATAGTTTGCATGGATTCATATGTTCATCTGGGTTCGCGTAAACTTAGATAAACCTATGGCTAGAATGGTTGGCTACTAGAAATTGAACGCTTTATTATTTGGTGAGCAAGATCTCCAGCACCAGCTACAGTGTGAGTTGACGGGGTTTGGGGTTAGGAATAAATGGTGGGATAAACTAAAATCAAAACTTAGGTATTTTGCTGCTGGCTATAGCCATCGGCCCAATGTAACTAAAGTAGCAGCGGAAACGGCAGCTGAAGAGAGAGTTGAACGGGCCATTAAATCCCTTGCTAGTGGGGACATAGCCATAGCTAGGACCTAGCTGGCCTCCTTGTCAAGAAGGATCAAGCTTTGGTAATTAGGGGTAGGTTAAGAAGAATGTCTTGCGAGTTGACGAATTTAGCCGCTAAACTGCGTGTGGAGGAAGCATCTCAGAAGAGCATCTCAACAAACAGGTGAAGAGGCTCATCCCTTGTTCCCTGTTTAGGATGTGGTTTACCGCCTTGCTTGGGGTGATATGATTTAAAAAAAAAACAAAAAAAAAAACATGTCACGCGTGTCACGCGTGTCACATTGCCGGATAATCGGACCGTGAAAACAAACACGGGTATATGCGAGGCATTTCGTCATTAATTTGAGGAGCTGTTCACCAGGGAGCCCCGTCTGAGTTCTGCTCAGTTCAACACTAATTTATCCGACTTTCCCCGCCTCGAGGTGACTGAAGCTGCTGGGTGCAAGGGTATCATTACAGAGTCAGAAATCTGGGAAGCGCTAAACTTAGTTGGCCGGGATAAATATTCGGGTCTAGATGGTCTACCCTAATTTCAACTGGAATTCGAACCCTAAGCCGAGTTGGAATTCCAGTTGAATTCATCATTGCATTCACTAACGCGCAAATACCCTTGGGAAAGGTATCAATCCGTCTATTCCTCCCAGTTATCGGTTAAATAACGGGACAGATTGGGTTCTATAGCCTTGGTCGGCAACCAGTCTACGCAGAAAGCAATGGCAACCTACTGCGGGATAATCTTCTGCCCAGTCAATCATGTCACTTTCGAGACATGATCGCCCAAGCATGTATCACATATGGCACTTAACTGACTGACCCTAAGAACTGTACTTTAGACAGTCTACTGGAACTGATTTTTCAACAACTGGATGGGGCAGAGGTTTATACCTCAATGTTTCACCAGGGGTGTGATTAAATTACTATGCAAGGAACACGAAGAACAGTTGGAATGGGTTTAGCCTTTAATGATGTTTAACACAGAGTTAAAGATTTTAGCTAAGATCTTAGCCGGCCGTTTGCAGGCTGTCCTCTCTCGTCTGATTGGCTCCAAACAGATTTCTATTGTGAAGCACAAAACCATTTAGGACAAACTTCATATGGTACGCTTGATCATTGAGAAAGTCGACAGTGAAGCTGTGCCGATCAGCTTAGACCAGTCCAAGTTATTCGATAGGGTTAACACTCAATTTCTGGAGGTTGTACTTTCAGCCACCAACTTTGGGCCGTACTTTCGCCCCTAGATTCGTCTTTTGTATGAGATTCCTAGTGCACTGATAGATGTGAATAGGGTTCGACCGAGGCCTTTCGTATTGTATCACTCCATTCGTCAAGTCAAATTCCTAGCATCTGAAGAAGGCCGGAGTGTACAATGGCTGAAACGTCGTAAATGTGGTAGCAAAGATGAGGACAATAGTTTGAATACTGTAAATAGCGTAAGTGTACAGTGAGCCTGAAAGTAATGAAAGTGAGTGCCATGTCAACGCCGCAAGACGACCATAACAGTGTAAACGAGAGCAGTATAGACCCTGTAAATGAACAATTGTCGCAGGAACAGTTTCATGAATAGATTTTCCATATCTAGACAATATCTTAGGATGATGGAGGAAGATATTTAGAGACAAAAGTCCCCAATAGTACCAGGGAAAATAAGGGAATAAAACCTCTTCGGTATAGTGAGACGATGTGACTCATTTAAACAGGAAGTCACCAAACATATAAACAGCTATAGCTATTGCCCGTGAAAGAGTTGAGTGTGTAGCAGCCACAGATCTATTTCCTTTAGCGAATCAATGCCCCCGACGGGAGATTCGGTCACACACTGACCAATCAACGGGCGGAGCGCATTGATTCCTCTCTAGAACTATTTTTCCTAGTCCTGTTGGTAGAACGGACGAAAGGCAGAGAGCCATGAGCCCGCGGCAGTAACGGACGTCTCTCCCACATCGCTGCCACTGATTCCCCATGGAATGCTTTCGCGGAAGACGCTGCTGCTAGCTTCACCATGGACACTTACATACTATCCGCTGCTAGCTTCACCATGGACACTTACATACTACCAATCTTGTACGTTTACTATGTAATAAACCATTCTTTGTTGTTGTTCTAAAAGCAAGTTTCGTCATTCATTTGTGTGCCTAAAAAATATAGTGTTGGGGAAATTAAGCATTTCCCATAACTCCTATAAGTGCTTTCTACTGCCCTTGCGTTAAAAACACTACACGACACTCACACTTGACAAGCTGTAACAAAATCACTCAATTAGTTATTATGTTATTACGAAGGTTTGTTATTAGGTTGTCCCAAAAGTTCGTAAACACTTGCAAAACATTGAAATTTTACTCGCCAACTAATCTAAGGTTACCAGAAAACACTTGCAAAAAAATTGAAATTTTACTCGCAAAAAACAACACAAATTATTGCTCAAAATAAAAACCATCATTTTCCAAGAGTTTCTGCCATCGACCTGCAAGCTTTCGGATCTGGTCAAAGTACCATTCAGTCGGCTTCAAATCAAAGAATTCTTGACACGCTTCCTCGACTTCATCAAACGAGTCGAATCGGCGGCCCTTCAGAAAGTGTTGCATTGAGCGGAAAAGGTAGTAATCTGATGGAGCACAGTCAGGACTGTAGGCTGGATGTGGCAGAACCTCGGTGCCGTCCAGCTCTTCAAACTTGTCTTTGGTCTTCCTGGCGGTGTGTGGCTTGGCATTGTCCTGCTGCATCAAAGTGCGTTTTCGGTTGATCAGAGCCGGGTTCTTTTGCTTCAATTTTTCGTAGACCTGCGTAGTTGCTGACAGCAAAATTCGGCACTGATGGCACAACCATTCGGAACCAACTCAATTCCTTCATTGTTCCACCAAACGCACAAAATGACTTTCTTGCCGAATCGATCTTGTTTTGGAACCGACGGTGTCTCTTGCCCTTTCTGAACCCATCGCTTGTCTCGATTGTGCTGGACCAGATAGACCCACTTCGCAAGTGTTTACAAGCTTTTGGGAAAACCTAATATTAAACTGATAACACAGTTTATTCCGTCTTATATTATAACTTTAGAAACATCACTAATCACTATGGATCCAATATAAATTTTGCTTTTTATTTTATTTTTTCAGGCTTCATACCGAGCCGTGATTTCATACCTGGCAAGAATGAGATTGACAATGTCATAAATGGAATAAAAAAATCTCGTAAGCTTCTCATTGTCCTAACAAGAAAATACCTCAAGGAAAATTGGCAGAAATACAGTGATTTACTGTTTTCCCCACGCGTTAATGTTCAGCAAAAGACAATCATTCCAATAATCCTTGGGCGTTTTAACATGCCAGAAACGCTTAAGAGGTTTACTCCCATTGATTTCACAAAAGAATATGACTGGGACGAGCTTCGGATGCACCTAACTAAATATTGATGAAGTGACTGACCTCGAAGAAGGAATGTCAAACCTGAAGAGCTGGGAGAGTGATGAAAATTAAGGAGTATTTAAATTTGATAAATAGTCGTGTGAGCAGATCAAAGTATCAGTGAAAAGGAAGAAGAGTAAGATGCACAAGGATTTTAAAACCCAATTGTTTCTGCGAAGTGAACTATTATTATTATTATTATTATTATTATTATTATTATTATTATTATTATCCTGTCATATTTGTGCGTGTTTGTCTCTTTAGTTTGTCTCGTTAGTATACATAATATTACACCTTGTCAATACCTCATACATAATGGACTATTCCGTTTTGATCGTGTGGAAAGGTTGGAGAAAGACACTACTTGGTTTCAGTCAGAAAATGTAAGCTCAAAAGAAAAAAAAAGATTAATCTGAACAGAACAAATTCTACACATTGATTATAGATCTTAGCCAAAACACAGAGTTATAAGGGCGCCTCCGATAACAGAGTCTCGAACGAAGGAAAGTGAGAAAGGAAAAAGTCAGTTACCATTAATAAAATAATCTATTGACTCATTTTTTAAGTAGAATATTTCTAAGACATGGATTTGGCAATGGAGAAAGAAAGATACGAGTATTTAATCGCTCATAAATAAGGGAATATTCTGATTAGGTAGAACACACACACACACACACACACACACACACACACACACACACACACACATATATTCGGAGTGCCTGTGTTCTTGATCAATCAAAAGTCGTAAATGATTATATTGGACACACTACTACTCGTTTGACGAGAAGACACTTTTGCATCTCTCAAATCAGAGTTCATTTCGATCTTATTTAAACACACACGGTGATCTACCAAACTCTATCCACAACATACTTGCTGATAATACAAACATAATAGCATCATCCACATGCAAAAAAAAAAAAAAAGAAAAAGGCTAAAAAAATGCAAGCATTATTAATAAAAAAGAAAAAAAATTCAACACTTAATTATATCAGCTATGAACACGGCAACAAAGTGCTGACCGTGTTCGGGATATAAAACATACACATGACTCTACACACATGCATAAGCACTATACCTATTCAGTTACACGTAAAATAAAATTCATAATGGGTAAAAGTATAGCTGAAAGCGCTCAGAAAAATAAAACATTTGGGCAATTTTTATATAATTTATGTTCTGAAACCATAAACTTCAAACTTAACCATAATACCTTGCCTGTCATTTTTAATGAAACCTGCATAAAAGAGAGATTGCTGCCCAGAACACGCGCACAAACAATATATATATTTGTATTTAAATGTAAATCAATTTCACAATCAACATCCAACATTGCCTCATGAAGAGATTCTATCTCGAAACAGAAATTTCCTTATAGCAATGTACTCTTAATTAATAATTATATATATATAAACTACTAAAAGTTGTAAGTTTAAAAATGTATTTTTTTGACAGTATTTGTTTATTTCTATTATTCTATTTGATATTTCAGACCGTCCTCACCTGTGACAGCCAAAACATTATATGCTTTCTCTTCTGTTCAATATGTCCAAATAGTGGATATATTGGTGAATCTGGAAATAGCTTTAGATTCCGTTTCAATAACCACAAACTTAGCATACGCCAGAACAACCAATATTCCCCCATAGCAGTTCATTTCAATCAACCGGGACACACATTAGAAAATTGCAAATGTTTACTAATAGACTCCAATTTTAGTTCTACACACTCACACAGAAAGAAAGAAAAATACTGGATTTTAAAATTAAATACACACAAGCTAGGATTAAATAGGGACTTAGGTGTTTTGAATATTGATAAATATTTCAATAGTTAAACATTTTTTAGATACAATTAAAAAAGATTTTCTCTAAAACAAAATTTATAAATATTATTAAAGATAGGTTTACGCTTACAAATATTTTTAAAAATCTGTCGCTTTCTGCGTCACTTGATGTAAACAATCTCTCCACGAACGCTCTCGCGAAATACGTTTCTAATTTAAATTTTAAAATCATTTGTTTCTGATGAAGGGCTGAGGACGGTCTGAAATATCAAATAGAATAATAGAAATAAACAAATACTGTCAAAAAATACATTTTTAAACTTACAACTTTTTAGTAGTTTTTCTTATACATATTAAGACAGTATACGTGGATCATCACTATGTTATATATATATATATATATATATATATATATATATATATGAAATGAATTGTTTGAACATTATTTTATATATATATATATATGTATGTATGTATGTATGTATGTATTATCCTACGGCTAAAGCATGACACGAAGTTTCATGCACTATGCAATCATCAGGTGCATATTATGGACTGACCGTTTCTAGATTTGAATAAAAAAAAATTCAAATCTAGAAACGGTCAGTTCATAATATGCACCTGAAGACTGCATATTGTATGAAACTCCTAGTTGTACATTAGACGTAGGATAATATGTATATTTATTAATATATACTTCATAGCACTGTTACATTACATTGTGCACTGTTTTATTAACCCCAGAAAAAATATTTATATATGTGTGTGTACTTGCGTGTATATCATGAATATTTATTTATATCTATATTTCTCTGTCTCTCCCTCTCTTTCTTTCTTTATCTATCTATCTATCTATCTATCTATCTATCTATCTATCTATCTATCTATCTATGCAGTGTGAGTATAGAAGAATCCAAAGGAGTATCCTTTACATATAGTGGTAGGATAACTCTCTAAGAGAGCTCTAAATATATATGTATATGAATACATATAGAGCAAATATAAGAAAAATTAAGGCAGACACGTTATTTCATGGTAAATCGGAAATATAGGCCTATTTCAGGCAAACCATCATCAGCTTCCGTCTTTATTTTACAAAGGATTTTACACGAATATATATATAATTATTTCTTATTTACTTTTGTTATATTTCGGTTTTGTTATTACTGTGTGCATATATGGCCTCTTATATGCTTGTTATGTGCTTATTTTGTATATGATTATATTTATTCACTTGTTTTGTTCCTGTAGATTTTTTCTTTAACATTTTTAGTATATATATAATTTGATGTATGCGTTCTTTATTTTTGTGACATTTCCGGTATCTGTTACCTCAATGTTTAACTTTATACACCTGTACCCTTCACCTAACCTTATTCTGTGCAAACTTTTTTTTAATATTCTAAGTTGTATGTATCATTTGATTTTACGGGTTTGACTAAGGAGTGTGTAATTTTATAACTACTGAAATAAATTCTGGATTTATAACCGTTTATGTGTTGAATTTTCTTCTCTCTCTCTCTCTCTCTCTCTCTCTCTATATATATATATATATATATATATATATATATAAGAGATATAATCTAGAAAAAATAATTAAAATACATAACAACAAAATATTAAAAACACACAACAAAAATAACTCCAACACTAATACCAATCCGACCCATAATTACAACCCCTGTAACTGTAGAAACCCTAACCAATGCCCCATGAACAACAAATGTCTAACGAAATCCCTGAGATATATGTATTCGATCTCATCCATGGAGAATCCTAAGGATGAAAAAATGTACATCGGAAATACCGTGAACGTATTTAAAAAGCGATTGTATAATCACCTCTCATCCTTCAATAACAAAGAAAAACAAAACATGACATCTCTCTCCAAATATTTTGGAAGTTAAAAGACGAAAATAAAACACCTAAAGTTAAATGGAAAATCCTTAAGCAATCAAGAACAGCTAAATCTATAAAGGAACCATGTTTCCTCTGTCTTCAAGAAAAAATTGAGATACTTAAATATATGAACAGTAACAAGCTTTTAAACCAGAGGCATGAAACCGCAGTAAACTGCAAGCACATCAGAGAGCTAACATTACAATCATGCTAAAATAAATACTACAAGAGCCAAAAATAGGACCCATACATATACGTGTATGTATATATATATATGTGAAGATAAAGATATGTGTATATATATATACATACGCGTATAAAAATTCTATAAGGTTTAATATTAACTATAAATAAGGTGTATAACCATAATTACTATTGACTATTGAGTAAGGTTGGTAACCATAATAGGTATTAATTAATATTAATTATGAAGTAAGGTTAATAACAAAAATTAGTAAGGTTAATAACCATAAAGTTAGTAAGGTTAATAATCAAAATTAGTAAGGTTAATAACCATAATTAATATTAATTATAAAGTAAGGTTAATAACAAAAATGAGTAAGGTTAATAACCATAATTAAAGTTAGGTTGATAACCAGTACTAGAGTAAGATCAATGACCATAACCATAATTAGAGTAAGGTTAATAACCATAACCATAACCATAATAAGATGAATCATATATGGACTAGATATGAGAATAGAAGTCTAAAATTAAAATAAGGTACAGAACTATAGAAAACTAAAATAAGGTGTAGTACTGAAATTATTATTAACTAATAAAGTTAAGGTCAATAACCATAATCTGAGGAAGGTCAATAATCATAACCATAATTAGAGTGAGGTTAATAACCATAACCATAATTAAAGTAAGATTAATAACCATAAATATAATTTGAGTAAGGTTAATAACCCTAACCCTAGCCATAACCATAATAAGATGAATCATATATTGACTAGACATGAGGATAGAAATTTATATGGGAATAGAAATTTAAACTTAGAAATTTAATAGTGAAAAGGATTTGCAAACAATGATCAAATTAAAAATCAAAGACTTTAAATAAAAAAATTTAATAGTGAAAACGATTTCCAAACAATGAACTAAATAAAAATAAAAAATTTTAAATGAAATGAAAAAAAACATATTCCCTAAACCCAAAGTTAAGATTAAACATGCAAACTTACATTGATTGTAAAGACTCTGCTTAAGTAAAAATAAATAAAAAAATATCCATGCCAACTATTAGCTCTTCTAAGAAATCCATTAAGATGTAGTTTAGCCAATTGATAATTAGAATTTACAACTGTCTAGAACAAAAGACCCCCATTATTCACTTTAGAAACACCCCAAATAAAATTCCAACGGTCATAGACTGATTCCCTTATCTATCTAACCCCCTCCAAAACCTCTAACTAAACAACTTCCACAAAAAATTTCCAACTGTCAACGAAATATCACAATATCAATAAACCCCAACCAACACCCATAACAAAACTAAATAAATATAAAGGAAAAGGATTTCCAGTACCTTCCATTTCGCCTGAAGAGGCATTGGTGACCCAATGCTGAAACGAACGTGCCTTCCTAGCGATTATATATAGAGAAATTATGTACATGCTCTAAAGTATAATTTATAATATATATATATATATATATATATATATATATATATATATATATATATATATATTATACAAGAACAAACATGACCTCTACAATAAACTGAAAGATATAACTACCTCAAACCAACTAGAAGAAATAATGCTCAGACTATCCAAAATCACCGTAAAATCTGAAGTTGAACACCGTGCTAAAATTGTCAAAAAACTTAATTCACTATACAATGGCACGATCACTCTTCCAAAAAAATTAGATAAATTCATAAATCTTTCCAACCACGAACTAACTAAGCACCAAAAAGAATTACTCAACCTTGGACCTAACTGCCATATATACCCTAAGTATAACCAGCTTACTAAAAAAATTGAAATAGAAACGCTCTATCAAAGCATCACTAAACTACAAGATGAAAAACTTATAACCGTTAAACCCGAACTGAAAGACCTACTTAAGGCTGAGGCAATCAAAGATCGCCATGATCAGAAGCTCCTCAAAAATTCTATCGAAACAACTAAAAAGTGCCGCGCACGAACTACACAACCACCCTCACATAATATATATATATATATATATATATATATATATATAAGGATCTTCAATAAGTTCTTGCTGATTTTTCATTAAAAGTAATGTTTCATTTACAAAAATTATTAAGAAACATGTCAGTGAATATACTGTCCATCGCTAGCCACTACATTTTCTCATTTTTCTGGCAGCATTTGAATTCCACGTCGGAAAAACGACACGTCTTTTGATGCGTACTACGAGTTGACCCATTTGTATTTTTTTTTTTTTTGGAGACTTCATAAGAATAAAAGAGCTGCTCAGCCAGGCCATATGCTATCAATCGGAGCAAGTGATAATCAGATGGAGTAATGTCTGGTGAATACGGAGGATGGGGTGGACTTCCCATTTATATGTTCCCATGTAGGTTTTCATCTATTTTGCAACATGTGGTCTAGCGTTGTCATATTGCAAAATCACTTTGTCTTGTCTCTGCTCGTATAGCGGTCGTTTTTTTTCTCTTTTCGATGCTCAGATTAAACGCATCAGTTGTAGTCGATAGCGATTTTCGTGATGGTTTCGGTCGATTTGAGCAACCTTTTCTTTTTTTTAATCGTGTCACCCCAAGCAAGGCATTCCACTGCCACTATAGCGCAGGGGGTTACATAGAGCGATTGGGTATAGGAAATGTCAGAAGGAGGGTGATAGACAACTTAGGATGTACATAGGGAGACAGTTGGAGAGAGTGGGTGTGAGTTAGTGTGTTAGGAGGTGTCTATTGACCCTACATTTAAACTCCTGGAGGTTGTAGCCGTCGGGGAAGCAAGCATGCGGTAGGGAATTCCACAGGCGGGAAGTGCGAGGAAAGAAGCTGTTGGAGTAGAAATTGCGGTTACATTTCATCGGTTTCACTGTAAAAGGGTGGGACCTAGTTGCCAATCTAGTATTTCGTGCAAATTCACCTCTAGGGGGCACTAGTGATTTAAGTTCATCAGAGCAGAAGCCATGAAAGTATTTATAGAAGAGTCACAGGGAAGCCACGTCATGCCGGTGAGAGAGTGACTGCAGGCAGTCAGCTAAGTCGGTATCAATCACATTACAGATTCTTCGCTGTATTTTGTCAAGAACCTCGAGGAGAATAGCAGGGCCACCCGACCAAATGTGGCAGCAGTACTCAATACACGGGCGGATGGTAGACACCCAGCTGATCCCACCAAATGCAGAGCAGAAGCTCCGAAACATGGATATTCGGCGCTGCCGCCGATATTGATGCATAGCCGGGCTTACTCCACGATCTTCTAAGCTTAGGGTTATTGTAGTGTATCCACTGTTAATCGCCGGTCACGATACGATGCAAGAACCCTTCTTTTTCTGTCGTTGAAGCAGCTTTTCACACGTGACAAGACGCAATTCGACATCTCTGTGCTTCAACTCGTACGGCACCCAATGTCCTTGCTTTTGAATTAATTCAAATTTTTTCAAATGTTTCAAAACTGTTGTGTGATTAGCTCCTAATGATTCTGCAAGTTCAGCTTGTGCCTGACATGAGTTTTCTTGAAGTAATGCCTCCAATTCATCGTTTTCAAACTTTTTCAGTGCGCCAGAGATTTATTTATCTTTAGTATCAAAATCATAACTTGTAAGCGTCTAATACAATCTCTGCATGTTGTTTCCGACAGTGCATGGTCGCCGTGAGTCTCAATAAGAATTCCGTGTGCTTCAGCTGCAGGTTTCTTTTGAATAAAGTAGTGCAGTAAAATTCCCCGCAAATATACCTGGGAACGCCGTCTGTAGGAAAATAGCGAAAACTTAGTCAAGGTCCTAATATACATATATAAATAAATAATTGTTTCAAGCACACCTTAGTGGTTTTCAGACCCGGCTGTTTAAATACTAAACCGGCTATCTCCATATGCCACGGCACAATCTGGGCTGTCCAACAAGTGCTGGCTTATTGCGGAATCGTGCAAAGACTGAGGCTGAATGTAGTATGATGCCTTCTTTATTCCGAGAAATCCAAGATGTAACCTGACTTTATGAAACCTGAAATAATGCAAGCCGAAACTTTGTCAGCAAGCATTTGATTTTAAATGTTATAACCAAATTCTCTTAGAAAAATAGGGAAGACCGTCTTAGACAATAAACGGAAATACCGATCTGGAACCGAAAACAACACACAAACTGACAGTTGTGAGTGTGGGATCGCCCATATACCAATTTTACCTTCACTCATTGATGGGCCAATCTGTTAACAACTTCAATCAATCAAGTCCTTTGTTTGACACTGACCAATCGCATTGTTTAATACAATGCCCCCCCCTTCAAAACGACCCTAACAAACGCGGAGATTTGACCAACTATATTAGCAGGAGTTTGACTCTGATGAATCAGTTAGTTTCCAGTTGCCTCCGGAATCCCTGTCGCCAAACGCAGCGACCGTTCCGAACGAATTCACCACCAGCTACGAGGCAAAAAACTTTCGCCAAAAACACATTTCGAATCGACAGTAGCTTGGTATATCGACGACTACTACAAGTAATTTTATTACAGTTGATAATTGCTGTCAACTCCATTCCTACATTACTTACAGTCTTAGGGACGCAACTCGTACTCGCAATTACACACACACACATCCGTTTCTGTCCTTTATGGTTTTCATAAATTATCGTGACACAGAAGATTTACTTTCACTCCACGAGCTTTAATTCTGTCGGCCTGACACAAACTATTGACTTTTGGTCAACCCACGAACAATATCAATCTATCCCATCACTTTCGACACTTTCGACTTTCGTGTTTTCTTGCGATTATTTCATTTATTCCTTGCCATTGTTTCTTGCACATTTTTTTATTGTTTGTGGAATATTGGAACATCTTCAAGTTTCGTATAAAAATCCCTTTGATTCTTTAAAATATTTTGCTGTTCTACAACATGAGAACTGGAAAAAATGCTATCAGAAACGGCGCCAGCAAGCATTTGAGTTTTGAAAGATAGAAACACTGGTCTGGTACCGAAAACAAGACGCGACCTGACTTTTATGAAACCTGAAATAATGAAAGTAGAAACCTTATCAGCAAGCATTTGACTTTGAAATGTTATAGCCGTAAATCTATTTTGAAAGTAGGGAAGACCATCTTTGATAAAAGAGGTAGTAACACCAATCTGGAAACGAAAACAACACGAAAACTTACACTTGTGAGAACTGAAATAATGTAATCAGAAACGGTGTCAGCAAGCATTTGACTTTGAAATATTATAGCCGTAAATCTATTTTTAAAGTTGGAAAACCATCTTCGACAAAAGACAAAAACACTGGTCTGGAGTAATGTTATATGGTCTATATGACAATACTAACAATAATAAACAGGAGACAAGTCAGTGTGGAGATAAGAAACAGTAGCCATCATGTCGGCTTTCTTTATTATCCGACGGGGACTCTGAGGGGCCGGAAGTATTTATTTTTCTATCTTTATTTTTTGGAGTATAGTCTAAGGGGGACAACTCGTATAAAATAACAGTCTGGTACCGAAAACAACACGCAACTAGATTGTAGTGAAACCTGAAATAATACAAGTTTGTCAGCAAGCATTTGACTTCCCTAACTCGTCACGACAGTTTAATGTAAATTGGGCAAAGACTGAGTCCCAAAAGTGCCAATTCTTTAAAGAGCTTGTTTTGCGCTCTCTCACTAGTTTAGTGACATTCCTATGATATCCATTGCCACTCAAAATGTGATGAATATTATTTAGTTCACGGCTAAGTGTACAAGAGGAACAAATCATCAACGCGCGATTGACTAGGTTAGAAATAAAGTTTATTTTGCGGGACTTAAGTACAAAAGAATTCCAATTGATGTACAAGCCAATAATCCTAGGTTTGGGATAAACGGTTATAATAAATAAACCATCTGTACGTTCATGTGGCAACTTAAAACAGCAACAAACGAGTGAATTGTGGCTCTCTCAGCCGGTATTCCAATCCAGTCGATCCTTCTCAAGTTCTTTCACAGAATCTCACTAACAGACGTTTCAGCCGCCAACTGTGAACGTTGTTCTCGCATCTGATTCCTGGGAAAAAAAATTCCTTGCTTTTTATATTCGTACTTATACCCAGAATCCTTTTGCGTCTTCCTGTGATCCCATAATGCATTGCATCTTTTAGTGTATAAAAATGCAATGCAAGTCCCCACCTCATTCTTTTAAGATGTCTGGCCGAGGATGGATTACGGTAGAGCGGTAAGTGGTTTTTCTTTTTCCATTTTGGCTGCAGTAGCTTTACATGCTAAGCAAATACGGGCTCTTTTTTGACGGGGACAAGGCAAGTCGCAAACAGTTGTGCTCGTCCCAGGTTGTATTTATAATAAAGAAACCATCTGTATGTTCAGCAATGACCTCCAAGAAAAGCAAAGTATAATTATTTTCCACCTCAACATTACGTTTCAATGACGGATGAAAGAAACTAAGTCGAGTCTGAAAAGCCGTCTCGTCGTCGATTGAATTAAAGATAGATAACGTATCAATGACAGAACGAAAATAAACTTGGGTTTGCGGAAATTTTTCAAACAACTAACTTTCATAAAAGCCGACAAAAATGTTGCCTAAAACAGGTCCAAAATGACTGCTCATCGACTTGGGCATACATAGTATTGTCAAAACTAAACTCATCTCCTACTGTTATTATCTGCATCAATTCGAAAAATAAGTTTCACTAATTGGAACCGGAACAAGATGATCCCTACAGAGCGCATCTGTACAGAGATTTAGGGAGACTCGAAGAGAAACTTTGGTATACAGGCTAAGAATGACAAAAGACACTAAAATTTTGGCTACAAAATTAATTTAAGAGTTTCTCAATCCGAAAGAGGAACTTTGCTATACAAACTAAAAATGACAAAAGACACTAAAAGTTTCACAACAGAATTAATTTCAGAGTTTTTCAATCAGAAAGAGGAACTTTGGTATACAAGCTAAGAATGAAAAAAGACACTAAAAGCTTTGATACAGAATTAATTTCAGAGTTTCTCAATCAGATAGAGGTACTTTGATATACAAACTAAGAATGTCAAAAGACACTAAAATTTGGCTACAGAATTAAATTCAGAGTTTCTCAATCAGAAAGAGGAACTTTGGTATACAAACTAAGCATGACAAAAGACACTAAAAGTTTGGCTACAGAATTAATTTCAGTGTTTCTCAATTAGAAAGCGGAACTTTGGTATTCAAGCAAAGAATGAGAAAAGACACTAAAAATTTGGCTACAGAATTAATTTCAAATTTTCTCAATCAGATAGAGGAACTTTGTTATACAAACTAAGAATGACAAAAGACACTACAAGTTTGGCTACAGAATTAATTTCAGAGTTTCTCAATCAGAAATAGGATTTTTAGTATACAAGCTAAGCATGACAAAAGACACTAAATGTTTGGCTACAGAATTCATTTCAGAGTTTCTAAATCAGATAGAGGAACTTTGGTATACAAACTAAGAATGACAAAAGACACTAAAAGTTTGGCTACAGAACTAATTTCAGAGTTTCTCAATCAGAAAGAGGAACTTTGTTTTCAAGCTAAGAAAGACAAAAGACACTAAAAATTTGGGTACAGAATTAATTTAAGAGTTTCTCAATCAGAAAGAGGAACTTTGGTATACAAGCTAAGAATGAAAAAAGACACTAAAAGCTTTGATACAGAATGAATTTCAGAGTTTCTCAATCAGAAAGAGGAACTTTGTTATACAAACTAAGAATGACAAAATCACTAAAAGTTTGGCTACAGAATTAATTTCAGAGTTTCTCAATCAGATAGAGAAACTTTGGTATACAAACTAAGAATAGCAAAAGACACTAAAAGTTTGGCTACAGAATTAATTTCTGAGTCCCTCAATCAGAAAGAAGAACTTTGGTACACAAGCTAAGAATGACAAAAGATACTAAAAGTTTGGCTACAGAATTAATTTCAGTGTTTCTCAATCAGAAAGAGGAACTTTGGTACACAAGCTAAGAATGACAAAAGGCATTAAAAGTTTGGCTACAGAATTAATTTTAGATTTTCGCAATCAGATAGAGGAACTTTTTTATTCAAGCTAAGAATGATAAAAGACACTAAAATTTTGGCTACAGAATTAATTTCAGAGTTTCTCAATCAGAAAGAGGAACTTTGGTATTCAAGCTAAGAATGATGAAAGACACTAAAATTTTGGCTACATAAATAATTTCGGAGTTTCTCAATCAGAAAGACAAACTTTGGTATACAAACTAAGAATTACAAATGACACTAAAAGTTGGGCTACAGAATTAATTTTAAAATTTTGCAATCAGATCGAGGAAATTTGGTATACAAGATAAGAATGACAAAAGACACTAAAGGTTTGGCTACAGAATGAATTTCAGAGTTTCTCAATCAGAAAGAGGAACTTTGTTATACAAACTAAGAATGACAAAAGATACTAAAAGTTTGGCTATTGAATTAATTTCGAAGTTTCTCAATTAGAAAGAGTGACTTTGGTATTCAAGCTAAGAATGATGAAAGACACTAAAATTTTGCCCATATAAATAATTTCGGAGTTTCTCAATCAGAAAGAGAAACGTTGGTATACAAACTAAGAATTACAAATGACACTAAAAATTTGGCTACAGAATTAATTTCAAAATTTTGCAATCAGAGAGAGGAAACAAGATAAGAATGACAAAAGACACTAAAAGTTTGGCGACTGAATTAATTTCAGAGTTTCTCAATCAGATAGAGGAACTTTGGTATACAAACTAAGAATGACAAAAGACACTAAAAGTTTGGCTACAGAATTAATTTCAGAGTTTCCCAATCAGATCGAGGAACTTTGGTATGCAAACTAAGAATGATAAAAGACACTAAAAGTTTGGCTACAGAATTAATTTCAGAGTTTCTCAATCAGATAGAGGAACTTTGGTATTCAAGCTAAGAAAGATGAAAGACACTAAAATTTTGGCTATATAAATAATTTCGGAGTTTCTCAATCAGAAAGAGAAACTTTGGTATGCAAACTAAGAATGACAAAAGACACTACAAGTTTGGCTACAGAATTAATTTCAGAATTTCTCAATCAGAAATAGGATCTTTTGTATACAAGCTAAGAATGACAAAAGACACAAAAAGTTTGGCTACAGAATTAATTTCAGTGTTTCTCAATTAGAAAGAGGAACTTTGGTATACAAGCTAAGAATAACAAAAGACACTAAAAGCTTGGCTACGGAATTAATTTAAGAGTTTCTCAATCAGAAAGAGGAACTTTGTTATGCAAACTAAGAATGATAAAAGAAACTAAATGTTTGGCTACAGAATTAATTTCAGAATTTCTCAATCAGAAATAGGATCTTTTGTATACAAGCTAAGAATGACAAAAGACACAAAAAGTTTGGCTACAGAATTAATTTCAGAGTTTCTCAATCAGATAGAGGAGCTTTGATATACAAACTAAGAATGACAAAAGACACTAAAAGTTTGGCTACAGAATTAATTTCAGAGTTTCTCAATCAGATAGAGGAGCTTTGATATACAAACTAAGAATGACAAAAGACACTAAAAGTTTGGCTACAGAATTAATTTCAGTGTTTCTCAATTAGAAAGAGGAACTTTGGTATACAAGCTAAGAATAACAAAAGACACTAAAAGCTTGGCTACAGAATTAATTTAAGAGTTTCTCAATCAGAAAGAGGAACTTTGGTATATAAGTTAAGAATGACAAAAGACACTAAAAGTTGGGCTACAGAATTAATTTCAGAGTTTCTCTATCAGAGAGGAGTACTTTTGTATTCAAGGTAATCATGACAAAAGACACTAAAAGTTTCACAACAGAATCAATTTAAGATTTTCTCAATAAGAAAGCGGAACTTTGGTATTCAAGCTACGAATGACAAAAGACACTAAAAGTTTGGCTACGGAATTAATTTCAGAGTTTCTCAATCAGAAAGTGGAACTTTGGTATTCAAGTTAAGAATGACAAAAGACACTAAAAGTTTGGCTACAGAATGTATTTCAGAGTTTCTCAATCAGAAAGAGGAACTTTTATATTCAAGCTAAGAATGACAAAAGAGACTAAAGGTTTGGCTACAGAATGAATTTCAGAGTTTCTCAATCAGAAACCCTAAAAGTGTCTGAGATACAATTCATGGAAAATAATTTGGAACCTGGTTGAACTATTTCACACAACCATTTGACCAATTTATGCAGTACGGAACCAACTATAGACAAAAAATGTTCTAAGAGATACATCTGTCATATATCACTTCTAGGAAGTTTTAACTGGACCTAAAATTGACGATCTCGAATTTGGTGATAAAAACGCAGATCTGATATTTAAAAATATACAATTTTTTAAAATTCTTTTGACTTCAGTGACGGTGGTGTGTGGAGTGGAGGTTAATCGCAGGTAGGCACGCGTACACACGGAGTGATGGCGGTTGTTTCTCTCTCTGAACTCAACTGCCTAACATCAAACTGCTGCTCTCTAGTTTCACTTAAATAGGCGAACCTCATTTGACACCTGGCACCCCAGGTGTATTCCGCGCATATCTCGATTGCTGATTTCTTTCACCTCTGATCGTCAAAACAAAATTCAGCATTCCACATTCACTGACACTTTAAAACAGTACCCATGTTTTCCAAATCTTTCAAGAACAATGCGAATATGCTTGTGGGCGAAATTTTATACCGTAGTAACGAATATATAACACATCACCTTTATGTACCTTTGATAAGCCGTATACGTGGTGACGTTGAGAATCAACAAGTTAAATCCAATAGTACACCGATTTAGAAATTAGGTAACTCTTATATATTAACTGTCTTTGTATTTGTTGTGGATCTTCGTCGCCAATTTTTTGTAGAGTTTTGGCGACACTTCGCCGCAAAGTGTAGTACCGGAAATAAGACATGGAACAAGAAGGTAGGTTCAAAACAGTATATTAGTATAACAAGAAACAAGATAATCAGAGAAGTGTTAATAATGAGTAATATAGAAATAAGTAAGCGCGAAGGTATTATTACGCTGCCTGACTTGTAGCTGTCGTTAACCGCTTCTGCTAACTGCTGTAATTGATTGCTCTTTAACTGCTTCCTGCTTTTTAGAGGTTACGCAGTATATTTATATATTGCAAGAGGAAGAGTTCATTCCTCGTAGGAGGGTATCATAGAATTATTCTAGCATCTATTTTGTTGGTATTGTCAATCGTATTTGTAGGAATAGTTTTCGGAAATTTGAAGGAATCATTTAGAATGAGTTCGATTTTTGTCAGAGTTGGTGGCATAAATATAATTTCTGGTTTTTAATGTCTTAATAGTCCATAGTCAGGAATTTGACAGTCCGCCAAGGAAGAAAGTCACAATCAGTGCTTGATTGTGGGAAGTGTTTGTGTAGGAGCTTGAAGAATATTTTTCCTATGTTAGTTTTTACGTTTTTACTATATGGTGGGTTATAACCATATGATATTTCTCTTCCTGTTGTTTATTCTTTGTTCTCTGTGGTGAGTATTAACGGAAATCTACTATCTTTTAGGGCTTTTTCATAGTCTTTCTTATCTTCGTTGAATATGGTTTCATTACTGGAGGTGTCGGAAAGCCTACGTTCAATTGATTTTGGTATTTGCCTAACTATAGATGGCGGGTGATTGGAAGAAGTGTGTATATATAAAGGGTTGTCGTTGAACGGATTATATGTGCCGTTGGGTTTCTGTATGGTTTATATATATATATATATATATATATATATATATATATATATATATATATATTGATAACTTTCAATACATACATATATTTCAATATATTCTATGTATTCCCCCCCTAATGGAGTTCATGCTTCATTTGGACTTTAACTAAGTTAAAACTTAGTTAACTCTCCACTTTTGTAAGTTTGTGTTTTTTTCGATGTTTGTGCGTGTTTTTTTTTTTAATAGGAGTAGATAGGTCACACTATCGCCCGGTCAGTACTCCTCCCACGTCTATTGAACTGGAGTAGAGGCTCGCCCCTTGTTTCCTGTTTAGGATGTGGTTTCCGGTTTTCTCTTCTCTCTCTTCAGACCTTGGTACTGGTGCTTCCGGTGGTTTCCTGCGATCTGGCCGGTTGGTGGCAACGGCTCATCACTGTGAGGGTACCGGGTTGGCAGTTTCCTGGTTGCTGCTTCCGACTGGTAGTTAGGAGCCCTAACTCTTGCGTAGCGTCAAGAGCGGCTGCTCTGATCAACAGTTGTATAATATCGGTGTTCTTGTAGTGCCATGACGCGCATGGATAGGTGTCCCTGCAAGCGCTTTCGGTGGGCAACCCCGAGGCCACACCTTGTTGCAGCCCTAGCCAGTTTCCCTCCCAGCACAGATCGTGGGTAATGACCGCCTGTATCCTCTACCCTAGGTCCCTTTCTACAAACAGAATCATGGCTCAACAAATCAGAAATGACCCTAAACCAGTTAAATCCAAACCACCTAAGCCCATTAACCTCTCCTTCACTAATATCCGAGGCATTCGTACTAACTTTCCTAGTGTAGAAGCGTTCCTGCATGAAAAGTCCCCTGACATCCTCGCGCTCTGCGAAACTAACCTCAACTCAGCTATTCCCTCCTCTGACCTCTTCATCCCTGGTTATCTTCCCCTTTTAAGGAAGGATTCCACTGTCCACATGCATGGGCTGGGTGTTTATGTCAGCGAACACCTCCCCATAACTAGGGTGACTTCACTCGAATCTACTGACCACCAATACATATGTCTCCGCCTGTCTCTCCTCATTTCGGTTAGCTGCCTATTCTTCCTTTACCGTACTCCCTCCTCTCCTGACTGCTCCCTACTAGATAGCATTGCCGACGACATAGATAAAGCTATTTCCTATCACCCATTCGCCCACATATTTGTATTTGGAGACCTCAATGACCACCACTCTGAGTGGCTTGAAAACGCCGTTACTGATCCGGCGGGCATTCACGCCATGAACTTTGCTATTTCCCAGTCCCTTACGCAAGTGGTGGACTTCCCCACTCGCTTCCCAAACACTCCCTCAGGTCATTCCTCACTGCTAGATATATGTTTCACCTCTGCGCCTGACGCCTGTCGAGTCTCACAGCTTTGCCCTCTCGGCAACTCCGACCACGCTGTAGTCTCCCTCAGTATTTCTTTCCAATCTCACTCCCCCCAGGAGCCCCCTACTTATAGAACCTCCTACCTCTACCAAAAAGCTGACTGGGATGCCTTTCGCGATTTCCTCTGCGACGTCCCTTGGGGAAAAGTGTTTGACCTATCAGTTGATGACTGTGCCTCTGAGGTCTCGTCATGGGTGAAAGCTGGCATTGATGCCTTCATACCCACCAGGAAGTATAGCTTAAAACCTCATTCCTCTCCGTGGTTCTCTCCGGCCTGCTCAGCCGCCATTGCCCACAGGAACCATTACTTCCGTCTATTCCGGAGACAGCCAACTGATCACAATAGGCGCCTGTTCACATCTGCTCGCAATGAGTGCAAGAGAACTCTAAATGACGCCAAACAGTTGTTTGCTGAGAGAATGCGACAGCACATAGCTGACCGCAAGTTCGGCTCCAAGGACTATTGGAGGATTTGTAAACGAGTGCTCAACAACAGGAAATCCTCAATACCTCCTTTAATCCATGGATTTGAGGTTCTCACGTCATCTGCGGACAAAGCTGAGTGCTTTGCCCGCAGATTCTCATCCAACTCCACATTCGACTCGTCCGGAGTGCACCCACCCGACTTCCCTATTAGAACTGAGGCCAAACTGCACGAAGTATATATTACCCCGACAGTAGTATCCAGAGTAATTTCAAAACTCGACCCCCATAAGGCGAGTGGAGACGATGGAATCCCGGTGATAGTCCTTAAGAAGTGTGCCCCTGAACTTTCCCCCGTCCTCTCTAAACTGTTTAACTACTGCCTTTCTGCTTCCTGCTTTCCTGCATGCTGGAAATTCTCCTCAGTCGTTCCTGTCTTTAAGAATTGTGGTGAACCCTCGGACCCATCCAACTATCGCCCTATCAGTCTTCTACCGATATTCGGGAAAGTATTCGAGGCTATAATCAATGCTGAAATAGTTCATCATCTCACCGCCCACAAACTGTTCTCTGACAGGCAATATGGATTCCGCTTTGACAGGTCCACGGCCGACCTGCTAACAACTGTAACGGAGTACATGATACAGGCCCTTGATGAGTCTGACGAGGCTCGCGCGGTTGCTCTGGACATCTCCAAGGCTTTCGGCAGGGTTTGGCACCCTGGACTCCTATGCAAACTACGCGGTTATGGTATTACCGGTCGCCTGCTTGACCTAATCCAATCTTTCTTAAATAACCGCCAAATGAAGGTCGTTCTGAATGGGCGTGCCTCTTTGTCCTACAGCACGAATGCTGGTGTCCCACAGGGCTCTATCCTGGGCCCGACGCTCTTCCTTATTTTCATCAACGACCTCCCAGATGAGATCAAGTCCCAAGTAGGCATCTACGCAGATGACACTACAATATACTCCCGCTCCAGTAAGAAACCTGTCGTGGCGGACAGACACAAACTCGCTGCTGACCTTGAGCGGGATCTACACTCTGTGGTGAACTGGGGCAAGAAGTGGCTTGTCAACTTCAATTCCTCTAAGACCAAGCTCTTGTCTGTCAACCATTACAGGCAACCTCTTCTGCCTCCCATAAGCATGGACCAGGTGATTCTCCCGGAGAGTAATACACTACGCCTCCTCGGACTTACCCTGTCCTCAGACCTCAAATGGAACCACTATATTGAATCCATAGCAAAATCTACTGCTAAGAAGGTTGGGTCACTATGTCGATCCAGGATGTTTTTTCCACCTGAATCCATCCTGCATATATACAAGTCAACCATCTGTCCGTGCATGGAGTACTGCTGCCATTTATGGTCAGGTGCCCCTGCCATTCTCCTCAGTGTTCTTGACAAGCTCCAAAGGAGAGTCTGTAATGTGATAGGTACTGATCTGGCGACTCGACTGCAGCCATTTTCCCATCGCCGAAATGTGGCCTCCCTCTGTCTCTTCTATAAATATTTTCATGGCTTCTGCTCGGATGAGCTTAAGTCACTGATGCCTCCTCAACAGGTGTTTACCCGTGCAACCAGAGTGGCAACTGGGTCCCACCCATTCACAGTCAGGTTAGCCAAATGCAGACGAAAATTCTACTCCTGCAGCTTCTTCTCTCGCACTTCCCGCCTGTGGAACTCACTCCCGTATTCTTGCTTTCCTGACGGCTACAACCTCCAGAAATTTAAATGCAAAGTTAATACTCATCTACTAACCACTGGACTCTAGCTCTCTCCCCACCCCCGTATAACCTTCCCTTTCTCTCCACCTATGTATCTGTCATCGCACCTGCTTTCTCAGCTTTCTATTGTTCCTTTCTAACTAGTTTGTACTTCTCACTCTTTTCTAATTAATCTTTTTACATTTATGTAACCCCCTGCACATCAGTGGCGTTTCCGCCTTGCTCGGGGTGAAATGATTAAAATATATATATATATATATATATATATATATATATATATATATATATATATTGCATCTAAAAATTCACTATTTCACATTCTTGATGGCTATTTTGACAGGCAATTTTTAAAACGGCCATATAGTCAGTGAGACGAAAACAGATGATAAATAAAATATTTGTGGATTTACACATTTTATAGCTAAACCCACAAATGCTTTATTTTATCACCTGTCCTAAAATAAAATCTTTTTTCTTTAATTCGATATCAAAGTTATTGGCACAGTTCAATAAAAACGAGTTTTCCTGAATATAATTACTGCGTACAGAGTGCGATGAATAAACTGTCATCAAATTTATGCAAAAATAAAAATAACACTGACATCTCATTTTAACAGATATATTTACCAAAATTACACAAAAATATATTTAAATACTAAAGAGAAAATTAATTCATAAAATATCTATTTGATTCAAACGACTTCGGAATCTCCTGCAACTCTTCTGGACAGTCCCTTTGTTTAAGTTGGTGAATACAACCACAATCCTTGCCTTCATTTCTTTTTTGATATTACAATGCATTTTGTTGGTTTCTTGCTCTCCATTCATAAGGATCAAAGGTGTTGCCGTCTGGAGAGTTAAGAGGCCAGGTGTAAGGGGGTGATGTGGTTGCAGAAATTGTCTGACAGCCATGACTGGGTTCTCCTGTTTGTGTGACATGCTTCCAGACATAGGGTCTTCCAGCTATCACCCCCTTCACCCAGGGCAGCACTACCCCATCAAGGCACTTGATGTAGGCCTCCGTGTTGAATCTGAAGCCCTGTTCAATCATGCCCTGGGTCACACCAATAATTTCGGGAGTTCTTTTCTTATCTGAACAATCAGAGTGAGTTTCATGGGATGCCGTAATCACCATTAGACTCATGTAACTCTTTTCGAATCTTCTGAACTCTCATCAGATTGACCCCCAAACACTCTTAAATATTAGTCTTGGAGCTTCCGGTGCGAATGCTAAGCAGTACAGCCTGCTGTTTTTAAATTTCTAGTGAATGGCGTCATGCAGCTCTTTTTCTCGGAGACGGTCCCCAACTGACCTTATTATACTGTACAGTCGACAGAATAAAAAACAAACAGTGCTCATGGGCGAAAAGAAAAACATAAATAGCGACAATTTACCCATCGCACCGGATCTTAGCGTATAGTGCGAGTTTTTTATGATCTGTTTTATACGCGCAAAAATAATGGGTCGACCTATGTGACTATATTCACTAGCCTTCCCACGCAAGGCTGGATGTGACACATGGTCATTTTAATGTGGGTATTCCCGGCCATATAGCCGGGCCAAAAATATGTCTGTCTATTTTTACCGAGTCGTGGTTCTACCCTCCGGCGGAACCACGACTGGGTTTGTGCTCTCTGCTCGGAAGCAGAGAGCGCCCTCTACCGAAGGCAGAGTGCTGACAGTGTCAACAGTAGCAGAGGCAAGTATGTGACAGGTAATTTTTTTCAAGATGCTAAAGATCACGTCTTTTCGGTAATCGCTGCATTATACCCACGTAATTTTTTTTTCTGGAGGGATTAAAATTTATGAAAACAAATTCAGGGTTGCATTGTCGATTAAGTTGACTTATATACGAGTCAGTCAGTTAAGTGCCATACGTGAAACACGCTTGGGCGATCATGTCTCGAAAGAGACATGACTGACTGGGCAGATGATTATCCCGCAGTAGGTTGCCATTGCTTTCTGCGGTAGACTGATTGCCGACCAAGGCTATAGAACCCAATCTGTCCTATTATTTAACCCATAACTGGAGGGAAGAGACGGATTAATACCTTTCCCACGGGTATTTGTGCGTAAGTGAATGCAAGGAATTCATCTGGAATTCGAACTCGGTTCCCCGATTTCTCGTTCCGAGCCGATATCCACTGCGCCACAACGCACATCCTATATACGAGTATGTACTGTAAATAAAATGTCAATATTCTGATAAGTTTAGTACGAATGCATAGCAATCAAGAAAATGTTTTGAGAATTATTGAAATAAAGCTGAAATAATAAGATAAAAAACTGACTTAATCAAGAACTAATGGCATTATTTATTTGGCAACACTATCGGTTTGCAGTGATGACATTCGGGAAACATTATCGTAATTTTTCATTAATTTGCTATACTCATCTTTAGTTGATTTTTTTTCTCCATTCTTGAATTGCAATGCTAATTGTCCTGACCTGGAATCTCGGATTTAGTCCCTTTCACGCCCTCTGAAACGTAGCTTCTCTGTCCCTTTCATATAAATACTTTCATGATAATTGTTCTGATGAACTTTCTTCTATACTTTATGAATTTAAACTCAGTACTAGATGGCGACAAGAGTTCATCATTTTATAGTTGAAAAGGTGAGATGTAACCGTAAGTTCTATGCTAACAGTTTCTTCTATGACAATTCTTGCTTGTGGAACTCTCTTCCGGCTTCTTACTTCCACATCCAATTTGAGCTTTGAAAATTTCAAATGTAATGTCAATTTTTATTTTATGTCTTAATTTCTTTTCTTCTATTAACCGCTCGCCTTAATAGTTTATTTTTCTCATATTCATTAACACTCAGTAACCATTTGCTTGGAGTGAAATGATGGAAAAAGATGTACATAAAAACCATTTAATAAAATATATAATGTTTAATTATTTTCCTGTCAATTCTCAAGAAAAAAAAAAAGGAAAATGTATAAATCCAGTTTCATGTGTTTGGGTTTTATTTAAATTCTAAAATAAATTTTAAACGAATAAAAATTGCTGAAGGTCTATACAAAATAGCGGTGCCAAGGGAAAACCGTTCTTTAAACATGTCTGCCGAAAATTATATCTGTAGACAGCTGCCATTTTATAAGTTGTCGTTAAAATTTTCAATAACCGAGCAACTCTCTGCGATACTGGTTTTCCCGATTTTTTTTTATAAGGATCTTTATTCTTTCTGCAGCCAGGAATAAAAAAAAAATATCTATGTTTATGGGGTGGTCTTCCTAGAATATACCTCACCTAGCTTCTAGCGAGGGAAAAGTACAGAGAAAAGAAATTCATTTATTATCTCTTCTTCCCTCCACTTACGGCCATATCACGTTGAATACACCGGTTCTCGCTCAATCACCGAAGTTAAGCAACATTGGGCCCGGTCAGTACTTAGATGGGTGACCGCTTGGGAATACCAGGTGCTGTAAGCGTTTAGTGACGGACGTGCGTGCTTACGGCCATATCACGTTGAATACACCGGTTCTCGCTCAATCACCGAAGTTAAGCAACATTGGGCCCGGTCAATACCAGGTGCTGTAAGCGTATAGTGACGGATGTGCGTTGTGGTGCAGTGGATATCGGCTCAGAAAGAGAAATCGGCGAGCAGAGTTCGAATTCCAGTTGAATACCCTGCATTCACTTAAGCACTGGTACTCTTGGGAAAGGTATTAATCCGTCCCTTCCCTACAGTTATGGGTTAAAGAGACCCTGCCCTTAAAACAAATCCCATTGAATCTTGATACTCGAAAAGTAAAAAAGTATTACTAGACACAAAACTTATAAAAAAACAACAATAAATTGTTGAAAGAAAAAGATATTGCCAGCAATAAATAAAACTTTAGTTGGCAATAAATGACCCGCCGAGGTTGATCTAAACTTATTTATAAATGGAACTGTGTATGTGTGTCCGTTACCTATAGACTCCGAAACGGCTGAACCGATTTTCTTGAAAATTTACACAGTTGTACTATAAGCGTCTGCGAGTGTTCTTAGCTAGGTTTTGTGTCGAGGTAACCCCGATAAAAATCGATAATCGAAAAAATCGGGTTATAGAAGGAGTGGTCAAATTTGATACACTCATAGACAAAGACATAAGAAACGATAGTCAGAAGTTTCAAGGTTGCAGTTCTTACAATAGTGCAGAAAATCGATATATATATGTATATATATAGAAGGCAAGATGTTTGAGTGTGTGTCTCTTTATCTGCCTGTCTGCCTCTTAGCTAGGTTTTGTGTCGAGGTACCCCCGATAAAAATCGATAATCGAAAAAATCGGGTTATAGAAGGAGTGGTCGGATTTTATTCAAATTTGATACACTCATAGACAAAGACATAAGAAACGATATTCAGAAGTTTCAAGGTTGCAGTTTGTACAATAGTGCAGACAATCGATAATATACATATATAGATAAAAGACAAGATGTTTGTGCGTGTGTCTGTTTATCTCTGTATATCTGTATTTTTTTTTCAGCCCTTTTATTTTAGTTTTTGCTTTGGGTTTGACTCTAAGTAGGTATAATTGTAGTTCTTAGTCTCAGCCATGATACCATTTACTCAATTGCCTTCAAAATTCAGTTTATAATGAAAAAAACTTATTTGATATCGATACCAGGAAATCAAAACTTTTCTTTCAGTCTTTCGCTTTAACTGGAAACAACTATTGCTTTTTAGTCTTTCGTGCTAACGTCCAAAGAGTCTGAGCTCCAGGCCATGGATTAGTTTTAAAGCTTTCATTAAACCCGAGCAATGCCGGGTTATAATGCTAATATGCCATAAAACAACCAACCAACTAATTAATTTCATGAAATTAAAAGTTGCATACAAACTTTGTTTTATTAGTTAACCCTGGAACACCAACCATGAATTAAAGTTGCACACTTACTAACCATGGGTATGTCATACCCGATTTTGAAAATATAAAAAAAAAAAATCAAATATAAATCTGTATTTGAAATATTTTGCATTAATTATTTTGCTGTTAAATTTTCAAGGAAAAATAAAGAGAATGTATAAATTCAGTTTCATACGTTTGGGTTTTATTTAAATTCGAAAATAAATTTTAAACGAATAAAAATTTTTGAAGGAGTATACAAAAATATCGGTGTCAAGGGAAAACCGTTCTTTAAACAAACACACTTTTCTTTTGAAGGTACGTTTGTTTAACTTTGCTTTATTTGATTACCAGTTTTTATTATTGATACTTTGATTGCAATGCTGGAGAGTGATCGGAAATTCCTGTTGTAGAAAACGCAAAAAGAACGAAGAAAACTGTTATTCCCTTTCCAAGAAGAAGAAGAAGAAGAAGAAGAAGAAGAAATACAAGAGAAATTTTAAAAGGAAAGAGACTTGATCGAAGAAAATCCTTTTGTCCCACTAAAAGTAACCCTAACCATATAAGTTTAATCTTCCATATTTAGATACTTGCAAAAATAGGAACTTTTCTTTTTTAAACTTATCTATGACACTGAAAAGAGTTGTCTTTCTTGTGACCTCAGCATGAACCGGAATCAGCAAGGTAGTCAAAGCGGAGGGCACACAAATGCCTCTTCTTGCATTCGCGGCTACATTCTTTCACTGGGTAAGACTTGTGATAATTCCTGTAAAAAACGAAGAAATAAGTTTTAGGTACCTCCACTCATTCGCTGAAAAAAAAGAATAGCATGATGTTAAAAGTCCCCAAACTTAATAAAAACTAAGTTTTATCATCAAAATGTTTATGTTATAATTAAGAAGAAAAATCAAAGTATTTGTAATTATTTTTTACATTTTTTTAATCCTCTGTAACACGTTCGAAATTTTGGTGAAAATCTTGTGACCAGATTTTTGAAAGAGTTTATTACTATGGCAAAAGGAATATTACGCAGTTCATTTTTTTGACTGTGAAAGACATAATAAATTGAAAATTCTTGCAAAAATCAAATAATTGTCTTGTTATGGTTTATAAAATGGCGAGTGTTCTAAAAATAGAAAAAGATAGACAGACTGACGCCAAGAATTCAAAATTGGGCGGCAAAATAAGGAACCGTTTCTTTTGGTAGGAGTAAGAAGTAGGAGTTAAGGACAGTAGTTTTGTGTAGGAGATTTGAAATGAGGAAGACGCGTTAGCCAGTTGACAACTAGAGTCCAGAAGTGATAGGTTCGTTTACTACTAGTATCCCACAGTGAAGAGAATTTAGCTAGTCTGCTCCTGTATCCACACAAAATTTAAAGGTTGTAACTTGATGTAAAAACCTAAAGTTTTATACCAAAAATAAACATCATTAATTCAAGTTTGTGTTATCTTCTAATTATACCAAAACGAAGCAACAGAACAGTCTTATTTTAATGAAACTTTAACTGTGAACACCCACCTCCCATGTGGTCCTTCGCGTCGTCGCCCAAGATCTCCACGGCCGATCGATAGTCGATCACTTTGTTCCAAACCGGGTTCTCTCCGTGTTGTGTTTGATTGATCACTAATCATTTAACTTTCAGTTAATGCAAAAATGAAAACTTCAAGAACGCTATTTAATTTTAAGAAAATCACTTTAAAACTTCAGTCAGTTAAGTGCCATACGTGAAACACGCTTGGGCGATCATGTCTCGAAAGAGACATGACTGACCGGGCAGAAGATTATCCCGCAGTAGGTTGCCATTGTTTTCTGTGGTAGACTGGTTGCCAGCCAAGGCTATAGAACCCAATCTGTCCTGTTATTTAACCCATAACTGGAAGGAAGAAACGGATTAATACCTTTCTCAATGGTATTTGCGCGTAAGTGAATGCAATGAATTCAACTGGAATTCGAACTCGACTCCCCGATTTCTCGTTCCGAGCCGATATCCAATGCACCAAAATGAGGGTACTTATATATATATATATATATATATATATATATATATATATATATATATATATATATATATATATATATATATATATATATATATATATATATATATATATATATATACGGAAATTAACGAAGGTTAACGAAACTTGGTTTTATAGACAACCGAAAATTGTTTGAACATTATTTTTGATCGATACTCGTATTTAAGTAGATATTATGTTTATAATCAAACAGTATCAAATATTTATTTCTAACGGCCTGATTATTTACGATGATTGATTATAAACATAATATCTACTTAAATACGAGTATCGATCAAAAATATTGTTCAAACAAATAATTTCATATACATATATATACATATATATACATTAGGTACCTTCATTTATTTATCATTATAAATAAAAGGTACCTAATATATATAATACCTAAATCAATATATATATAACACCTAAATCAATAAAGGAACCATGTTCCCTTTGTCTTTAAGAAAAAATTGAAATCATTAAATACATGAATAGCAACAAGCTTTTAAACCAGAGGCATGAAACCACAGTAAACTGCAAACACATTAAAGAACTATCCTTACAATTATGCTAAAAAATGCTACAAAAGCGAAAGCTTGAACCGCTTAGAGACGATAAACCTTTATAGTATTAACAACACTCTTACATCAAATTTTACCTATTTCACACCACAAACTGTGATCTAATTTAAAGTTGTATAGAAAAAAGTGATTTCCTAAATTCAAAATTAAAGTTAAATATACAAAATTAGATTAATTTTAAAAACTGTGTTTAAATACAAAAATGTTCTATAGTTGTACAAATAAACATTGAAGATAGGTTCAATTCCATCCCTCTCCACCCTGTGCCCTTCCTTACTCTCCCCCTCTAATAAACCCAAAGAATAAAGTCTAGTCATGAGGCCATAAAACTATCCCCCATCTTCTAATGTTAAACCTGTCTACAAAATACCCGACACTTTCATTAATCAACTGTACTTCCTACACATCTCACTTATTTCAAGATTCTAACGGACAATTTACAAGACTTATTCCCTATCGCTAAACCCCACCAACATCCCACACACAACTCGCCAAATATAAGAAAAGAGGCTTTCCATTCCTTTCCACAATTTGATTTTCTTGTTTTATACCCCCCCCCCCTTATAGTGGGCTATCTAGTAACAAGGCCAAATTCAGTTAATCTGTTTCAACGCACAACTACACTTCACTAGAACGGATAACTCATTATAAGATACAGTTGTTTCAAACTAAATCCTTTGGCATTTTTTAAATTAGAAAATAACATACACAAACAGAGGAATTATTCGTGAAACGTAAATTAGGGACATTTAAAAACAACACGAAGATATAAATTCATTGGTGCAAGTAATAATAAATTGGAGAATTAAAATTAAAAAAAAGTATAAATTTAAATAAAACTAAATAATTAAAATTTAAAAATTTAAAAATTAAATAAAAAATAAATTAAATTAAATTAAAATTAAAGGAAATAAAAAAATTCATATTAAAATTAGAATTAAATTTAAAACAGTTGTGATACGATAACTAGGCGTATATTAAGGTGCATTTGTAAAATATCTATTTTATTATAATAGATTAAGAATGGAAAATGGTTAAGAAAAATAGTTTAAAAACATGTGTTTCGTTTAACAAAAGTAGTAAGTGAAAAAGAAAAGGAAAAAAAATAAATAGACACCTTTTCTTTTATAAGTAAATTTGCGGAAAAGAAAAGGGCATCAGATTACTGTTAAATCCTACCAGGCTTCCAATAAAATATTTGACTAAGTGATTTGATGTGATAGGTGACGAGGTCAAAAACTGTCTTTACTGTATCTTGACCACACATTAAGAAAATAAAGAAAAGATAATAGAATTTTCCCTTTCTCCAGGCAATAAACAAACGCCTAGTTACGGGTAAAGTGTCAGGGCTATAAAAACATCCGACAGGCTTCACACGAAGCTTTATTAAGATAAAAAGATAAAAAAATCCTGGAAAATACGTCGTTGGAGGCTGAGTGCAGACGGGATGTCCGCGGGATGTTTGCACATCAAAGGAAGCAAAATTTAAGTACCTTGAAATTTTGGATTTACAGTCGCCAATGCTTATCTTTTGTTTTAACCCGTGGTCTAGTGGACTTCCGATTATTTCAGTATAAATACAAGTGATTTTTCCGAACCGAGGAGTTCAGCCGGGCGTGTGCTTGAAGAAGCTACGTGTGTCAGGCACACCGAAGAAGGGAAACTCCGTTCGTCTGAGTCAGTCGGTTCGGCATTTGATCTCCATTAATTAGAGTTAGAGCTGAGTGTCACATCGTCTGCCCCAACTGGAAGACTAACTCTGAACGAAATAAAGCATCGATTTAACTCATCCAAGTTGTGGAAGTTCGTTCCTTATAGTTTATCTTGTGCCCCCAGCTTGAGACTTCGACTTTTTCAACCAACCCCCGGCAACATCACAGCGTAGAGAACGGCCGCCGGAGAATTTGCTCGGACCTTCATCTGGGGTGTTACACAGTGAAGTGATCACAATTTGTAATAGAAAATAAAGATAGCAGAAGAAGAGTGATCATATAGTTTAAGTAAATTATTAAGATAGATTAATACTGTAAAAAGTTTATAATTGCTGGAGTTTCATACCTTAGATAATTCTAGCAGGATTGTTCTTTAATATGAATACAATTTACTATAGTTTCATGCCTCTGATCCAGTAAGATGTCACTCTTCATATACTTAATAATTTCCATTTTTTCTTGCAGACAAAGGAAACATGGTTCATTTACCGATCTAGATATTCTAGCTTGTTTGAGAAATTTCCATTTAACTGTAGGTGTTTTATTTTCTAACTTCCAAAAATATTTAGAAAGTGATGTCATTTTGTTTATTCTTATTAGTAAAGGATGAGATGATTGTAAAAAACGCTTTTTAAAAAAGTTCATTGTATTACCAATGTAAACTTTAGAAACCCTAGGATTTTCTACTATAGAAACTTTTTCTTCCTCTTTCTATCCCTTTCTTTTGATGTCTCTTTATGCTTTCTCATCTTTTCTACCATCTTTTTTCCCCCTCTTTTTTAATATCCTCTTTAAAGACAAAAACAAATTTATTAGTGCTAATATCATGATAAATTGAAGACGTAAAATGTCTTATAAAAATTAAAGGAAAAATTAAAATTAACTTTAAAGTAGTAAATAGATCACAATTTGTAATAGAAAATAAAGATAAAATAACATAAAAATATAGTTAAAGTAAATTATGAAAGATAGTAAGATTAATACTGTAAAAAGCTTATAATTGCTGGAGATTCAAACCTTAGATTTTATAATTCTAGCAGGACTGTAAGGTTAATTCTTTAATGTTTACAATTTACTGTAGTTTCATGCCTTTTAGTAATGTCACTTTTCATGTACTTAATTATTTCCATTTTTTTTTCTTGTGGACAAAGGAAACATGGTTCATTCTAGAATCTAGATATTCTAGCTTGTTTGAAAAATTTCCATTTAACTGTAGGTGTCTTATTTTCTAACTTCCAAAAATATTTAGAAAGTGATGTCATATTTTGCTTATTCTTATTAGTAAAAGATGAGATGATTGTAAAAAACGCTTTTTAAAAAAGTTCATTGTATTACCAATGTAAACTTTAGTAACCCTAGGATTTTAAGGGGCATTGGTTGGGGTTTCTACAATTACATAAGATTCTACTATGGCGCAAATTAAAATGAGTTAAAATTACTATTGTTATTGTTGTATAATTTCAATATTTTATTGTTATGTAAATTAATTATTTTTTCTAAATTGTTAGAACAACTATAACTGAGTTTTAGCGTATTTCTATTGAAAATTTTGCTTAAAGTGTTATTTGGGGGAAAATGCTTATCAATTAATTTAAGAAATTTATGACCCAGTTTAAAATTAACTGATTAAATGGAGGATTATACCATATGATTTTTCTGTTTCTGTTTTTCTTTCTGGGCAACTATATATCTTTTGCTCTATTTTTATATTGACCGCTGTTTTAAATTAATGTTTTGAACGTTGCAATTATTTTCTTCGTTCCTTATTCATTTATATATATATATATATATATATATATATATATATATATATATACGCTCTCACACCCTGAATAAGCACTTTGGAAGAATGGTAGACTTTGAAAAACAGTAGTACTCTGGCATCGCTCATTCAGTAATGAATTAGAGCACTCTGGCTATTGGGCGTGTATCATGATAATATACACGCTAAAAAGTCTGCCTCATTCTACCATAGCCCACAGGTAGAATCGCCGACTGACGCCAATTCGGTCGGGTTTCAATCCTGGGTTAAAAGCAATCGGAGTCTAACCGTACTGATGAGCTATGATACAGCGAAACAGATCTGTTTGCGGATGACTATATATATATATCTTAGCAGTAGCACAAATTAATGTCTGTTTGTAGTGATTTACTTTATTAAGAGTGCTTGATACTTAGTAGAGCATAATATATGGTACTAATTTTATTGTAAGTTTATAATAAAAATATAGTTTACTGAAACACAAAAGACATTGTGTTTCAGTACTATGTTAGTAGCACTTCGTCAGGCTGTGAAAATATTTTTCCGTTAGGAATCATTATGTATAGAAACTTGAAAACAACACAATTTTTACCATATCCAAACAATTAAGGGGGGATTTTGGATGGTCTGCCACAATGAACCAATAGAAAGCCAGGTTATGATGGATAGGAGAAAATTTGATTGTATCGGTAAGGAGGGCGGAGAATTGAAATGACTTGAAAATTTAGACGCATTCAGTGTCAGTGATGAAATAACTGAACTGAATTACCATATCTAAAATTATTTATAAATGGAACTTTGTGTGTGTGTGTGTGTGTGTCTGTGTGTGTGTCTGTGTGTGTGTCCGTCCGTTACCTATAGACTCCAAAACGGCTGAACCGATTTTCTTGAAAATTTATACAGTTGTATTATAAGCGTCTGCGAGTGTTCTTAGCTAGGTTTTGTGTCGAGGTACCCCCCAATAAATATCGAAAATTGATAATCGAAAAAATCGGGTTATAGAAGTCGTGGTCCGATTTTAATCAAATTTGATACATTCATAGACAAGAACATAAGAAACGGTATCCAGAAGTTTCAAGGTTGCAGTTCTTACAATAATGCAGAAAATCGATTATATATATATATATATATATATATATATATATATATATATATATATATATATATATAAGGCAAGATGTGTGTGTGTTTGTTTATCTGTCTGTATGTCCTTTATACAAATCCACAATTTTTATCCGATTCTCACCAAAATTCACACAAATATTCTTTAGGCTGAGTCTGAACTTCAGGACCATGGATTAGTTTTAAAGCTTTCATTACACCCGAGCAACGCCGGGCTATACTGCTAGTATATATTAAATAAAAAAAAATCCCCAAAACCAGATCCTATTAATATTAATTTTAATAATATTAAAAATTACCCATTTTATAGAGCCAAATATGTATAGTATATAAAAAACATTGGCGTTAGAGATAATATCATTTTTTTTATTATAGAAGTTAATTTCCCCTAAACGAATAAAAATCCAATCCCCCCACCCAATTTCTATGGCAGATACGCGTGGAGGTAATAATTGCCAGGGACGTGGATAGGAAACTACAAAAACTCCTCGAGAAAGCGGTGAAGGAGGCGAGAAGAAAGGGTTAAATATCAACAGCAAGAATATATATATAAACGTATATATATATATATTTTTTTTTTTTTTTAATCATATCACCCCGGGCAAGGCGGTAAGGCCACTGGTGTGCAGGGGGCTATGTAAGAGTGAAAAGATTGGAAAAGAGAAAGCCGGAAACCACATCCTAAACAGAGAACAAGGGATGGGCCTCTACACCTGTTCAATAGACGTGGGTGGAGTGTGAACCGGGCGATAGTTCAGTCTATCTACTCCAATTAAGCAGCAATATAGCAGCAATATTCAAAGCATGGACGAATGGTAGGCTTATAAATAAGTAAGATAGCGTAAAATAAATAAATACAATTAGATAAGATATCGGAAAATCGGATGTGTGTTGTGGTGCATTGGATATCGGCTTGGAACGAGAAATCGGAGAGCCGAGTTCAGATTCCAGTTAAATTCGTCACATTCACTTATGCGCAATTGCTCTCGGAAAAAGTATTGATCCGTTGCTTCTTCCTCCAGCTATGAGTTAATTAGCAGGACAAGATTGGGTTCTATAGCCTTGGCTGGCAACCAGTCTACGGCAGAAAGCAATGGCAACCTACTGCGTGATAATCTTCTGTCCTGTCAGTCATGTATCTTTCGAGCCATGATCGCCCAAACGTGTATCACGTATGGCATTCAACTGATTGACTGACTTTAAAAAAAGGTACTACTTGTATACTAGTAAAATCAAAATTACATAGCGTTGACTTGTAAGCTTTTCCTATTCCAACTATTTTTTTTATTTAAATTTGTAGATTTTTTGGCAGTGGACATTTTTTTTTGAAAACATGAGGTTTAATGTGGTTACTATTTTGGTTTGGATCGTCGTATTTTAAGTCATTTATAGAGATACTTAAGTCATTTATAGAGATATTTAAGTCATTTATAGAGATATTTAAGTCATTTATAGATATCTTTACCACTGGAAATCGTTTTAACTTGGTAGGCTCTATTATGTGCCTAGTTTTATTAAGTTTATTTATTTCTTGTTTTTATTAATTTTGTGAGCTTTCTTTTTCGCATTATAAATGAAATAATTTGAATACTGAAAGAATTTAAAGGTATTTTCAGTACATTTTTGTTTATCGCCTAAATACTGAGGGTTACAACTTCTAAATGCTCTTAAGTTTTATTTTATTTTTTTTTTTAGTTTTGATGCGAGTAGAAATTGATGTTTTGCTCCCAGGTTTGTCATAGAGTAAATTTCGTCATCGCACCTTTTTCTTTTTAATCATCTCACCCCAAGCAAGGCATTCCACTGCCACTGTTGCGCATGGGGCTACATAGGGGAAGGTAAAGAGAGAGAGAGTAGTTAGATATAGGAAATGTCAAAAGGAGGGTGATAGATGGGTAAGGATACGGAGGCTGGGGAGATGGGAAGCGTGTTTGAAAGAATGGAGGCGAGTTAGTGTGTTAGGAGGTGTCTATTGACCTTACATTTAAACTCCTGGAGATTGTAGCCGTCGGGGAAGCTATCATGTGGAAGGGAATTCCACAGTCGGGAAGCACGAGAAAGGAAACTGTTGGAGTAGAAATTGCGGTTGCATTTGATTGGTTTTACTGTAAAAGGGTGGGATCTAGTTGCTAATCTATTATCTCGTGCAAATTCGAACCTAGGGGGCACCAGTGATCTAAGTTCATCGGAGCAGAAGCCGTGAAAGTATTTATAGAAGAGACACAGGGAAGCTACGTCGCGCCGGTGAGAGAGAGGCTGCAGGGGATCTGCCAAGTCGGTATAGATTACATTACAGACTCTCCGTTGTACTTTGTCGAGAAGCCCGAGGAGAATAGCAGGGGCACCCGACCAGATATGGCAGCAGTATTCAGTGCACGGGCGGATGGTAGACTTATATATGTGCAGGATAGATTCAGACGGAAAAAACTTCCGGGCCCTGCACAGAGAACCGACTTTTTTAGCAGCGGATTTAGCAATGGATTCGATATAGTCCTTCACGCCAGGAATGTGAGAGATCTTGTAGGAATATTTCTGTTGCCTCAAATCTCTTCTTTATTTGTGGGAAGATTGTGCAGTATTCACTTCATTACCATATGGCAAGATTAGTATTACACAACAGTTCATCATTCATTTCTTTGTTTCGAATGAATTGCTAATCTTACGAAAGGTTCATTCTTTATTTCCTGTCACTGTTGCTAATTTAGAGATCACTTCTTACAAGAGTAATGCAAAAAGCAATATTAATACCGTATTAATAATTATGGATAGCTAAATGCAAACAACTGAATACTATTATATCTACTTCGACTAAACTAGGTCCCACCCTTTTACAGTGAAACCAATAAAATGTAACCGTAACTTCTACTCTAACATCTTCTTTCCTCGCATTTCCTGTCTGTGGAATTCCCTTCCGTATGCTTGCTTCCCCGACAACTACAATCTCCAAGAATTTAAATGTAAGGTCAATTGTCATCTTCTGTCTCTCTGACTCGCATCCTTTCCCTCATGTTCTTTTCTCCGTCCACTCTACTCTCATCACCTCTTTTCACACCAGTGTTCTCATCCTTATCTTACCCATTCTCTGACACCCCCTATAACTTGTTCCTCTTTCGGATCACTCTCCTCTTATGTAAATCACTGCACACCAATGGTAGTAAAACTATCTTGCTTGGGGTGAAATGCTTATAAAATGATTTTAAAAAATGTAAATACTTGTCACAAATTAATAATAATCGACAATACTTCCTTTAAGAAATTAACACAAGACTTATATCTACTATAACTAATTAGTAAATAAGTAACGAAAATAAAATGCAAGAAATGCCAGTAAAAATAAATAACAATTAAGAATGTTTTATGATCATAAAGGTGAATTCATTTTTCATATCTATGTCTTACTAGCAGTATAGCCCGGCGTTACTCGGGTGTAATGAAAGCTTTAAAACTAATCCATGGTCATGGACGTTGGCACGAAAGACTAAAAAGCAATAGTTATTTCCTGTTAAAGCGAAACAGTAGACTGAAAGAAAAATGAATGGATGTAAGTTAAATTTTGGTTTCCTGATATCGATATCAAAATTTCTTCACTATTGTAAGAACTGCAACCTTGAAACTTCTAAATATCATTTCTTATGTCTTTGTCTATGAGTGTATCAAATTTGATTAAAATCGGACCACTCCTTCTATAACCCGTTTTTTTTTATTATCGATATTTATCAGGGGTACTTCGACACAAAACTTAGCTAAGAACACTCGCAGACGCTTATAGTAAAACTGTGTAAATTTTCAAGAAAATTGGTTCAGCCGTTTCAGAGTCTGTAGGTAACGGATACACACACACACACACACACACACACACGCAAAGTTCCATTTATAAATAAGTTTAGATAAAATGTTGATCAGATCAATGGAAATTTTAGATGAAACATTTTAAATGAATGGGGTTAAAATACCCGCAAGCGTTTTCGCTAATGAATGTAAATTACTTTCAGGTTTTCTTGGTTGTTTTGTTTTTATGGCATATCAACACCTCGGTGGGTCATTTATTGCCAACTAAACTTTATTTATTTATTGCTGGTAATATATTTTTCTTTCAACAATTCATTGTTGTTTTTATATAAGTTTTGTGTCTAGTAATACATTTTTCTTTTCGAGTATCAAGATTCATTGGGATTTGTTTTTAAGGGCAGGGTCCCAAGTCCTACCCTTGTTATTTAACCCATAACTGTAGGGAAGGGACGGATTAATACCTTTTCCAAGGATACAATGCTTAAGTGAATGTAGGATATTCAACAGGAATTTGAACTCGGCTCACCGATTTCTCTTTCCGAGAGGGTATCCACTGCACCACAACGCACATTCGTCACTAAACACTTACAGCACCTGGTATTTCCAAGCGGTCACCCATCTAAGAACTGACAAGGCTCAATGTTGCTTAACTTCGGTGATCGAGCGAGAACCGGTGTATTCAACGTGATTCGGTGATCGAGCGAGAACCGGTGTATTCAACGTGATATGGCTGTAAGCACGCACATCCGTCACTAAACGCTTACAGCGCCTGGTATTCCCAAGCGGTCACCCATCTAAGTACTGACCAGGATCAACGGGTATTCCCAAGCGGTCACCCATCTAAGTACTGACCAGGATCAACGTTGCTTAACTTCGGTGATCGAACGAGAACCGGTGTAATCAACTTGATATGGCCATAAGCCCGTTTAGGTTTTCTTATTTTCATTTTATGGTGTATCATAAATATTCAATGAATAAAAAAAACCATTGTGTGCTAATATTCGTGGAAATTCCCCGGATGCGTGTCATTATTTAATTATTTTAAATGTAGGAGTGTACAAATGAAAAGATTTAAAATTGACACTGCTTCATTGAAGCACTCACTAAACACATGACAGCGCTATCCTTCCCTCTATTCTTCCTTCCTTCCTTCTTTCTTTCTTCGAACTGATCAGAATTACTATCGAGACAGGCACCCAAATGAAACAAAAGAATGTCTGTAACAGATCACAACTTATTTGTTGTTTCGTTATACCTGTAAAACGCTTTGAAAAGATTTTCATCTGATACCATGTTGTTTATAACTTTGTCCCAATCACCCGGAAGCAGTGACGTCATTTTGTAAGCTTTCTGTTAAAAAATAAAATAAAATAAAGGATTAATGACTAAAGAAATGAAGGTGAGTAAGCAAGTTTAAAGATAAATTTTTGTTTTGGGTCGAGAAGGCTTTTATCCTTTCAAATATTTCCAAAATAGCCTTATTTCCGTGCAAATGTATATGCTGAACTCCAATCAACAATTAGATATTGAAGAAACCTACCTTTTTTATGTTAACGACCAGAAAAAATCAAACTTCTCGCTTTTTTTGTCACTCGCTACCGACATAGTGATATGTCATTCGCTGCTGAATGACTTTAGGCGTAGGAAGCTAACTTCGGCCTATTTACTTCCTTTACTGTAAATTCTTTGCAGAAATTACTACGCAATTTTTTTTGGTACTTAATTTCAGAAGAAAGTTAACTTTCAAATATATGAAAATAAGTGATAAGTGTAGTTGTACTTAACCTTCAAATATATGAAAATATGAAAATACTTATAAATTATAAAAACAAAAGGAACAAAATAGGTAGTACAGTAAAGCATTTTTTTATAATTAACATTGAATATAAAACAATAATTACATCAATTGTAAAGGAAGTTAAAAGTTTAAAAATGGAAAAAAATTACATTGACAGCTTTTAAAAAATGCAGTAGTTTTCAGAAAGTTGCGTGTATTAGAGTGTTTTTTTTTTCTTCTTTTTTTTTTGGTACTTAATTTCAGAAGAAATTTGCGTGTACTTAATTTCAGAAGAAAGTTAACTTTCGAATATATGAAAATAAGTGATAAGGGTAGTTTTACTTAATCTTAATGTTAACTTTCTGAAAAAAAAATCTATATTTTCATATATTTGAAAGTTAACTTTCGTCGGAAAAAAAAAAGTAAAACTACAATTATCACTTATTTTTATATATTTGAAAGTTAACTTTCTTCTCAAATTAAGTACACGCAACTTTCTTAAATTAATTACCAACAAAAAACAAAAAAAGGAAAAAAAAAACGCAAATACACGCAACTTTCTGCAGAAATTGAGTTCCGAAAAAAAAAAATCGCGTAGTAATTCCTTAAAAAACCTTTTCAGTAAAGGATGTAAATAGGCCGAAATTAGCTTCCTAATTCAGCAGCGAATGACATATCACTGTGCCGGTAGTGGTTAACAAAAAGAGCGAGAAGTAGTTCGATTTTTTTCTGGTCGTTAATATCAAAAAGGGTAGGTTTCTTCAATATCTAATTGTTGATTGGAGTACAGCATATACATTTACATGGAAATAAGGCTATTTTTTTAAAATATTTGAAGGGACAAAAGCCTTCGGGACCTAAAACAAAAATTTACTAATTTAAAATGCTCAGCAAAGCGGAGAAACGCATTTAAAATGAACCTTAAAAAGAAGAAAACAACTTTAACGGAAGAAAATAAAACGGCGGGAAACTAATCAGTTACATTTTCTCACTAATCAGAACTCGACCGAGGAAAATATACTTTTTTTTATAAATCTGTCGATATAAAAACGGGCTTGCAATAGCAGAGCACTTCCTGCATAACCAAGAGTATGGATCGTTTCGTCGAGAGGACATTTCATTTTGTGCTTCATACATTCGCATTATTAACAAAATGTTACAAAAACTATTTTTTTATTAAGTCAAGGCAACCTTCTTTATGTAAACAGAAGCAATGGTCGTCAGCACTCAACGCGATTTGCCTTTCAGGTACCTCCACAGATTTGCTAAAAAAAAAAAATTAAAAAAATGCGTACTATGATGAAAAAATGTCCCAAACTTTTTAATCAAGTTTTATCGCCAAAATCTTTAGGTTATTATTACGAGAAAAAAAAAAAAAAGAAAAGAACAAAGGGTTTTAATTATATTTTTTATAATTTTTAGAACGTCCGAAATTTTGGTTAAATTTTTTTTATTTTTTTTATAAGCGTTTCACTCCGAGCAAGGCATGTCACTGCCACTACTGCGCAGGGGGCTACATAGAGTGGAGAAAGGATGGTTAAATATAGGAAATGTCAGAGGGTGGGTGATAGGCGGGTAAGGATACCGAGAATGGTTAAATATAGGAAATGTCAGAGGGTGGGTGATAGGCGGGTAAGGATACAGAGAATGAGGGTTGGGTAGATGAGAGTGTTCTGAGAATAATTGGGAGTTAGTGTGATAGGAGGTGTCTATTGGCCCTACATTTAAACACCTGGAGATTGTAGCTGTCGGGAAAGTAGACTTGTGGAAGGGAATTTTGTTTTTCTTGCGTTAGTAAATGCAGGCGTTAAGATTGGTATATAAAATTTTAACATCTTTTTGTAATTTAATAAGATGGTAGCCCAGCGTTGTAGTGTATTCTCTGTATGCGAGGAGGAATTCTTTTTTTCATTTTTTTTTTTTCGAATCATGAATTGATAATACAAGTCTGTAGTCTGTCTACAATCGAATCCTTTTTTCAATTTATAAAACTTTCCCATTGCAAATATTATTACTAACGTTTCTTTATCGATCTACTTTAAAGTATGGCCGTCTCTGTATATTATTGATGTGGTGGATTTTCAATTCCATAGTTTTTTCGGTTGATTGATTTTACAAACATGTTTATTTTTCTCGATTGAGTTTTGACGTGTGAGTTTGAGCTTTCTTTCTTTTCCTTTCTTTCGTTTTTCTTTCTTTCTTTTTCTTTCTTTTCTTTCTTTATATTATTTATTGTTTACTTCTATTCTTTCTTTGTTTCTTTCTTTGTTTCTTTCTTTTCTCTTTATCGTCTTCCTTTTTCTTTCTTTTCTTTCTTTCTTTTCTATTTTCTTTGTCTTTCTTTTCTTTCTTTATATTATATTATTTCTTTGTTTCCTTCTATTCTTTCTTTTCTTTTTTATCGTCTTTCTTTTTCTTTCTTTTTTCTTTATATTATATCTTTGTTTCCGTCTATTCTTTCTTTCTTTTCTCTTTATCGTCTTTCTTTTTCTTTCTTTAAATTATTTCTTTGTTTCCTTCTTTCTTTCTTTTCTTTTTCTTTATTGTCATTCTTTTTCTTTCTTTATATTATTTCTTTGTTTCGTTCTATTCTTTCTTCCTTTTAAAACTACTGTTGTTTTCCGTTTTTTACCTTTATGTCCGTCCTGTTTGCTATAATTCAAATATTTTTCACAAACTGTTTTTACTATTCATTGAAATGTGTGTGTGTGTGTGTGTGTGTGTGTGTGTGTGTGTGTGTGTGTGTGTGTGTGTGTGTGTCCGTCCTTTATACAAATGCACAATTTTTATCCGATTCTCACCAAACTTCACACAAATATTCTTTAGGCTTCCGGTCAGGTCATGGCCTACTTATTTTTCCTGATTTCTCCCCGATATCAGAAATCGGTACCCTGATATCCGATCAGGTCTGACAAGATCAGGATTTCAGTCATTTTATCTTGGTTCTTGTTGCAGAATTTGCTCTAACTTGGTAAACTTATAGTTTTGAGTTTCTAACATAAGTAGATCTTCTCAGACGACTCAATCGGAAATAGATACCCCCGATATTCTATCGAATCTGATCAAAAACCGATATTCAGCCATTCGGTCAGTTAAATACCATACGTGAAACACGCTTGGGCGATCATGTCTCGAAAGAGACATGACTGACTGGGCAGAAGATTATCCCACAGTAGGTTACCATTACTTTCTGCGGTAGACTGGTTGCCTGCTAAGGCTATAGAACCCAATCTGCCCTGTTATTTAACCCATAACTAGAGGGAAGAGACGGATTAATACCTTTCCCAAGGGTATTTGCGCGTAAGTGAATGCAATGAATTCAACTGGAATTTGAACTCGGCTCCCCGATTTCTCGTTCCGAGCCGATATCCACTGCACCACAACGCACATCCGATTCAGCCATTATTATGGTTTATTTTCTCCAATTTGACTCTCGATAGGTACGATAAGTTTTCATGGACTTATTTAAGTTAGTTTATCTTTGGATGACTTATTTGACTATTGGAAATCGATACCCCGATATCCTATCGGGTCTGATTAAAATAAGGTTTTCAGCCCTTTTCTTTTGTTTTTTGTTTCGGGTTTTGTTCTAAGTAGGTATAATTGTAGTTCTTAGTCTCAGCCATGATACCATTTTCTCAGAGGACTTATTTAGCCTTCAAAATTCAGTTTGCGACGGAAAACTTATATGACATCGATACCGGAAATCAAAATTTGACTTACATCCATTCATTTTAGTAATTTCTATGGCTTTGAGATCAACCTTTCAACAACCTACGTTTTATGTGCCAACGTCCAAAGAGTCTGAGCTCCAGGATCATGGATTAGTTTTAAAGTTTTCATTACACCCGAGCAACGCCGGGCTATACTGCTAGCTATTTTATATTATTATAACATTAATCTTAGGGAAAAAACTGATTGAACAAAACCTCTTTTGATTTGCTTTCTATACAGGACATCTACTTTTAATCCATATCCTGACGCCAGTTCAAATTGACGCTTTTTTTTTCATATAGCCTGACCATTAAACTGAAAATTCGTATTTTTTAAAAATTTCAGATGAAAACATGGAACATATTTCTGTGAAATCTGTAGGGGATTTGGTAAGTGCTTGGTTGATGTGCTTCCGTATTTTACGGGTATTGCTCTCGAGATTAGTTCCCCCACAAATACAACACAATGTTTTTACAATCGCGCAAAAGAAATGGAATAAGTCACAACGAACATTAAACAACAAACAATTTAATATGTATAAAATAAAATTAGCATGTGGAAACAAATAAAATACAAGGTGTGAAAAATTGCCTTTTGGAAAATAAAGTTTGGCAAGAAGTTAAATTTGTTTAAAGGTGTGTGTAAGTTTATATTAACGGAGTCCGTAAATAAGTCGTTCTTACTTACATTAAGTTCATCTAGGGTGGCGACAGCGTGTCGCGTTGATGAAAGAAAGTTTGTCGGGTTTTTCCTTTCACGGCCATCTGTAGCTAGGTCATGAACTTTGGTGTGGAAGAATGACTTGGCCGGACAAAGTATCGGTAACATGCTGACTTAATGGCTAGCCTGGTGACTGACTCGCACTTCCTAACTGTGTGTTATTTATATACCATAATAGTGGATCAAAGAATCTTCCTAACGTTTAAGGTGTGAAGACATTTATTGACCAATCAGATTTGTATTTTACTATTTTGTTTTGGGGCCTAAATATTTTTTTGTTAATTGACTTCCGATCCTATTTTTCTAGAATGTTCTTATTCTATGTTTTTAGCTGATTGGTTGAGAAATATAAAAATGTAATTTAAATTCTAATGCCGTTTTGATCCAAAATTTATATAATGTTTTTATGTATTTTCTTATTGCTTATTTTAATAGAAAAAAATGTGTATCCCATAAATCTCCATTTTCTATAAATGTACTTCATATTTAAAGTTTAGAAGTTGTTAGTTTTGAGGCCTTCTTTTTTATTATCCTGTGTTTATTTTACTGAAAGTTTGTATCAGATGAAAAAATGGATCATTTTCAACGTATTTCAATGAAATTTTCGCATTCGAAATTAGTAGTTACAATTAAAGTTTAGATACATGAAAAAATGTCGCAAGTTTAATCTAATACTATAAGGATATGGCGTATAATTTTTTTTAACGATCTGTGTTCATTTCATCAAGACTCATTAAATGTCTTTTATTCATATTTTATAAAAGATGGATTGTACAGTTCAACATTTTAGGCTATAGTAATGTATAAATTTGTTCTTTGAATATTATTTTAGCTAGACTTATGTGTTTATATGGTAATGTTCGCCGTTGTCTTATAAAGAAACATTCAGCATTCATTGACCGAACAACAAGTAGCACTTTTGTTTGAAATTTATAAAAACTTTCTATTAAAACATTTTTCAAGAAAATAGATTTCTCAAGTCCAATGATTGTTATTTATCTTTCTATGATTAATAGCAGTTTCTTTCCTAAACTTTTGTCCGAAACAGTAGCGTTGTAGTGAACAAAGCAAGTTCTAGATTTTAAAATTCAAATGCTAAGCACTGACTCATTGATTTTGTTAGAAATAAACGAATTTTCTCGAATTTGCAAAAACCTTTGCTTAGCACACACAAAACTCGCGAAATTTTACACCTCGATGCGAAATGTTTTTCGGCCAATAGAAAACTAGGCAACATTTAAAAACAAAATAAAACGGCGAGAATCACACCCGTAAGTGAATTCCCAAATGAACTTTTCTAGCCCTACAAACGAAATAAAAGACGGAGCAAGCTCGACCGTCGCCAGAGAGAAGATGACGAGCGTAATTAACACGTATCCTTGACAAACGTCGAGCGATCGTTATTATTATTATCTCTCTTTTTCTCTCTCACCTCCTTCCTTTTCACCATTCACCCTGAGCGATAATTTCAAAGATACTCCTTCCCAATAAACGCTGATACATACATACACACATACGTTCCTGCCTATGTACCCATAAACTAATTCTTGCAAGGACTACTACGAACTCTTGATACTCTTAACTTCTTAATACTGTTTCTCACTGAACATTAATTTAATCCAATTCATGTCATTATTTTCTATTAATAATTTTCTATTTAAATATGCAAAAGGTATATTTTATTCTTCCAGAAATCCGCGTTCTGATAACCTTCTGATAATTCTTGATAAAACCTGTAAATTATAGGAAGTTTGGTTATGTATGACACAAGGCCAATTTAAAAAAACATTACCCATCTCCCTACTTCTACAGAGTACGTCAAAACGTTATGTCACTATTTCCTCTTACATCTTACATGTGCCATCCATTTTTGTTGTTGCAGCTGTTGAAAGTTCCCAAGTGATGCGGTTTCTGTTACTTGAAACAGTCTTTTGTTTGTAATTCTTTAGCGTCGGCCCACGAGATTCGAACAAGTCTAGTTCTTACTAAAACCTACCTGCTTTATTCGCTTAAACCCATTTTAATCTTAGAAAGCGGTTGCATACATTTGACATTTCAGACATTTCTGAAATGGTTGGGTGCTATGCATGAGTTCTATAGCAAAGGCTCGATCTAACAAGAATATTTAAATTAGGCATCTCAGTAACAACGTCTAGACGCCTACCTTCTAACATATTTTACCCACTCTTTTAACTCCTTCTCCTACTTTTCTTTTTTGTTTCTATTTTTTTTTCTTCTTTTTAAGTGAACTTCCGGTGTATGAATTTCTTTTTGAGTTTTCCATAATAGTAATAAAAATTTGGTCGAAGCGAATTTTCTTCGCGGAAATGATCATACGACACATGTGATTTTCTAAGTTTTATGTGAATATTACGCTCTCACACCCTGATTGAGCACTCTGGAAGAATGGTAGACGTTGAAAAACAGTAGCTACTCTAGCATCTACGCATCGTTCATTCAGCAATGAATTAGAGCACTCTCGGCTATTGGGCGTGTATAATGATAATATACACGCCAAAAAGTCTGCCTCCTTCTACCGAGTGCCCGTACTCAGAGGTTGAATCGCTGACTGACGCCAATTCGGTCGGGTTTCAATCCTGGGTAAAAAGCAATCGGCTGTCTGACTGTACTGATGAGCTGTGATACAGCGAAACAGATCTGTCTGCGGATAACTATATATATATATAAGAATAAAGTAAGAATAGGTAGGAAAAAGTGTCTTTAATGCAACATGTTTTACTTTAACAAACTTCTTCAGATATTTTTAAAAGACAAATGTTTTGAAAAACATTTTAAATTTTTTAAAAGTTTAAAAATTTAAAAAAATTTAACAATTAAAAAAGTATTTTAAATAATTCGTCTTTAAGAATCTCTGAAGCAGCTTGTTAAAGTGAAACATGTCAGATTAAAAACACCTTTTTCTATCTGTTCCGACAGCTACAATCTCCGAAAATTTAAATGTAAAGTCATCTCCGATCTCACTAACCTGCATCCTCCATCCCCCCTCTCTCTCTCTTTCTCATGCTTCTTTCTCCGTTCATTCAACTCTCATCAGTATTCTCATCCTGACGCTCCCTATAACCTGTCACTCTTTCTCATAACTTTCCTCTTATGTAACCGCCTGCAAAACAGTGGCAGTAAAATGCTTTGCTTGGGGGCAATATGATTAAAAAAAAATTCTGTACTATTATGTAGATATAAAGTGGGGGATCAATTCAACATTACAGTCAATATATAAATTGATCCTCCACTTTATGCCCATAGTAATCCTTTACTTACCCACTTCCTGACACCCCCTATATAGCTTGTCACTCTTTCTCGTAACTTTGCTCCTATGTAACCCCCTGCAAAACAGTGGCAGTAAAATGCCTTGCTTGGGGCAATATGATTATAAAAAAAAATATCTATTCTTTACTTATTCTTTTCATCTTGTCAGATTTCGATCCATATATTCAACTTGTGTGTGTGTGTGTGTGTGTGTGTGTGTGTGTGTGTGTGTGAAAACACGCAAAGTGTCAGAACCTCTGGTATTTTCAATTTTATTTGGATAAGTGTTCATTGCTTAATCACGCATCATGCAAATTAAAATCGCAAATAATTCTTTATGCGTGTAAGCTTGTGATGATTCTTGTATGTTTAAACGGGAATTTGATGATCATGTGAATTTGCAATTTTGTACGTATGTCTGCCTAGTAGGAATTTTAATGTCTTCACCTAACCTGGCGCTTGGGACTGATAGTCTTAAGCAAGCATGTTTTCTATTATGAGTTAGATTCATTAAGAATGGTTTCATGGCGAGGTAATATAATCTTTTAGGCGTGTATTTATAGTTGGTATTATTATTATTATTATTATTATTATTATTATTATTATGTCATTTTTCATCATATTTCGATTTCTTCTTTGGTCTCACTACCAACCAAGTCTGCGGGGAGACCTAAGGCAGGTCGTGGCGTGTTGTTATGGCTCCATTTCATGTTTTTCTATCTTCCCTATCATCCCTAGCATTACATAGATAACGTTTTCCTTAGTGTGTGGGCTGTACTTAATAAGACAATTTTTTGTATATCTCTTAAGCTGGGGTTTCCAGGGATTCTTTCAATGTGTTGTTTTGTTCCATTTTTTATCATTCCAAGTGCACCTACTATCACTGGCACAACTCTTGTTTTCAATTTCCACATTTTTCTATTTCAATTTCCAGGTCTTTATATTTTGACAGTTTTTCAAATTCCTTGATTGCTATGTTACAATCCGCTGGACAAGCCATATCAATTAATAGACAAGTTTTCTCCTTCTGGTTTTTAACAATAATATCTGGCCTGTTTGCTTCAGTTTTTCTGTCTGTGTAGATGGTGTAATCCCATAGAATGGTTACATCTTCTGTTTCTGTAACCGGTGCTGGGTGATGTTCATACCAGTGTTTGTTTACAGATTTTCCATAATGTTTGCACGTTGTCCAACGTAAATATTGCCCAACTATATCGTGGCGATTTTTATATTCATTTGGGGCAAGCACAGAACAGCCTGAGATTAGGTGGTCTATTGTTTCTTGGTGTTTATCACAAAACCTGCATTTTGGATCAATATTATTATTATGCATAATATTTGCCTGAAAGTTTCTAGTGAAAAGACTTTGGTCTTGTGCTGCAAGAATAAAGCCTTCAGTTTCAGACTTTAATCCAGATGCACGTAACCATTGATGAGTATTAACTTTGTCAACATTGGATTTATTGGCACGTTCTGGATATTGGCCATGCAGAGGTTTGTCTTGCCAGCGCTGTTTCATCTGTTCAAGAGCTTTATCTTTGGCTTTCATTTTCATTTTTTTTGCCGCAATAGTTGGTTCTTGTTTTCTGTTTTGCTTTTCTACAGAATCTACTAACTGTAAATCTTGTTTGTATTTACTGCCTTCTTTTATTATTGAATATTTTTTCTTTCTTTCTTCATGTTGCCTTACTAATTGTATCATCCAATCCTTTGTTGTTTCTATGTATGCTAGTAAGCCAATAGTTGTTGTCTTGTATGACAATTCCAGCTGAACAAGACCTCTTCCAGCTTCTTTACAGGGTATGTATAGACGGTCTACATCAGCCTTTGGATGGTGCAGCTTATGCTTAGAAAGAAGCATTCTTGTTTTAGAATCCATTCGCTTGATGTCGTTTAGAGTCCAGTTTAAGATGTTGAAGCTATATTGGACAACTGGGATTGCAAGGCTATTAATGGCCATAACTCTGTTCTGTGAATTTAATTCAGTTTTTAATATCATTCGTAGCCTTCTATAGTACTCTTTACGCACTATTTCTTTCATTTTTTTATGGTGAATGTTTTCGCTCTCATTTACACCTAGGTATTTATAAGCTTCTTCTGGTTTCAATTCTTTTATTGTTACAGCAGGGTCTAGGCTAATTGAGGATGTTTCTTGTATTGATCCACGTAAAACTGTAGCTTTAGCACATTTATTCAAATTGAATTTCATTCCAATGTCTTCGCTGAAGCATTTTACAGTTTGCAGAAGACCTTCCAGCTCATTATCATTCTTAGCATATAACTTTAAGTCATCCATGTAAAATAGATGGCTTATTTTCTTTTGGCCTATTTTATAACCACATTCTGTCTTATTAAGTTGACTGGTTAGTGCTATTAATGACATGCAGAATAGTAATGGAGACAAAGAATCACCTTGAAATATACCTCTTTTGATGTTTATTTCATCAGACTTATAGGTTCCATTTATATGATTGAGGTAAAGGGCTGTTTTTCATATAGACATGCACTGTTTGATGAAATTGATGATGACGGGTGATATCTTGTACATATTTAAAGTCTTTAAAATCCAGGAATGTGGCACACTATCGAATGGTTAACGATAATCTATCCAGGCAGTACTAAGATTTTTCTTTGTACTGTAGCAGTTTTCCAGGATCATTTTGTTAATAAGCAATTGGTCTTTACACCCATAACAGCCACGTTTGCACCCTTTTTGTTCAAGCGGTATCATGTCATTTCTTTCTAAGAATAAATATGTCTGTTTTGTTAAAATAGATGTTAATAGTTTATATGTTGTCGGAAGACATGTAATTGGTCTGTAGTTTTTCGGGTTGTTTGTGTCACCATTCTTGGGTAGAAGAAATGTAATTCCTTTGGTCATCCATGCAGGAATTTTAGTTGGATCGTCAACCATTTCTTGAAGTTCTTTGGCTAGTTTTTTATGTGCTGTATTTAAATAATATAGCCAAAAGTTAGGAATTTTATCTATACCTGGGAATTTCCAATTGTGTGCTTTTTTTAGTGCAAATTTAACATCCTCTTCTGTAATTCCAGCCCATGTCTGTTCTGGTTTATTTTTCATTCGTTCTATCTCTTGTGCAATCCAATCTACTTCCTTGCTATGTTCTTTAGGGCAAGCCCATATCTTTTCCCAGAACTGTGTAACTTCTTCCATTCTGCGGGGGGACTGTCACTTCAATTCTTTTTTTACCTATTTCCCTGTAAAATCTCTTTGCATCGGTTTGAAAAATCTTGTCTTGTCTGTAAAATCTTGATCTTTTCTCATAGCGTCTTATTCTTTGAGCCTTCAGTTGTATTTTTTGCTTTGTTTTTTCCTTAGTTGATAGGACTTCATTATTATTGTTATTATTATTGTTATTATTATTATTATTATTATTATTATTATTGTTGTTGTTGTTGTTGTTGCTATTATTATTATTATTATTATTGTTATTATTATTATTATTGTTATTATTGTCAAATTTTGAAAGAAATTTCACCTTTTTTTAAATACAAACCTTGCCTTTTAAGGACTATGTGTAATCCTATTGTAAATTAAGCAAAAATAAATATCAACATATAATTCAAAATGGTTGTTCGACCAGCTGAAATTGTTCAATCGTAAAATCATTAAGGATTTCTGCACATGTTTCTACGTTAAATTGTAGGGTTTGATACATTCACACCCACACACACATAGTCATTCAGCGTTCACGTGATAACCCTAGTTTTTCCCGCGCTAACGGCATGCCGATATAAGCCGGGAGCGTCACGTGTTACACCAGTTAGGATTCCGTCCTGGAGCAAGAGCAGACATGTTTATTACCTAACTCACGCATACACACGCGCACTAATTGCGGGTATCAATTAGTGCCGCAAATTTTTATTTCTCACCAGCATGCACACACAACGCTAAAAAAAAAACTCCAATTGTAAACAGACATTAACAGTATGTACGTTAACTTTATTCAAACTGAACTTGACTCAATTTCATCTTCTATCGAACATTTACAAAGGGAAAGAACTTTTCTTTCCTTATTTGATTTTGTTATGTCGTGAGTAAGAATAAATAACTCAACAACAGGAATAGGTTAATTGTTGTATTCCGTGAAAATAGTATTTACAAAGGTTATTAGTATCCAATACAAGAATAAAGGTTAATCGTCTCAACCGTCGTAAGACGTTGTATGAGCAATGGGTACTTCCGGGTCGTCACCGGAAGTCAACGTCTGACTTGTCGATCGGCTGCTCGGCACACTCTCCTACGTAGATGCCACCATTACTTTACATAGTAATGGAATAGTCCATTATAGCCGAATAGGCGCAGGCGTCCCAACAGATTTGCATGCTTTCAACTCTATGTAACATTTGTTAGTATATTGTTATTCTGGTTACTTTCGCCTTTTCGTGTTTCCTTATTTCCTGTGTTATTTCATGACGCAAGTTACGCCGAGTCGACTCGTAAATATAAATTAGTAATGGACGCTTCGTCCTCTACAAAATCTTTGCAGAATTAAGAATGAACGAACTTGTAACATTTGAGTGGGGAATGATATTTCTTTAAAGAATAAATAAAATAAAATAAAATAAAAAAAATCAATAACAACATGAACCAACCTTCGCGCTGTATTCAAGTTTCCACTGGGCTCTTTTTGATATGTTGGCTTCGGTTATATTCAAAATATAATTTTCATGGTCTATTACGGTCTGAAAGAAATAGCACGAATGTATCACAAAAATATAGATTATAATAATTATCAATATATAATAATGACAATAATAATCTTTGAAATCTTCAAAAAGCTATCAAAATACAAGGATCTTGAAATGAAAATCTAAAAACCAGTTGGGGACATCAATAATTTCCGTTGTAGTTGGAGCCCTCGGATTGATTTAAAAGGTTCCGATAGACAGGTTGTGCATGCTTTAAAGAAATACAAAAGATTGTACTCACAAATTTGGATCACATATTACGAAGAGATTTACCTATGTAAAATGTGTGTGATCTTAGATTTATTTTTAACAAAAAGGATCAGTGGAAAATGTCATGAAATCACTTCTGACCTTAGGTTTCTGGTTGGAACCCGGAAGGAAATGTGTATACAACAGAAATTAAAGGTAATAATAATAATAATAACAACAACAACAGCAGCAGCAGCAAGAAGAAGAAGAAGAAGAAGAAGAAGAAGAAGAAGAAGAAGAAGAAGAAGAAATTAACAGATCGAAATAATAGAATGATATAAATATCTCAATAGACAGATAATGATAACTGATAAAAAAATATAAATATTTCAGATCCTGGGCCTGACGGTAAACTGCATCCGGCAGCAAGGCCTCTGATTGGAAGGTTGTGAGGAGCAATGCCAAGTTTTATCTTTTTGCAGTAGTTCATTTAGGGGCGCTCGCAAATTGTGCAAGTTTGGAATAAATGCTTGGTAATAACTTACCAAACCTAAGAAGTTCTGAAGTGTCTTAATGTTTTTAGCCTCTGGCATGTTCCGGATTGCAGAGGAACGGTTCGGGTCGGGTTTTTTCCCATCCTTATTGATTATGTGTCTTGGGTATCTGAAATTTGTAACAATCCCGAAACAATGTTTTAGCTACCGCTTACTTCCCAGTTTCACCAGCTGTAAGGCTCAGTAGCTTTCAATAATACGTTGTTTCCGATGTGTCAAGTAATGACCGCCGATGCGATGACCCCGTCTGACCTGCTGCCTCCACCTGCAAATATTTTTTAATTCACTCAGCTATTTCCCAATATTTCATTTTGCAATTTTTTTTTTTATAAGCGTTTCACCCCGAGTAAGGCATGTCACTGCCACTACTGCGCAGGGGGCTACATAGAGTGGAGAAAGGATGATTAAATATAGGAAATGTCAGAGGGTGGGTGATAGGCGGGTAAGGATACCGAGAATGAGGGTTGGGTAGATGAGAGTGTTCTGAGAATAATTGGGAATTAGTGTGATAGGAGGTGTCTATTGACCCTACACTTAAACACCTGGAGATTGTAGCTGCCGGGAAAGCAGACTTGTGGAAGGGAGTTCCACAGGCGGGAAGCACGAAAAAAGAAGCTGTTGGAGTAGAATTTACGGTTACATCTTATTTGTTTAACTGTAAAACGGTGGGACCTAGTTGCTAGTCTAGTATCTCGTGTAAATTCATGCTTAGGCGGCACCAGAGATCTAAGCTCATCGGAGCAGAAGCCATGAAAGTACTTGTAGAAGAGGCACAGGGAAGCCACATCACGCCGGTGAGAGAGTGGTTGCAGCCGGTCTGCCAAGTCAGTATCAACCACGTTACAGATCCTCCTTTGTATTTTGTCAAGAAGCCCAATATTTTCGCAATCCATTAGCTGCGTTCATATTGCAACCGAATAAACAATTTTATTATCCATAAGGCTTATTTTTCTCTCTGCTCATATTGGAACAATTAATCTGCATAATTAATAATACAACTAATAATAATTTCTTTCGCTCCGTCGTGATAAAATAGTGTTATATTTTTCCGCATGCAAAAATAGTGTTACAATCATCTTGATCAGCATTTGAAATGCTTGTTTTGCCAGTGCAATACACTTTCGGATCTCGATGTCCCGTTTTCTACATCTATTAAATCGCTTCCCAGATATTTGAACTTCTGCATCTGCTTGATGCCTATATCTCCAATTTGTAACTCGCATCTTGGGCTTTTTCTCTTACTCATTACTTTACCATACTTTATATATTTTTTGCCGTTGATAGTCTCCAGATTGTAAGAAGTTATGTTGTTAACATTTGTCTTGGAGATTATTAAGTTTTTAGTTTTTCCTTGTTTTTTAAATCTTCCTTAATAATTTCCGCCTAAATAATTGACTAGATAAACACGTCTTTCACTGTTTTCAGTTTTATTGTACACTGTCATACAAATGGCGAACAATCAACTCATAGTCGTAAAGGCAGTAGTATTTCTTTACTTAATGTAGTTTTCTCTTCTTTGGACCTTCCTTTTTTCAGTCATATTTTCTTCTCTAAAAAAATTATTGCTGGAATTTTCACTATAAAATCTATTTTTATATTTCCATAATTTTTTGACCTCAGTTTGAGGGGTCAATATTCGCCCATAGCTGGGACTCTAGTAGATGCTACCACTCCGGGTCAGGGTGGACCTGACAGAAACAGTAGTTAAGATGTGGTTTTATGCTCCTCAAAACTTCTCAATTAGTGGCCGTGCTGCCGGATGCAGTTTATCGTCAAACCTAGGATGCCTTATTGGTTGAGATACCACTCTGCAAAGGTGCAGTGGGCGTATTCTGATGCCCCAGGCAACAGGGCGGATTTTGAGTCAACGAAACTAATCAGATTCATGGTTAAGTTATACCAAACTGTGTTTATCAAGTCTATTCGAAGGTGTGTTTTTATAGTGCATTTCAGAGTTTAACTCTATGGAAAATTACAACTTGATAACAATGCTATGTTTGTCATTGCCGGCTTTATGAATTCCGAAAGGGTAGGTGTAAAAGGAGCTAAAATTAGCTATTGAAAGTTACAGAGTTGTGTCCCTTTAATTGTGATATTAACAGAAACCAAAATACCGCAATAAACCCAAGTTGTAGTAATGTGGTGATACCGACCGAACAAAAGCGAGAAACCGGATGTTGGCTCTCTCACAACAAAAAGGCAAATGAATAAAACTCGTCGTGCGCATCCGAGTTAGCGCAGATGTTCCGGTTGAAAAATAAAAATTAATCAAATATCAAATTTCCATTTCGCGAGCCTACGCGAATTTTATTTAACAGCCAATGGGAAGCTCGGAATCAAATTCAAGTATGAAATTCTAAAACAAGCTGTCTGATACAAAAAGCAGATATAAAAAGCCGAGACAAAGCATCGTCAGACAGACCGGCGGAGACGGACGAGCTGATTAGTTTCTCCCTTGACTTAAGTCGAGCGGCTACTATGCTTGCCTCTTTCCTTCTCCCTGTCTCATAAGTACTTACTGACCTCTTCAAAGGCATTCCTCAAAAGTACTTACTGGACTTAGAAGCGGCAATTTCAAAATGAACATCCACTTACCTACAAGATGCTTCCACACCCCTAAGCCTTTTATCTTTTTCAGCATTATATTTTCCATGAACATTCTAACCTCCGTTGGACCTTTATTTCAAGTATTATTTTAATTGTAAAAACATTAATTGAAATGTGTGTATGTTATTTTATACTCAAATTGCCTTTCTTGATTTTATAATCATTTTATGAATTATAGTGGGTTATCTTCCCACAAGGCCAAATTCCGTTAAGTTAGTCATCGAAAATGAGTTAACGTACTTACTAGAGAGACATTCCAAAACATGTGTGATTTGTAGTAAATAGTGTGAAGATTTTTTTACATGTCAATTGTGTTTTAAAGGTGTAAAAATATTGATTGACTGCTCTGCGAGACGAGTCACTTTGAAGGAAGAACCGTTTTGATTTGTTATTGAATCCACATCAAGGTGATAGGGATTTGGTGCCGAAAATCTATATTTTATGTCCACCTGTTCACGAATATCTTAAAAAGAATTAGAGAATTTTGTAACGTGGGAATTTGGGTCTCACGTCAGGTTTGAGAACCGAACGAAACGTCCTATCTTTTAAGCAAAATGCTAATCTTTTTTTTTTTAAATTTTTTTACATTATATCGTTACAGGTGATGAAAAAGTTTTGCATGTCAAGTGAAAATGAATCAGCGGATATCACAAATGGAGAAAGTAGTGACTGAAATATATTTGGAATTGGCTGTAATTGGGAATTACAAGACACGCGTGAGCTTAGCTATGTGCTTTTATAAATTGTATGCACGTTTAAAATACCCGCTTTCCGTTATGAAAAAGAGGCTGAAGCCACGTTTCTATTTCATTTGTTAAGAGTTTCAATAAGGGGAGATAACTTCTTATAACTATTACAGTGACAATATGAAAACGAGGACAAAACAAAGTCGAATGGTAGGAAAATGCTGTCTAGAATTAATTATCATTTCTATTCGGACTTTTGGTAAATAATTAAAAAAAAATCATGACTATGTCTTCTGGGTCAACCAATGGAGGCAGAACGAATACTGAACGACAAGAAACTGAATTAGTTTATCACCTGTTCTATTCGACAGTGAGTCTTTTCGGTTTATAGTTAATTTCAGAGTTCAATTTTTTTTAAATACAAAAGTGTGCATTCGCTTTCGAATTGATCCCAGTGTTCCATAATCTGCAGCAGTCTAGGTAGATCCTTCTATATGGGTTTTGTTAAATGCCAAAATTTGGAGTATTAGGATTCAATACAATAAATTAAAATATTGTTGCAGGTCTGATTTTCATGGAATGAACAAAATTCAGTAGGAAAAGACAACGTAGTATGAAAAAATAACATTAACTTTATAAAACAAAAAGAATACACGAAGTTGGTTGAATGTGTGGTGATACCGACCGAGCATAGAGATGGACCGGATGTTTGCACACTCACGACCAAAAAGCAAATGACCAAAAGTCGTCAGTGCGCAGCTAGTTTCGCACAGATGTTCCGGTTGAAAAATAAAAATTAATTAAATATTAAATTTCCAGTTCGCGAGCTTACGCAAATTTTATTTATCGGTCAATGGGAAGCACAGAATCAAATACGGATATGAATTCCCAAATGATCACCTGCGATCCAAAAAGTCGAAATAAAAAGACGATACAGAAAGCATCACCAGACAGACAGACCCACACGGACTGACTCGAGAGAGAGGAGTGTAATCAATATCCCCCTCGACCTACGTAAAGCGGCTTACTATGCTAGCCTCCCCTATCTATCTTATCTTTTTCTGTCTCAAAACTACTTACTGACCTAAGGAGCGAATACATCAAAGACATTCCTTACTTACAACGCTCCCACATTCCTAAGCATTAATTCTCTTTTTCAGCATTTTATTGCCATGGACATTTTAACGTCCGTTGGACGTATACTTCAAGTATTACTTTAATTGTAAAAACCTTAATTGATATGTGTATATATAAAATGTTATTCTCAACTCAATTTGCTTTTCTTGACTTATAATCATTTTATGACTTATAGTGGACTATCTACAACAAGGCCGAATTCCGTTAATCTGCAACAATATACAACTACCCTTAACTAGAAAGGACTCCCATTATGAACTGAAAAAAAAAATGGATAACCCGCTATAAATGTATTGAATGAGTAATGCCATTTTTTGGTTGTTAATATTATTCTTGGATAGAATATAAGCTCTATTGTGTCTTTATGCGAGAAAAGTGAAATGTGATTACATATGCGTTTTTGTGAAAGATGCACTAGGTGTTGGCGTGCTTAATAGTAGGATAAAAGAGATTGGTTGAATTTAGTTCTAACTGTGGATGGTAGCGCAGTAGTCTGAGGTGGTCTCTTTGTGGTCGGTGCTAAGTTGAGCGTTGTTTTTACGGGTGAACGTGATTGGATCAGTAGCTAGAGAGATGTAGACCTTCGTAGCATTTGTTAGTCTCTTTTGTGGAGCTGGACTTTGTGATATTTATACTTTTTTCTAAGAAATTGGTTCCAGAACTATATTATTTTATTTATTCCTAACTGGCCCTAAAATACCACGTAGTATGTCTACTACTCCGTTCGCACGATAATTTGGCGTTATCTACATAAATTACGACAGCGAATAAAATAACCTTTCTGCTTTGCATGTTATGTTTTTTTTTATTGTGCGGTTTGATTAGTGTATGGTGATACCGACCGAGCAAAAACGATGGACCGGATGTTTGCACTTTAACGACTAGAAAGCAAATGACCAAAAGTCGTCGGTGCGCCGCCGGCTTCGCGCAGATGTTCCGGTTGAAAAATAAAAAATTAATTGAATATTAAACTTCCAGTTCGCGAGCCTACGCGAATTTTATTTATCGGCCAATGGGAAGCCCAAAATCAAATACGGATATGAATTCCCAAATGATCACCTGCGATCCAAAAGTCGAAATAAAAAGCCGATACAGAAAGCAGACAGACAGACTGACGCAGAGACCCAGACAGACGAGAGTGATTAGTATCTCTCTTGACCATATCAAGCGGCTACTATGTTCGCCTCCCTTCACCTCTCCTTACCTTCTTCCCTGTCTCAAAACTACTTACTGCTCAAAGTTGCGGAAATTTCAAAGCTATTCCTTCCGGCCAACGCACCCACAATTTAAGTTTTGAATTTTCCTTGTCATCCTTCTATTGCCGCTATAAGTGTATTTTTAAGGTGTAAGCACTTTATTGCATATTATTCGTTTATAAATATTTTGTTGGCACGTTTTGATGTTTATGTAACTATTTTATTAAATATTTTAGTGGATACGACAAATCTTTTAAGAAGGAACACCAACACTTCCTATTTTGTAATTGCATTGTTACTAGTTATTAAAAATAAGTTTTGCATGTCAACAGAAAACATAAAAGGAATCGCTTATAAATAAATAATTAAATAAATAAAATGACAAAGAAAATCAACAAAGCAAAAAAAAAAAAAAAACGTCAACACTGAAACTAGGACTCCATCCAGAGACACTCTTTTTTCTTTATGATAGAATGTGAAAGATGAGGCGGAGAACGTGTGGTGAATATGAAATAAAAATAACTCGCTTTTCTTCAATGTTTTTAAATATGCGAGCCTGTGAGAAAATTTATTTTGACCAATAGAAAAAGGGTTTGGCTTCGGACTGAAGAAATGACCAAAGCAAAGTTTAGCGAGCCTACGTGAAAATTTACTTGACTAATGAATATGGATCGGCTTAAAAACTGAGAATAAAGTAACGAACCTATGTCAAATCGCTTTTTGACATAAATAGGCAGAGAAAGTAAATCAACCAAGAGAGAGAGGGGGTGAGAGGGGAGAGAAAGAGAGAGACCCACGCGTCTGAATAATGCGGGTTTCAAATTACACGCTGATACATTATCAACCTCTAATGAGGGCAGGGCAATTTCAAAGAACTTTCTTCAACTTCTAAGCTAAGTACCTAAAATATATCTTTTTATTCACGTTGAATGTAACCGCACAACTTTTATCTCAGAAACGAGCTCTCTCAATTTGTTTTAAGCATTTTGGAGTATTACTTCGTGTCCGATAATTTATTATGAGCATTTTCTTCTTCATTGAAACTACGAATCTTTAATGTTTGATTACTTGTCCTGAAACAAGCTACTGACAACTTCAGATGTGTAAATTTGTAGATAAATTTCTTATATTGTGTCGTTAAAAATAACACCTGTGCTTTCTCGTCATTGCCACTACGTACTTTAAACCCACACCTCATAAATTCTTATTAGGCATACAATGAGTTTCAGCTCTTTTTCTATGTATTTATTTAATTTTGAAAAGTACATATTTGCAAGGAATTATTCAGCTTGTTAATTGATTGATTTAATTTAATTACCGTGTTGAACTTACCCAAGTGCTCTGTTTATTGTCTTTTCGATCGGCATCGATGTGGTAGATACGAAAACCTGGATACAGCTTACTATGCGGGGTGACACTTCCGGCAATATAAGCTATAGTTTCCGGTTGAAGAGATTGATGTTTGTACGAAACCTGGAAACTGTCCGTGTGAGTGTGACCGAAGAATTGTGCAGCCACTGTATTTTCGTATCTGTCTCAAAGAAAGAGAGAGAAGGAGAATGTCGTGAACAGAGAAAATCTTCAAAACAACCTGACAATAGTCAAATCATAAAGGTACAATCACAGTCACATGTACTGCATTCGTCAATACATATACCAAGCAAGCCCAACATACTATCTACCATTACCTATGCACAACAGTAAAAATAAGAGAAACAGTTACATGTACTTTGTAGTAATAATGACCGAGCATAGCGCGGGACCGGATGTTTGCACACTCACGACCAAAATGAAAATGACTAAAAATCATTGGTGCGCAGCTAGCTTCGCGCAGATGTTCCGGTTGAAAAATAAACATTAATTAAATATTAAATTTCCAGTTCGCGAGCCTACGCGAATTTTATTTATCGGCCAATGGGAAGCCCAGAATCAAATACGGATATGAATTCCCAAATGATCACCTGCAATCCAAATAGTCGAAATAAAAAGCCGATACAGAAAGCAGAGACAGACAGACCGACGCAGGCCGACACGCACGGACTGACTAGAGAGAGTAATTAGTAGCCCCCTCGACCGAAGTCAAGTGGCTTACTATGTTCGCCTCCTTTACCTCTTTACCTTCTTCCCTGTCTCAAAACTACTTACTGACTTAAGGAGCGAATACATCAGGCATTCCTTACTTACAACGCTCCCACATTCGTAAGTAGTAATTCTCTTTTCAGCATTTTATTGCCATGAACATTTTAACGTCCGTTGGACATATACTTCAAGTATTACATTAAATGTAAAAACCTTAATTGATATGTGTATATATAAAATGTTATTCTCAACTCAATTTGCTTTTCTTGACTTATAATCATTTTATGACTTATAATGGACTATCTACAACAAGGCCAAATTCCGTCAATCTTCAACAATACACGACTACCCTTCACTAGGATGGACTCTCCACTATAAACTGGAAAAGAATGGATAATCCGCTATAACTTCATAGGTAAACACACTTGCCATAATTTAGTATTACTCATGCTCACCGGTATAAAAAAAAAAAAAAGAAAAGGCTCAGTGAAGCTACGATACGGCTGTGTGAAAATGACTGAAGCTGAGATGCCAGGTCAGGACCTAAAACATTGCAGAGTCTTTTTGAATTTTATCAAGAATATATAAATACACGGCAAAAGAATCAGACGAGATGGGTAAGCAATATTTAATGCATGAGCTTCTTTTTCTCGCCTGTGGAACTCGCTTCCATATTCTTGCTTCTCTGATGGCTACGCCCTCCAGGAATTTAAATGCAATGCCAATACTCATCTCTTAACCACTTGACTCTAGTTCTTTCTACACCACCCTGTATATCCTTTCCTTTCTCTCCGCCTTTGCAACTGTCATCACACCTGTATTCTCATGCGGGGTCTACTGGGGTCCTAAGCACGTCCCTGATCAGCTGTGAACCTAGAGAAGCGAAAGCTATATGGCTTGTCTGAAAGAATATCTATATAATAATTGTAGTTATTTTGGAGACAAAATAAGATTTATTCTTGTTTATAGAACATTTTCAATTAAACATGACAATCAACTTTGGATTATTTTTTTTAGACAAAATGGTTTTATTTTTCTGTTAGAATGCATGCGCAAGCCACTTGCGCAGAAACGTCTTTTTATTCAGTTACATTCTCGCTAGAGAAGCATTAACTTCTATTTTTACGTCCAGTTCAATACAAAGCTTCAGTTCACCAGCTGTAAATGGTGGTCAGAAGAATATAACAGCGACAGCTAGAACAGTTGTTAAAATTTACTAATTCCCTCCTTTGTAGCACTTAATAACTCTGTCTTTTTTGATATCGTTTCCAAACCCTACTCCGACATTCATTCACTCAAACTCGCCATATAGACTGTGCATTACTTTCCTCTGGCCCTCTAACTTTCAACTGCTCTGTGAATATCAAATTTTTCAAACCCTCTTTTCTCATCATGCACCCCAGAAATTTAATTTCTTTTTCTTATGTTAAACATGTCTTTTTTGTTTCTATTTATCTATAACTTCGTCTTTAATTACATGTTTGGTACATGGTATTCTCAGTATCCTTCTGTAGAACTGCGTTTCTGTTGCTTCAAGTCTCTTCACCTGTGAGACCACAATACTATCTCAATTAAATGATTAACCAAGAGCCTATCAATCATGGTGCATCATAGACAATTCTTTGTATATTCTTCTTCATGTGCAATTTCTGTTCAAGACGAAGGCGATCATAGATTTCTACTTGGCTTTGTTTCTTGTCGCGCTCAAAATTCTTCCTCGTAAACCCCGCTCTGCCATCCATTTGCTCAGGCGTATCAAGTAGGTCTCACGTTGCTTACCTCTGTCTCTCGTTCCCTCTATTCGTCTTGTGAGTATTAAATTCTCCAGGTCCTCCTTCCTCTTTATATGTCCCATAAACCTCACCTGCCTCTTCCTTATGTTAGTTATGAGTTTTCTCCTCGTTTTCATCCTCTTATTTCATCATTAGTCACGTGCTCAGTCCATGGTATCCTCAGCATCCTTGTGTAAAACCACATTTCTGCTACCTCAAGCCTCTTCTTCATCCTTGAGGAGATCGTCCAACATTCATTGTCATACAGAAGGACAGACATCACATAGCAATCCAGCACTCTCTTCTTAGTTTCCTCTGTGATTTTCCTGTTTTACAGCACTCTGGTTAGCTTTTGAAATGCCAATGCGTCTTTGGACCTCAACATCGCACTTTCCGTCCTCTGTCAACATGCTTCCCAGGTATTTAAATTTCTTTACTTGTTTTATTTTAGTTTCTTTGACTTGTAGTTGGCATTTTGAGATCTTCTTTTTGCTGATGACCATGCATTCAGTTTTCTTGAAGTTTATGCTTAGTACTTTCTTCTCGCTTTCTCTTGTATACCTTCCGTAGGAGGTCCTGCATTTTCCTTTCCGTGTCTGCTATCAGCACTGTGTCATCCGCGTGTCTTACATTGTTGAGATGTTGGCCGCCAATGACGAATCCTGGCAAGGGTTTTATTTCTCTCAGAATTGTTTCGCTGTATAAGTTGAATAGATCCGGTGAGAAAACCCATCCGTGTCTTATGTATAGGAGTAGATAGATCTATCTATCGCCCGGTTCACACTCCACCCACGTCTCTTGAACAGGTGTAGAGGCTCATTCCTTGTTGCCTGTTTAGGATGTGGTTTCCGGCTTTCTCTTTTCCAATCGTTTCACTCTTTTCTTTTTTCTTTTTTATTTCAATTGGAGTAGATAGACTAAACTATCGCCCGGTTTCGTGAAGTTCATGCTTAGTCCTTTCTTATCACTTTCTTTTGCTACCTTCTGTAGGAGGTATAGCATTTTCCTTAGCACTATGTCATCTGCGCATCTTACATTGTTAAGAGTATGGCCGCCAATGACGAATCCTGTCAAAGGTTTTATTTCTCTCAGAATTGTTTCGCTGTATAAGTTGAAAAGATCCGGTGAGAAAACCCATCCTTGTCTTATGCCTCTTTTGATTTCTGCATATCTGCTGAATTCACTTCCTATCCGTACGCAAGCGGTTTGCTGCCAATATATACTCTTGATTATCCTAACGTCTTTTCTGAAAATGTCGAGGTTGTCTAGCATCTCCATCAAATATCTATCTTTATATATATCTTTATATGTCAGTCAGTTAAGTTCCACACTTGAAACACGCTTGGGCGATCATGTCTCCAAAAAAGACATGACTGACTGGGCAGAAGATTATCCCACAGTAGGTTGCCGTTGTTTTCTGCAGTAGACTTGTTGCCAGCCAAGGCTATAGAACCCAATCTGTCCTGTTATTTAACCCATAACTGGAAGACAGATTAATACCTTTCCCAAGGATATTTGCATGTAAGTTTTAGAATTTGATGTAAACCTTTTTTTTTTTAAATAATGTAATCATTTAGACTAAATGATTTTTTTTTCAATAAATCTATATAGAACCCAATCTGTTATATTATTTAACCCATAGCTGGAAGGAAGAGACGGATTAATACCTTTCCCAAGGGTATTGGCGTGTAAATGAATGCAATGAATTCAACTGGAATTCGAACTCGGCTCCCCGATTTTTCGTTCCGAGCCGATATCCAATGAACCATACAATTAGTCGATATAGTATAGTGGTAAATATAAAATGTAATTAAAATATACGTGGTTTGTCTGAAAAGTAAAGGGCTTGGTGTCACAAATTTATTTGTTCTGAACAACAAATTATATACTTTCCCCTTCAAAATAATCTTCCTTCAAGTCTTATACACTTCACCTCTTTCTCCGGCACTCTTCTATGCACTGCTGAAAGGATTCACCTTAGATGCCCCTCACCTCCGTTGTTACGGCCCTTCTTGACGGCCTCCACGCCTTCAAAACTTGTCCCTTGATTATCTCCTTGAGCTTTGTAAAGGAAAAAAGTCACACGCAGTAAGATCAGGTTAATAGGGAGAGGTGTTCTTAGTACGGCCAGAAACTACCGGATGCTCAGGGCGTTGTGAGTAGGTGCATTACAGTTCTATACTCTCAATATATCATTTTTTTAATCATATCACCCCAAGCAAGGCGATAACGCCACTGATGCGCAGGGGGCTACGTAAGAGTAAAAAGATTGGAAGAGAGAAAGCCGGAAACCGCATCCTAAATAGGAAACAAGGGATGAGACTCTTCACCTGTTCAATAGACGTGGGTGGAGTGTGAACCGGGCGATAGTTTAGTCTATCTACTCCAATTGAAAAAAAAATAAAGAAAAGAGTGAAAAGATTGGAAATGCAACGAAGTCAACTGGAATTCGAACTCAGCTCTCTGATTTCTCATTCCATGCCCCACAATGCACATCCTACCAATCGACTACTGCACTTAAATTCATAAAGTCTAGGTACCATAGCGGATTGCTCGTTAGAACAATTACCAAGAAAGTATTTCTGGAAAAAGGCATAGGGAAGATATGTTATGGTGATGGGAATGTGACAAACTGAGATGCCAGGTCAAGATCAATAACATTGCTAGTTCTTTGTATTTTATCAAGAATTTCTAAATGTATAGTAAGAGCAGATGTGGCAACATTATTCAAAGCAAAAACAAATGGTAGGCTTATAAGTGTGCATGATAAATTTAGTTCAATATACATTTTTCAACATTTTCTTCATTGATATATTTAATTATGTGGGACAGAGATTAAATATTATACTGTGAAAATTTCAGCTAAAATTTATTGCCATATCATGTTGAAACATCAATCCCTGTACAACTACTGAAGTTAAGCAACTTCAAACTAGATGAGTGACTATGTGGAAATACCAGATACTCTAAGCTTGGATGTGTAGATGGTGCAATGGACAATGGTCTGGAATTGTTAATTGGAGAGCCAAGTTCCAATTTAGTTGGGTGTGTTATATTCACTTACATGGGAAAGGTATGAACCTTCTTCTCTGCCCCCAGCTATGTGTGAATTAACAAAGCTTGTATCACTAAATAATAATTTAAAAATAAAAAAGTAAAGTCTTAGAATCTAAAAAAATATTTTCTGGCTTTAAATAACCTCCAAAGAGTTGATAAGCTGTTTAGAATCAATCAAAATTCAGCTAATCAAGCTATGAGCATACTGATCCATCTTCACATATTCTTTCAATCAGTCAGTCAAGTGTCATACGTGATATACGCTTGGGCGATCATGTCTTGAAACTGGGCAAAAGATTTTTCTGTAGCAGGTTGCCATTACTCATGTTAGATGATAACACAACCCACTTACCCCACCTCTTTCTTTACACGGCACACACAATCCTGTTACTTTTCAGGCAATCCTTGTAACTGATTTTCAAGAGAATATTTACGATTTTGTTACCTGCTCAGGATTTTGAAATAATTTCTTTGCCATCCTGAAAGACACTCTGTGTCACCTGGGGGAACATGTCCGAGAATATACACCTGGAAGATAATAAGACTAAAATGATTTTTCTTGGTATTATAGTTAAACTATAGAAAAAAAAGCATAAAGTCTACCATCATATAATAATTCTGCTTGTTCCTTCCTTAGTTAGTTACTTAGTTCCTCTGTCCGTTATGCCACTGAAGAAAGATAACACACTTACTCTCTACACAAGCTTTTCCTTCCCCCTATCTTTTTATAATCTATAAACGCTACTCTCCTCAGCCTTTCCCTCACCTTTGCCGAACAGAATCATATAATAATTCTGATTGTTCCTGCCTTAGTTAGTTACTTAGTTCCTCTGTCCGTTATGCCACTGAAGAGAGATAACACAATTACTCTCTACACAAGCTTTTCCTTCCCCTCTTTCTTTTTATAAATGCTACTCACCTCAGCCTTTCTCTCACCTTTGCCAAATGGAAGGGTAGTAAAAAGTGAGAGAGTAGAGGAGAGAGCCTATAGCATTACCGTAGCAGTAGCAGCTTAAGCTGGTGGTTGTAGCAGTAATTGTGTGTGTGTGTGTGTGTATATGTGTGTGTACTGTACAATATAGTAAAAATAAGTAGGTTTGTTGTATCCCGCGACCTAATTACGAAATTTCTGGCCTCTACACCCTTGGCCATTACTCAGTTGGTCTTTTCTGTTTACAATGGACACAGGAGCCATGATTTTTCAGTAATTAAAAAAAACAAAAAACTTTTTCTCTTTCAAAATCTCTCACAAAATAGCGTACAGGATTTTGGTTATGGTCTGTGCATACGCCGCTTAATATCAGATTACAGTAAAGTAGCTTCTATGGACATTACTTTTATAAATATTTTAATAAAATTACACTTTGTGTTATCATTATTTTATTATCCAATACCTTTATGTTTGAAGACGTTACTATCATTTGTAGTATGACAAAGTAAATTTTTTCCAGGAAATCATAATTATCCTTCCGTGGAAATTCCAGGGTTTCGCTAGTTTACATAATTTGTGTTACTATATAGAGAAGAACAATATATAGAACTCTCCGATGTGAGAATACATTCTTTAACGTTGTTCAGAATCTGTGGTCAAGATGTTTTTGAGAGTTAGCTCAGGTAAAGCACGCAGAACAGAACACGAAAGAATCAAATTATTCACAGAAATGCTTTGTTCTCTGCAGAATAGAATACGGAGTTTATCTGGAAATGATTCCGCTATTTAATATTAACAGGTTTTTAGCTACTCAGTAAACTTTGATCTTCAAAATTTAACTCTAACGTTCAATTTTAATCGTTATCATCTCTCTTCTTAATTCTTGTTTTTCTATTACTTCCCCTTCTTATTAGGGATGTGCGTTATGGAGCAGTGGATATCGGCTCGGAACGAAAAATCGGGGAGCCGAGTTCGAATTCCAGTTGAATTCATTGCCTTCATTTACTTCAAATACGCGAAAAGGTATTAATCTGTCTCTTCCCTCCAGTTATGGGTTAAATAACAGGACAGATTGAGTTCTGTAGCCTTGGCTGACAACAAGTCAGTTAGTCTTCTGCCCAGTTAGTCATGTCTTTTTCGAGACATGATCGCCCAAGTGTGTTTCACGTACAGCACTTAGCTGACTTTTTAATAGAATTTTCATTCATTTTGTTCAGGTACGCTTTAACAATCAGTAACCCCTTTGCATCAGAGAGGCTTTATTGTCTTGCTTGTAGTGAAACGATTAAAAGCAAACGAAACCTGTTTATGAAAAATACCTTTTATTTTTCTTTAAAGCACTTCTTGTGGTATCTCCCACATTGGTCTATTCTACATGCATAATGTGTCTCCAGAATCTGAGCAATATTAGTGGGCCTACCGTAGTCAAATATTGCGTTATTGGGCATTATCCTGGATATATTTTATAGCAACCTAGCAGTATAGCCCGGCGTTGCTCGGGTGTAATGAAAGCTTATATATATATATATATATATATATATATATATGATCGATTTTCTGCACTATTGTAAGAACTGCAACCTTGAAACTTCTGAATATCGTTTCTTATGTCTTTGTCTGTGTGTGTGTGTGTGTCCGTTACCTATAGACTACGAAACGGCTGAACCAATTTTCTCGAAAATTTACACAGTTGTACTATAAGCGTCTGCGAGTGTTCTTAGCTAGGTTTCGTGTCGAATTACCCCTGATAAATATTGAAAATCGATAATCGAAAAAATCGGGTTATAGAAGGAGTGGTCCGATTTTAATAAAATTTGATACACTCATAGACAAAGACATAAGAAACGATATTCAGAAGTTTCAAGGTTGCAGTTCTTACAATAGTGCAGAAAATTTGATATCGATACCAGGAAATCAAAATTTGACTTACATCCATTCATTTTTCTTTCAGTCTACGGTTTCGCTTTAACTGGAAGCAACTATTGCTTTTTAGTCTTTCATGCCAACGTCCAAAGAGTCTGAGTTCCAGGACCATAGATTAGTTTTAAAGCTTTCATCACAGCCGAGTAACGCCGGGCTATACTGCTAGTCATGAATAAATACGATGCAAAGTAGAAGAAAATTAACAACTAAATTGAAAAAAAAAAAAAAATGTAAATTGCTTACTTTTTCTCCGTGGTTCTCAGCTTTTTGTAATTCAGCGACGAGCCATTCTAGTTGACCTGCAGGGTCTACGGCATCTACGAGCAACCAACTATGAAAAAAAAAATGTAATTAAAATATGGAAAGTAAGACTATATGAAAACAATCCTGCAGGTGTTGACATATTTAAAAAAAACAAAAACTTCTCGCCTGTGTAAATCACTTCTAGTTTTTGCTTTTTTGTTAACTACCATCTTCAATAGTCCTGGGTAGGACGATAAACTACATCCGGGTCCTGGGTCGGATGATAAACTACATCCGGGTCCTGGGTATGAGGATAAACTACATCCGGGTCCTGGGTATGTAGATAAACTATATCCGGGTCCTGGGAATGACGATAAACTACATCCGGGTCCTGGGTATGAAGATAAAATATATCCGGGTCCTGGGTATGACGATAAACTACATCCGGGTCCTGGGTATGACGATAAACTACATCCGGGTCCAAGGTATGACGATAAACTATATCCGGGTCCTGGGTATGACAATAAACTACATCCGGCAGCAAGGCCTCTGATCAGGGGATTGGAAGTTTTGAGGAGTGTAGAACCACCTCTTAATTGCTGTTGTTCCCAGGTTAACCCCGACCCGAGGTGGTAGCATCTGTTAGGGTCCCAGCTATGGGTAAATATTGAACCCTCAATAAATAAATAAAAAAATAAATAAAATAAAACACTGTGAAAGTATAAAAATACATATTTTGTAGTAAAAATAATAGCAATATATTTTTATATAAAAACAATACGAATAGATATTTATAGCAAAATGACCAACAATACAGTTTTTCTGTAGTTGAAGCCATAGAATTGTGTTCAGAATATTTTGATTTCGGTATTAATTAACCCATATTGGTGTTGATATGCCGGTAAACAAAATATAAAAAAAAAACGATCTTCAAAAATTTAAATGAAATGTCAACTGACATTATGTGTCTTGTTCTGACCCAAAGAATATATAAACCTTCTGATGAGTTTATATCTAAACTTATTTATAAATGGAACTTTGTCTGTGCGTGTGTGTCTGTGTGTATCCGTTACCTATAGACTCCGAAACGGCTGAACCGATTTTCTTGAAAATATTGGATATATTTTTTATAGCAATCTAGCAGTATAGCCCGGCGTTGCTCGGGTGTAATGAAAGCTTATATATATATATATATATATATATATATTATCGATTTTCTGCACTATTGTAAGAACTGCAACCTTGAAACTTCTGAATATCGTTTCTTATGTCTTTGTCTCTGTGTGTGTGTGTCCGTTACCTATAGACTACGAAACGGCTGAACCAATTTTCTTGAAAATTTACAGTTGTACTATAAGCGTCTGCGAGTGTTCTTAGCTAGGTTTTGTGTCGAGATAAATATCAAAAATCAATAATCGAAAAAATCGGATTATAAAAGGGGTGGTCCGATTTTAATAAAATTTTATACACTCATAGACAAAGACATAAGAAACGATATCCAGAAGTTTCAAGGTTGCAGTTCTTACAATAGTGCAGAAAATCGATAATATATATATAAAAGCAAGATGTTTGTGTGTGGGTCTGTTTATCTGCCTGTATATCTGTATTTTTTTTCAACCCTTTTATTTTAGTTTTTGCTTCGGGTTTGGCTCTCAGTAGATATAATTGTAGTTCTTAGTCTCAGCCATGATACCATTTACTCAGAGGACTTATTTAGCCTTCAAAATTCAGTTTACGACGAAAAAAAACTTATTTTATATGGATACCAGGAAATCAAAATTTGACTTACATCCATTCATTTTTCTTTCAGTCGACGGTTTTGCTTTAAGTGGAAACAACTATTGCTTTTTAGTCTTTCGTGCCAACGTCCAAAGAGTCTGAGCTCCAGGACCATGGATTATTTTTAAAACTTTCATTACACCCGAGCAACGGATTAGTTTTAAAACTTTCATTACTCCGAAGCAACGCCGGGCTATACTGCCAGTATTTATATATTTCACTTTTTTCTTTTAAAAGGGCCATTTTTCGGGCTTTTATTTCGTGTGTTTCAATGTCTACCTTTCTTATTCAGACGATTTTTTTCTTTGGTGGGGGGGGGGGGGGCTAATTATTAAGTAACAAACTGTATTATTTCTGAGATAATGGATGAGTTGGGAGTATTGTATTTCAAAATGAACATCTTCTGAATTTGAGTACTTACAAGTTCATGCGATAACAAAAATTGGTGTTCAGGGAAATTAGGCGCAGGCCTTTGAACGGCGAAACACTATAGAACCCGCCTCTGTAATAGAAAACAACATTTAATAAAACTAAAACAGACAGCGGAACGAAATCGATATTTTAATAATATTGACATCTTTTTGTTCATCGTATGGCTGTAGTCATTAAGTGAGACAATTTTTTATATTCCTTATCAGGGTCTCATGCCTCCTCGCAAATCTATGATACAAAGACCTTCCACCACCACCACCACCACCACCACCACAAATACTACCTCATCATCGTGGGTCACATGGCGACCAAAGTACTACTCATTTTCCAGTAACCAAACGAGAAGGTTGTTTTCTTTAAACCTGTGCCACCTCAACAGCTTATAAACACGTGAGGCCGTTTCCATTTAGGACATAGATAAATCCAGCCCATTTAAATCTGGAATCATAAAAATTGACTTCTCCACATCAGAAGTATCTTAGACTAAACTATCGCCCAGTTCACACTCCACCCACGTCTATTGAACAGGTGAAGAGACTCATCCCTTGTTTCCTGTTTAGGATGTGGTTTCCGGTTTTCTCTTTTCTAATCTTCTCACTCTTATGTAGCCCCCTGCACATCAGTGGCGTTACCGCCTTGCTTGGGGTGATATGATTAAAAAAAAAAAAAAAAAATTATATGTAATACTTTTCCTTTTGTTCTTTCTTATACTCTGCTTTCCGTAGATTCATGTGATATATACTTCTTCACGTGGAACACTTGTATATATGTATAGTTTGGTGTATGTATAAAAGTCTCTCTGAGAAATAAAGCATGTTTGTCTTTCTTTTTCTTTTTAATCACTCCGTTCCGTCCTGTCCGTGAGTTTCAGTGTTGTTATACCACGGATATGACAATGCCTAAAACGGGAGAAAAGTTAATGGAAGAAAAAATCTGTCTTCTAAACAGTCCCGTTGAAGTAGTATTCATATGAACTTTTATTTTAACCTAATTATGTTCAATAATGGTTCATATGCAATACAGGTGAACAATTCAACTAAAAGAAATGAAAATAAATAAAATGTATCTAAATACAAATTAGAGACCTGTCAGAATAGATCATTTCTACCTATGTTCAATAATGGTTCATATGCAATACAGGTGAACAATTCAACTAAAAGAAATGAAAATAAATAAAATGTATCTAAATACAAATTAGAGACCTGTCAGAATAGATCATTTCTACCTATGTTCAACAATGGTTCATATGCAATACAGGTGAACAATTCAACTAAAAGAAATGAAAATAAATAAAATGTATCTAAATACAAATTAGAGACCTGTCAGAATAGATCATTTCTACCTATGTTCAATAATGGTTCATATGCAATACAGGTGAACAATTCAACTAAAAGAAATGAAAATAAATAAAATGTATCTAAATACAAATTAGAGACCTGTCAGAATAGATCATTTCTACCTATGTTCAATAATGGTTCATATGTAATACAGGTGAACAATTCAACTAAAAGAAATGAAAATAAATAAAATGTATCTAAATACAAATTAGAGACCTGTCAGAATAGATCATTTCTACCTATGTACAATAATGGACCATATGCAATATAGGTGAACAATTCAACTAGAAAAATTGAAAATAAAATCCAGGATGTTTTTCCCACCTGAATCCATCCTGCATATATACAAGTCAACCATCCGTCCGTGCATGGAGTACTGCTGCCATTTATGGTCAGGTGCCCCTGCCGTTCTCCTCAGTGTTCTTGACAGGCTCCAAAGGAGAGTCTGTAATGTGATAGGAACTGATCTGGCGGCTCGACTGCAGCCACTTCCCCATCGTCGAAATGTGGCCTCCCTTTGTCTGTTCTATAAATACTTTCATGGCTTCTGCTCAGACGAACTTAAGTCACTGATGCCTCCTCAACAGGTGTTTACTCGTGCAACCAGATTGGCAACTGGGTCCCACCCATTCACAGTTAGGTTAGCCAAATGCAGACGACAATTCTACTCTTGCAGCTTCTTCTCTCGCACTTCCCGCCTGTGGAACTCGCTCCCGTATTCTTGCTTTCCTGACGTCTACAACCTCCAGAAATTTAAATGCAAAGTCAATACTCATATACTAACCACTGGACTCTAGCTCTCTCCCCACCCTCGTATAACCTTCCCTTTCTCTCCACCTATGTATCTGTCATCGCACCTGCTTTCTCAGCTTTCTATTGTTCCTTTCTAACTAGTTTGTACTCCTCACTCTTTTCTAATTAATCTTTTTACATTTATGTAGCCCCCTTCACATCAGTGGCGTTTCTGCATTGCTCGGGGTGGAATGATTAAAAAAATGTATCTAAATACAAATTAGAGACGGGTCAGAATAGATCATTCCAGCCTATGTACAATAATGGATCCTTTGTCGTAATAGATCATTCCATCTTAAATAAATCTACAATGTTTTGCGGCACTTCTGAACATCAACCTGAGATTTTTCTTCTTAAAATTTAAATATTCCTCACGTATACAGCATTATAGATTAAAAATAGTGACTTTATATAGTGTTTCATTTTTTTACGGGATTTAAGCATGAGCAAAACATATTCACGGATTTGAACGAAGAAAAAAAAACACTGAATGACGTCATAACCCGCGAAAATTTATAATTCTTAAATAGATATGCTTAGTTCGCCCGGTTCACACTCCACCCACGTCTATTGAACAGGTTAAGAGGCTCATTCCTTGTTTCCTGTTTAGGATGTGGTTTCCGGCGTTCTCTTTTCCAATCTTCTCACTTTGTTGTTTTTTTTTCAATTGGATTAGATAGATCTATCTATCGCCCGGTTCACACACCTCCCACGTCTATTGAACAGGTTAAGAGGCTCATCCCTTGTTCCCTGTTTAGGATGTGGTTTCCGGCTTTCTCTTTTCCAATCTTTTCACTATTACGTAGCCCCCTGCACGTCAGTGGCGTTACCGCCTTGCTCGGGGTGATACGATTAAAAAAATATATAAATGCAGTGAGAAATTTTGTTAAGATAGCGAAGGCATCTGACACCCCCTATAACCTGTCAGTCTTTTTCGTAACTTTCCTTGTATGTAACCCCCTGCAAAACAGTGGCAGTAAAATGCCTTGCTTGGGGTGATATGATTATAAAAAAAAGTACTTCTTCTAAATCCGACCTTAGGACCATGGCTGATGTAACATTCGGACATTGTCAACTCTAAACAACCATTCCGTAATTTTAAACTCCAGTCATCATCCTCGGTTTTACTCAACACATAACAGTCACTCTACCATTTTCCTCTACTCTTGAGAATAAGGGATTTAAAGGAGCCTCACAAGCTGAATATCCTAGAGCCTCTCTTCATCTAAATCTGGCCTTGAAACAATGGTTGATGTAGCATTAGGACATTCTTCTTCTTCTTCTTCTTCTTCTTCTCATTATTATTATTATGTCATTTTTCATCATATTTCGATTTCTGCTTTGGTCTCACTACCAACCCAGTCTGCGGGGAGACCTAAGGCAGGTAGTGGCGTGTTGTTATGGCTCCATTTCATGTTTTTCTATCTTCCCTATCATCCCTAGCATTACATAGATAAAGTTTTCCTTAGTGTGTGGGCTGTACTTAATAAGACAATTTTTTGTATGTCTCTTAAGCTGGGGTTTCCAGGGATTCTTTCAATGTGTTGTTTTGTTCCATTTTTTATCATTCCAAGTGCACCTACTATCACTGGCACAACTCTTGTTTTCAATTTCCACATTTTACTATTTCAATTTCCAGGTCTTTATATTTTGACAGTTTTTCAAATTCCTTGATTGCTTTGTTACAATTATTATTATGTCATTTTTCATCATATTTCGATTTCTGCATTGGTCTCACTACCAACCAAGTCTGCGGGGAGACCTAAGGCAGGTAGTGGCGTGTTGTTATGACTCCATTTCATGTTTTTCTATCCTCCCTATCATCCCCAGCATTACATAGATAACGTTTTCCTTAGTGTGTGGGCTGTACTTAATAATACAATTTTTTGTATATCTCTTAAGCTGGGGTTTCCAGGGATTCTTTCAATGTGTTGTTTTGTTCCATTTTTTATCATTCCAAGTGCACCTACTATCACTGGCACAACTCTTGTTTTCAATTTCCACATTTTTTCTATTTCAATTTCCAGGTCTTTATATTTTGACAGTTTTTCAAATTCCTTGATTGCTATGTTACAATCCGCTGGACAAGCCATATCAATTAATAGACAAGTTTTCTCCTTCTGGTTTTTAACAATAATGTCTGGCCTGTTTGCTTCAATTTTTCTGTCTGTGTAGATGGTGTAATCCCATAGAATGGTTACATCTTCTATTTCTGTAACCGGTGCTGGATGATGTTCATACCAGTGTTTGTTTACAGCTTTTCCATAATGTTTGCACATTGCCCAATGTAAATATTGCCCAACTCTATCGTGGCGATTTTTATATTCGTTTGGGGCAAGCACAGAACAGCCTGAGATTAGGTGGTCTATTGTTTCTTGGTGTTTATCACAAAACCTGCATTTTGGATCCATATTATTATGCATAATATTTGCCTGAAAGTTTCTCGTGAAAAGACTTTGGTCTTGTGCTGCAAGTATAAATCCTTCAGTTTCAGACTTTAATCCAGATGCACGTAACCATCGATGAGTATTAACTTTGTCAACATTGGATTTATTGGCACGTACTGGATATTGGCCATGCAGAGGTTTCTCTTGCCAGCGCTGTTTCATCTTTTCAAGAGCTTTATCTTTGGCTTTCATTTTCATATTTTTTGCCGCAATAGTTGGTTCTTGGCTACTGTTTTGCTTTTCTACAGAATCTACAAACTGTAATTCTTGTTTGTATTTACTGCCTTCTTTCAGAAACAGTATTAGTATCAGTAGTAGTATTACTGTTATCTCTAAATGGGAATTGTGGGTATTCTAAAATAAACGCGGTATTGGATTAACCTAAACAATAGCAAATGATATTAGCCTCTCATTTTCGAGGGCCCTACAGAAATTCTTTCCAGTTATCTGGTGAAATCGGCAAATTTGTCAGTTAATGTACATATTCAGGGGCGCTGCATTTTTAATTTTTAATTTCTTTATGTATTAGTATATCTCCTTAAATAACTCAAATATCTGCTCATTTGCCTCATATTTTTCTAGCTTTCTCCATCATGTTGACAGAAATTAAATGTTCACCTGTTTCATAGGCTTTACCATTGAGCTAGTGTTATACATTGATTCAAATTAGTTCTTCTGATTCACTCCGCATCAAAACCTGTTAGCCGGATATTAACGTTACAAAAGCAAAACTAAATATTAAAATAAGTCCCTCTTTGTGCAGAAATCCCGGGCATTAAGTCTGGACCACAAAACAAATCCCTTTTCCAAATATATAAAATACAATATAAAAGGAACCAATCAAGGACATGAAAGCATGACCAAAAGCGCTGATTCATAACTCTCCCCACTCTCCAGGTCGCTTTCCTCGTCCATATAGAGACATTTCACTTTAATCCTCAACAATAATGCGAATTTTATCTGAACACTATTGGTTTTCTATACCCTCCGCCTTAAATTGCTAAATTCGAGAATCTAAATTTCTAAAACAAAGAGTCGAAAACCTAAATTCCTAAATACGAGAATGTAAATTCCTAAAATTCCTACCCAAGAATCTAAATTCTTAATTTCGAAAACCTGGGAATTCCCAGCGTTAAGAATGTAAATTCCTAAATTCCTAAATTCGAGAATCTAAATTCATAAAATTCCAGTGTCAAGAATCTAATTTCTTAAATTCGAGAACCTGATTTCCTAAATTCCCAACATCAAGAATCAAAATTCGAAAATTCGAGAACCTAAATTCCTAAATTCGAGAATCGTGTTCATTGTCATTTTTTTCTTGATGCATAAAAATTTCGATCATGCAGAATTGGACTTACTTTTCTATTGTGGCTTTGGTTTCTGTTGGCAACCATTGAGACCAGGCTTTGGCTAAAGCCGGGTACAGCCAATGGGGAGTGCTGTTACTTTTGATGTAGGGTGGAGGAAAACTGTAAAAGAAACAGGTAATGTCATTAACAGAAAGGAATTGTTAGTTACAAAGATTATGAAGAATATTTTGTAGAAAGAAAGAAAAAAAATTAGATGAAGAGATATTTATGAAATGTTGAAGCTAGAAAGAAAAGTGATAAATAAAATATACTAGCAGTATAGCCCGGCGTTGCTCGGGTGTAATGAAAGCTTTAAAGCAAATCCATGGTCCTGGAGCTCAGACTCTTTGGGCGTTGGCACGAAAGACTAAAAAGCAATAGTTCTTTCCAGTTAAAGCGAAACAGTAGACTAAAAGAAAAATGAATGGATGTAAGTCAAATTTTGATTTCCTGGTATCGATATCAAATAAGTTTTTTCGTCGAAAACTGAATTTTGAAGGCTAAATAAGTCCTCTGAGTAAATGGTATCATGGCTGAGACTAAGAACTACAATTATACCTACTAAGAGCCAAACCCGAAGCAAAAACTAAAATAAAAGGGCTGAAAAAATACAGACATACAAGCAGATAAACAGACACACACAAATATATCTTGGCTTTGATATATATATATATATATATATATATATATATATATATATATATATATATATATATTATCGATTTCCTGCACTATTGTAAGAACTGCAACTTTGAAACTTCTGAATATCGTTTCTTATGTCTTTGTCTATGAGTGTATCAAATTTGATTAAAATCGAACTAGTCCTTCGATTTTTTCGACTATCAATTTTCGATATTTATCGGGGGTACCTCGACACAAAAAACCTAGCTACGAATACTCACAAACGCATATAGTACAACTGTAAATTTTCAAGAAAATCGGTTCAGCTGTTTCGGAGTTTATAGGTAACGGACACACACAAACACACGAACACACACATACACAGACGCACACACAAAGTTCCATTTATAAATAAGTATATATATATATATGTGTGTGTGTGTGTGTGTGTGTGTGTGTGTGTGTGTGTGTGTTGAGAATACTTTATTTGAGATTCTTGGGATGAGAAGTGCTTCGGTTTTCAGATTTTGGAATAAAGTTTATTTCATTTGTATATAGCATCTATAAAATGGAGTAGCTTGGGAATATAATCCAACCATAAACACGATATCCCGTTACATTACGCAGCTCATACATATCCTGATGTATATCCTGAAGGTAGTTTTATATAAGTAACATCTACATTAAAAGTCAGTCAGTTGAGTGCCATACTTGATACACGCTTTGGGCGATCATGTCTCGAAAGAGACATGACTGACTGGGCAGAAGATTATCCCGCAGTAGGTTGCCATTGCTTTCTGCGGTAGACTGGTTGCCAGCCAAGGCTATAGAACCCAATCTGTCCTATTATTTGACTAATAGCTAGAAAGAGAAGAGATGTATTATATTAACAAGTAATAATAAGTGGGTGATCAGTTTATGACTTCATAACAATAGATAATCGATCCCCCACTTTATGCCAGTAGAAGCTTTAATTATTTCCAACTGTCATATTCAGTCATTCAGTTGAGTGCCGTACGTGATACACGCTTTGGGCGATCATATCTCTAATCTGGGCAGAAGATTATCCCGCAGTAGGTTACCATTGCTTTCTACGGTAGACTGGTTGCCAGTCAAGGCTATAGAACTCAATCTGTCCTATTATTTGACTAATAGCTACAGGGAGAAGAGATGTATTATATTATTAAGTAGTAATTAGTAGTGGATCAGTTTATTACTTCATAACAATAGATAACCGATCCCCCACTTTATGCCCAGTAGAATCTTTAATTTTTTCCAACTATTATGTTCATTCAGTCAATTAAGTGCCATACGCGAAACACGCTTTGGGCGATCATGTCTCGAAAGAGACATGACTGACTGGGCAGAAGATTATCCCGCAGTAGGTTGCCATTGCTTTTTGCGGTAGACTGGTTGCTGACCAAGGCTATAGAACCCAATCTGTCCTGTTATTTAACCCATAACTGGAGGGAAGAGACGGGTTAATACTTTTTCCAAGTGTATTTGTGCGTAAGTGAATGCAAGGAATTCAACTGGAATTCGAACTCGGATCCCCGATTTCTCGTTCTGTGTCGATATCCACTGCACTACAACGCACACCCTAAAAGTAGTTTTATATAAAATGTCGTTTAAGAATAATATTTTGTACTTTCTGTATGTTTACAAAAAACATGATCACTACTTACAAAAATGAAGAGTATATATATATATATATATATATATATATATATATATATATATATACATATATATATACCCTGCAAATAGTTTAATATAAAATTTAATAAATTTTGTGTCTATACAATGTCACAGGTCATGTAAGGCTCCCACGGAGTTTTAAGTGGTGAAATTAAGTTTTCAGGTAAAAATATTTTTGTACTTTCGTACGTGTATGAAAACATGATCACTACTTACAAAAATATATATACATGTAGGACTTTTTGACGTTTTGAATAATATCTTTACTGAGCATGAAACAACTTGTAAGTAATTCGCGAGCAAAAATGTTATTGTGACGATCCGATCACTAACAAAAAACAAAAACAAAATAAGAAAAACAGGCATTAATGTAAGCTATGTAGCTCGGCTGGGGAACCTACACTCAGGACCGATTGTTATATATTCTCTTAGTGTGGTGCATAATTTTGCCCAAAGGTGCATTTTACGTTGATGAAATAATTGCTTGATGGAAAAATACAGGGTCAGCAGAATTTAAAAGAAATTAAATATTGTTTTGAAAGGTCAGGATTGCAGAAGGTGATTGTAGTAGTTACAGGCGAAATTTTGTTTTGATAAACAGCGTAGTTAAAGTCAGAGAATATAAACTTTCGAATTTAGTGAACAAATGCGTGGCGGAAGGATGACGTGTCAGACAAAATTCGCCTTTATAAGGGAGAGGTGAGAGAGACACGGTAGACAGATCGGACGACGGAGAGATGGTGGAAGGATGGAGAGGAGATTGGATTGAAAAGAGAAGACAACCCCGCTGTCAACTGTCCCTCGTATGCGCGTGTGATAACTCCCCGACCAACCCCCACTCTACACAACCGCGTCACCGAAGAAAAAGAATAAAAATATAAGTATATATTCCTATATAAATTTGTTGTTCATCGTTTGTCAACCAAGACGATCACTAACTTTCATTCCCAGCTTGTTCTCGTCGAGATGGTATACAACACGATGAGGTCGCGTACAACAGGTGCACTTCACCTAGGAACCTTCCCCAGTACTTTCTGAATTTTTTTAATTCATGGCAAGTCATGTCAGCACCTGAAAAATTTTCCGATTTTGGAGTTTTTCGGATTTTAGAAGTTTGAATAAAAGATAATCCATTTGTACTAGGTGTATTTTAATAAATGAAATAAAAATTCTTAAATTCCCTGAAAATTATAATTTCCTTACCATCGCCTTAACATCTCATTAACATTAACGCTGGCATTTCTAGGAACATATATATATATCTATAAGTCCATCATTCGTACATGCTTAGAATATTACTGCCACATATCGTCCGTTGCTCCTATTGTATATTTAGAGATTCTTGACAGAATTCAAAGAAGAATCAGCAATATTATTAGTTTTAACTTGGTCTCTCGGCTTCAGTCACTTTCTAAGATTACTTGTCTGTGCCTTTTTTAGAAATGTTTTCATGACGATTATTCGGATGAGTTCTTCGTTATGGGACACAGGCATGAATTTAAGCGACAAGGACTCATCAATTCCCAGTTGAATTGGCTAGATGTAACCGCAAATTCTATGCTGAAATTTTCTTTTCACGCACTTCACTTGTGTGAAACTCTCTTCTAGCTCCATGCTTTCCGGTCGACTTTGATCTTCAAGTATTTAAAAGCAAAGTCAATCGTTATTTAGTGTCCTTTTGATTGCTCTTTTTTTGTTCTCGCTCTTTAGTCATATTTCTGTTTTATAATTCTTCAACATCTAGGAAACTTTGGTTTCGTAGAAGCTTTATTGTCTTTCTTGGGATGAATTCGATTAAAATATGACAGAAGGATACTTGGATATGAAAAACAAGAAAAAAGATCACAGACCCAGTATCAAAATGAAGGACAATGTTACTCGTAATCACCGCACTCTCGGCCACTTCCCGACCTCAATATAAACCCAGAGTAAAATAGGTTCTCTCTACCCAGGCTGGTTCACTACACACTAATCAACAATGAACTAATCAGAACGCCTATCTGCTACAATGAAGAAGAGTTTCTCACACACCACTCACACAACTTTCTTTCCACCTCTCTCTCTATTCCAAACTAACGCCAACTACAAAATCTGTTTCACATGCAAGATACAGCCTTCTTCGTTCACTCCACTCTCAGCAGTATTGTTATCCTTCTCACCCACTTTCTGACACCCCCTATAACCTGTCACTTTTTCTCGTAACTTTCCTCCTATGTAACCCCTTGCAAAACAGTGGCAGTAAAATACTTTGCTTGGGGCGATATGATTTTAAAAAAAAATCTATCCTATTATGTGAATATAAAGTGGGGGATCAATTCTACATTACAATCAATATATAAATGGACTCCCACTTTATGGCCATAGTCAGATTTCTCTTACCCACTTCCTGACAACCCCTATGTAAACTGTCACTCTTTCTCGTAACTTTCCTCCTATGTAATCCCCTGCAAAACAGTGGCAGTAAAATGCTTTGCTTGGGGCGATATG